>CM017328.1:14265879-14362643 GCA_006937295.1 Carpinus fangiana | reverse complement strand
CCCCCCCCCCCCCCCCCCCCCCAATTTCAAAAACCAATGAATTAAAATTCTTATTTAAAGGTATTTCAGATCTATCATTAAAATCAAGCCTTTTTTTTGCAACATCATTAATATTCTTAAAACACCTTTAAAACCTTGCTTTTCTTGGGCTTACATGATGATTATGCTCAAGCACCACTTTGCTCGAGCACCACTTTACTCAAATACCACGTCCCATCATCCCATAAATTTGCACAAATCTTTGCCTTACACCCAGTTCTATTAGTTGTTAGTGTTACTTTGGAAGCATTACTTTTGCTTTATGTTTTTGAGCCATCACGAAGGCATGTAAGGATGTAATTTGGGTGACCATCTAGTGTCTTTCTAATCATCCTTCTTAACACACCAAAACCAACTTGCCTAGCATATTTCTTATAATATGAGATAACTTCTTCATGTGAACTAAATGTCATCAAATTTTGTGGTTCTTCAACTTTGTCATCCCCATCAATCATCTTGGGTAATACAACATTGTCTTCGTTATCATCAAACTCTTCCTCCGAACAAAGCACCAACATGTCTCCTTTATCCGCGTCATCATTTGGAATATGTGTATACAAAGATTCAACTTCGTCCTTTGTAATGACCCAAATAATTAACTAGACATAAGTAGCTTAGTTAGTGGATGAATTGGGTTTTGGGTCGCTAAAACCACTTAAAGGGTGATTTGGACTGTAATGTGGACGTACGCTAGGTCAGGCAGACGTACGCTACTATTTTTAGTGCAGACATACGATGGGGGACCACCGGATGTACGCTCTGCAAACTGTAGCAGATGTACATGGGACCACTGAACGACGCTACTTTTTGCAATACCTCATGGTTAATACCTGGACGTACAAGGCAGCCTTTGGACTGCTGAGCAAGAACCATCGGACATACGCTAGTAGGGCTAGGCAAGGACCTGCCCAACCCACAAACCCGCCCCAGTCCGCCTCGACTAGCACCGATCTGGCTGGATTTTTAGTGTTTTTTTGTGGATTCAGGTTGGATTTTATCCAACCCGTGTAGGGCGGGGCGCGGGTTTTAGATGTTTTTTCATGCGGGTACTCGCCCCACCCCGCCCTGCATTAGTATAAAAACAAAAAATCCTTAACCCTAATATCTATTCATTGCCGTGTTTCTCTCATCTCTCTTGCTCTTTCTCTAGTCTCCAATGGGTAACATGGGTTCTCTCTCTCTGCCTCTCGTCTGCTTCTCTCTCTCATCTACGCCTCCACTCCACCTCCTCAGACCACAGGGGCTACTGTGCCGCTCACCGCTCCCACCTCCACAGACCACGATCTTGTCAATCCAGGTTTTTTTGTTTTTTTTTTGCCACTCTGTAGACCTCTATCATGAATCATCCTTTGGTTTCTTTGGTTTTTCTTACCATTGTTTATAGGTTTGATGTAGGGTTGTGTTTGTTTCTCGGGGTTCTGTGTTTATAGGTTTGTATTTGTTTCTCGGAGCTCTTAGAGGATCAGCGAAAAAGACGAAAATGGAGGAGAAGAAAGAGGAAAAGATAGAAGAAAAGCTGGTGGAGGAAAAAGATGAGAGGATCTGGAGAACCCACAATACCCAAAAAACCCGCTCAACCCTCACCTATTGAACCCGCCCCACAGTCCCCAAGCCCGCACGGATACTGCTCGCTGTGCTCAGGTGACAGGTTGGAATTTCCAAAACCCGCAGGGTGCGGAGCGGGTGAGAAAAATGCTAATACCCACCCCGCCCCGACCCGTGCCCACCCCTATACGCTAGATTAGACGAACATCCGCTGCTTTTCAGGGAGTTGGTGGCAACCCTTTCCTATAAATAGCCCCTACCCCCCTTCATTCTTCACACTCTTCAGACACCCCCAGGCTGCCAGTGTGTGTTTTGTGAGTGTTTGTGAGGTATTGCATGTTTTGGAGCTTTCGTGAGGGGAAACTCTTGCAGTTTTGCTTCAAGGAGGTAATGCTCGGCTCCTTAGCTTTTTAATATGTCGTTATGCTGCTCAATTGTTGTTTTGTTATAGTTAGTTGTTGTGTTAGCTTAGTTGCGTCTTAAATCTTGCTTAAGCTAGCGTTTTGTTAAGCTTAGCGTTATTGCTTTGCATGGAGGTTTCAACCTGAGTTAGGAGGCCTTAGGGAGTCTGTGATGGCCTTAGGAGTTGAAGAATAGGTGGATAGTGGAGAGAAAATGAGTTTCTCCCTGAAAGACTTCGGAACAGTCGTACAGCCCGTCGTGACGCGGTGGACGTACGGCCCTGAGCCCGGATGTACGGCTAAAGTGTGACAGGAAAACCCTATTTTCACCAGTCGTCCCATAACTCCTATTTTCCTTGCTTTAGAGTTGTTTTGATAGAAGTAAAACTAATAGAAGGTTTTCTACAGATTTGGAGAACTCAAATCGGTTGGAGTATTCGGAGTCACTTTTCGACCTAGGTGAATTTTGACTCACATAATGCTTAATATTACTTTTTCCATGCACTGCACATCTATTTTGTGTACCAAAAAAACATGCATATTTTATAACTCTCACTGTTATACTTGTTGCACATGAACTCTGGCATTTTGAGAAAAACATTGTGCTGAATATGCTAATAAAGTGGGACTTGTAAAAGACACATGCATGTAAAATACAAATAAGATAATCTGCATCGTATGACATAGTACACCGGTACGTGCGGTAGTAATGGCCATGGGCTTACTATACATGTTAGCTTTATGGTCAAATGCGTGTGAAGGCTTTGGATCCAATGGTTTCGTGACCACGATGCAGCCATTCCCAATGACCTGGTCACTATAGGATGGACGTCATTAGCGGTGTGGGCCACCTGAGATCGGACTCGGTCGTACCGCTAGTGTTACATACAATATGTTGTACAATAGCTGGGGCACGGACATCGTACTATAGGTCCCTCGGGACAGCGCCAACCTTGTTGAGAAGGGGTAATATCTCGAGTAGACCATATTGTTGAACTATGACTGTTATTATATATATCACTCATAATATAAACTGTCAAGATGGAACTGTCATTTTCTTTATAAAAACATCTGAGTTTATTACAAAAATGGTATGGGCATTATCTGTCTTAAAAATCACTAAGTCTTAGACTTACCCTTTTATTTATGTCTTCCCTCCATCATTACGAATAATTGCACGTTTTAGCTGCACTATGCGAAGATGTCGTCGGAGTTTACTTGGGTGATCGCTCAAGACGGGTGATCTCATTTGGCTTTGGACTATATGGGAGGTGGAGGCACTGTTCGTGATGATATGATAGAGATTTTTTTCATTAGCTCTTCTTAAGCTTAAGTCTAGACTGTGATCTGTTGATCTTTTTAGAACAATGATGTTATGTTTTATTTGGGTCTGTACTACTACTTGATAATGGTCTGATGACCAGTACATTGGTGATTATCTATGTGATGTCGTTGATGTTATTATGCTTTCTCTGGTACATGTTGTGTGATGTTTCATTACTATCTCTTATTCCCATAGTCTTAGTAAAGTCTTCCGCTGTTGTTTTCTTGTTACGACGAGAAAGGTGAAATCCCTAAGTCTTATTCTGCGAGGAACAGGGCTAGGAGACAAACCATGGCATCAATTACTAGATAATTGATTTGCCCATGTGGGTCGTCACACCCTCATTGTCCAAACGTGTGCTTGAAATGTCCATTTAAGAGAAGAGAAGGTCATCCCAATCAATCCTACAAACGTTTAATTAGTATAATTATTTGACAACAAGAAAATATAAATACTTCTCATGAAATGTCCAAATGGTGTAATCATGCCTAACATCATTCCATACTTTTAATCTTGCATATCATATAAATGAAATCCATTCATGTAAAGTCTAAGAACCTGTCCAATCAAATGCTTGAGTTGAACCAAAATCATAAATCATAATCCTTGAGTTCAGTAAAAAATTGCATCAACTTGCAGGAACATCACATTGTAGAAAAACTTATAAAGATAATCCCATATATATCATGTAAAGTCTAAGAACCTATCCAATCAAGTGTTTGAGTTGAACCAAAATAATAAATCATAATCCTTGAGTTCACTAAAAAATTGCATTAACTTGTAGGAACATTACATTGCAGCAAAAACTTATAAAGATAATCTCATATATATATCATGTAAAGTCTAAGAACCTGTCCAATCAAGTGCTTGAGTTGAACCAAAATCATAAATCATAATCCTTGACTTCAGTAAAAAATTGCATCAACTTGCAGGAACATCACATTGTAGCAAAAACTTGTAAAGATAATCCCATATATGCACAAAAAAAAAAAAAAAAAATCACATTGCAGCAAAAACTCATCACATTGCAATAAATCACCCAGCACATGCATATTATTATAGCAACATCACATTGCAACAAAAAATCATATTGGAATGTTCAAAGAATTATATGGCAGGAAAAAAAAATCAAAATCTTACCCAAAAAAAAAAAAAAAAAGCAACATCACATTACAGTAAATCACATTGTAACAAAAAATCATCACATTGCAGTAAATCACCCAGCACATGCATATTATTATAGAAACATTACGTTGCAACAAAAAATCATATTGGAATGTTCAAAGAATTATATAGCAGGAAAAAATTAAAAAAAAATCCAAATCTTACCAAAAAAAAAAAAGATATAATAAAATAAAATCCAAATCTTACCAAATCAAAGCCAAACCACCAGAGCTAAATCCAAACCTCCAAAGCTGAAATTGTGAGTTCTGCCGAACCCAAACCATCAAAACATTGTTGAGTTCGACCGAACCCAAGAGAAGAATACGCTTCTTTTGATTTTGAGAGAGAGAGAGAGAGAGAGAGAGAGAGAGAGAGCATGTGTGGGTCTGAGAGGGGGCGGAGGGAGAAATGGAGAGAGAGGGAGGGTGGAGAGAGAGCGTCTAAAAGGAGGTGAGAGGGAGAAATGGAGAAAGAGAGAGGGTGGGGAACAACATGGGCCCACAAAGGAGAGAAGGCATCTTGAAAATAGTGTACTGGAGTGAAAAAGACAAACAAAAAAAAAAATGATGTGTCACTTGCTAGGTGGACTTATATGGGAGAAATGTGGACTTTTGATTGCGTTATAGCAAAACCCGAATAAGTATGTGGAAAACTACTTGAGGGGTGTGTTTGGTAAAGGCTTTGGCTTAGACACTGTAATTGATATTAATTGATGTGAAAAAAAAAAAAAAAAAAAAGTAAGAATGTTTGGTATGAAAAATTGAAAAAGTTTTGTTTTGTAGTGATGTTTTTTATTTGAATAATAATAAAAAGTGAATGATGTGATATAAAACTGAAAAAGTTATAATGTTTTGATGTTGATTTTTTTGGAAAATGGTGATAAATAGTAACAAAGGAGAGTATTATTATAATACTTATTTTCACAATTCTACCAAGTTAACTCCTTTTGAAGCAATGTATGGTTACTCTCCACCTCGGCTCCTTACTTATATGCCAGGGACTACAAAATTGGATGTTATTGAGAACCAATTATACAACAGGGATCAGATTTTGCAACTGGTAAAAGAAAACCTTCAGAAGAGCCAGAATCCTATGAAGAAGTATGCAAACCTGAAGCGCACTGAAATTCAAGGAAGGGGATTGGGTGTTTTTAAGGTTGCAACCTTACAGGTAGATGTTAGTTGCTTGGAGGCACAATTTGAAGTTGTCACTTAGGTTCTATGGGCCTTTCCTTATCTTGCGAAAGGTTGGCACAGTGGCTTATCATTTGGACTTACTAGCAGGGTCTCAAATTCACCTTGTGTTCCATGTTTCTTTGTTGAAGTTGAAGTTGGGAAGGACTGTCCTTCCAATTTCTCACTTGCCACCAGTATCTCAGCAAAGGGTAATTCAGCCTGAACCTGAAGAAGTGCTAGAGTGAAGTTCCAAAAAAGTGCATAACAAGGCTTTGGTGGAATTGTTGATTCATTGGCAGTGACAACTTCCAGAGGAGGCTACTTGGGAACCTTTCCATCATTTGAAAGCATCTTACCCACACCTTGTGGTCAAGGTGTTTTGAACAAGGGGGTATTTGTAACAAGTATTATCATGAGGATAGTATAGACTTAATGCCTTATGGTTTGGGAGGTCAGCAACAGTCTAGAAGAGTAAAGAAGTATAATAGAATAAGTCTTATATTATATGGAGAGGAATAACAGCAGGGTAGTTACTACAAGTAACGGTATTAACCGCTCAACAGTCTGGCGATGGTTAGAGGGTATTCACACGTGCTCTTTGGGTGGTTCTAGCTGTTACAACTGATTGGAGGGTGGTGATAGCCTGCGGGTGTTTCCTTTGTAATCAGAATAATAGTATAAATAGTGTGCATTCATTCTTGTTGAATTATTGAAACTTTGATCTTGTAATAGTTTAGTTTAGCTAGGCTCCTTGGTATAAGAAAAACTATTACAATGGTTTGATCAATAAGAAGTTGCAGTATTCTTTCTCATTTTCTTGAGTAATACATTGTGTGTTGGTTTATACACTTGTAAGGGAAACAGAGTGTAACAGAAGGATTCATGACCAATGTAGGGGCATCAATCTCAAAGGTTTGGTTTGGAATTGTTTGTGGTGCAGCATGGTTGGTGCCATCAATAAAGCCATAAGCATCCTGACCATGCAGATACGCACCTATTTGTGTTTTCTAGGAGATGAAATTGTTCTTGGAGAGCTTGACGTGGAGGGCTAGATTCATGTTAGGAAACTGGAACACAACAGCAGGTGCAATCAATGCAATTGATGGATTCAATGCAGCAGGTTAAATGGGAGCAACGTGTGGAATCGGTGCGACTTGGGAAGTAGGTGCAATTGGTATTTCACCTTTGGCAATAACAGGGATGGCCATGAAGACATAGCAACAGATCTTGTAAGAAAGAAAAGAAAAGAAAAGAAAAATTAAACAACAAGAAGCAAACAGACGTTTAGTCAATATTTTGCTTTGATACCATAACAAAGTAAACAATTTCTCTGGATGTTAATTTCTCACCATAATTGGTTGAGGTATTTTCATTTATATTTATAGGACAAATGCAAGTTGAGTTATATACAAACTTGTGTATAGAATTAAAAGGGATTAAACTGATCCTAATTCTATCTCATAAAGATAAGTTATCTAAGAGATAAATACAACCTTATCACTTTTCACAATAACTAAGTCTTTGATTCTAATGCTATCTTCTCTTGAGCTGAAGTTTTGTTCTTGTCTTGATCTTCAATATTACCACATGTGGTGTTTGACTTCAATACAACTTGTGCTTTAACATTGCATAACCTAAGTATAGAAAATGTGAAATGACTAACATACTTCTACTCATTTCATCCCAAATTTGTGGCTGTTACGAAACACTTGTTTGCTTTCCCCGAAAACAAAGAAATATCTTGTCAGACTGAAGGGCTTGGCAACCCTACCATAGCCTTTCTTCCCCCGTTAATCCCCCATTAATTCCTGATTTTCCAATAGTTCATCTTCTTTGTACCGTAATCGATGATCAACTGCAATTTCTTTCTTTTTTTCGTTTTCTATAATTCTTGATGCCTTTAAAGATGGTATTTTTCATACACAGCCACATGATAACAAAAAATAAAACAGTAGAAAACTAAGAAATTGTTTGTATTTTTTTAAATGACAATTTGTTATTTTCTTACCTTTTTTTATTTTTTGTTAAATGACAATTTTTATGAAGAATACCATCTATAAAGAAATCAAGAATTTTAGACAACAGAAAAACAAAGAAACGACAATTGAACTTCATGCAATTATAACCGTTGGTTACTTTACAAAGAAGGGGAAGAACTATTGCAGTATCTCGAATTCATGGGTGAAGAAGGGCTTCTTTTTGCCCAATAAATTTATATTAGTGTATTTCTCAAATTCCTTATCTTTGAATATGCTAAAAGTGAAGTTGTAGTGATAAAGATAAACCATTTTTTTTCTTTGAACAACAACAATCTATCAACTCTTAAAAGCAGAGATTCTTCAGACATGGACGTGGACGGGTTCCTCGCCTATAATCCATAAGTTTATAGCGTGCTAAAAGGGTTTGAGCTGTAACAATTGCCCAACAATAATCTATAACAACAAATATAATTAATTTGTTAAATAAAAATACGGCTAAAAATATCAAATCTTATTTTTTGCCAAATTTTAACTGAAGAATATACTTGAAATCACCGACAATTGACTTGAAAATGAATAGCATTCTACAGTGCTTTAATTGTTTGCTTGCACCAATCAAACACTTCAATATCCTATTACATTAATCAATGTATAAGAATGCTTATGCATTGATTACTTGACTGAGATTAACTTGCACCTTTCTAAAAATCATAGCTTCTTCTATAAGTTTCCAAAAATCATGAAACCATGTTTAAAAATTGCATATCTTGTCATTCTATAATATCTTAAAATAATTTCATTTATTACTTTTTATTGAATTTTTGGTGTCAAAAACGGTGTGACTTTGCTTTCTCTAACTCGCTAATCATTACCATTAATCATTTACTATACTATAACTTATTATTGTTCTAATACCATTGACCTATTATATTCATCACTTAATTGTCACACAAATTAATCTCATTTCTATTATTTTATCACTTAAAGCATCCAATAGTGTTATTAGAGTATAATCCTCATAAAATATAGGCTTGTAATTTAATAACCTCCAACCAATATGGACAAAGTTTTTCTCCAAACCGGGTTGGAGAAATTTCCTTCAACCTAGTCTATAAAAGCGACATGTGTCTGTTGAACATGTGAGATGCACATGTTTTTTTAATAGCATGGACAAAGTTGGAATAAATTTTATTAAAAACTCATATGTGTCTCACATGTTATTAAAAAAATGGACACATGTCACTTTTATAGACTAGGTTGAAGGAAATTCCGTCAACCCAATTTGAAGGAAAACTTTGTCCTTAAGTAAAAATACATTGTCATTTTTTTTTTTGACATGTTTGGACAAGAGAAGGAGAGGGATTTGAACTAGTGACATCCACTTTATGAGACGCGGTCTCCAGCCAATTGAGCTACCCCTTGGAGATGACGCATTGTCATTTGAGTTGTGTCAATTGTACTTTTTTTGACATGTCCACACAAGAGGGGGATTCCAACTACTAACTTTTGCTTCGTGAGGCGTGGTATCTAGCCTATTGAGCTACTTCTTGAGAACGTGTTAATTGTACTTGAAAGCGATAGACAAATAATAATAAATTAAAAAAAAAAAGGATATTAATAGCCCTATTAAGGAAAAATACCAATTATATAAACATAGAGTTAACTAGGGTAAGTATTGGATTTGAATTGCAAAATTCAATGACAAAATATATTCATCTCCAATCTTGTCTGCATTGCATACATACCAGGTGTTGTGTCCAGAAAATACCTAGAAGATGTGATTAAGCTTAACCAATCATAATAGAAGACCTATATGATGTGGTTAAGTTCAATCAAATCAGAATTCTTTAATTAGAGTTAAAATTGAATTTGATTAAGTTTCATATCTTGTGCACGTCTCAATATTTGGACCATAACTTTTGTCTCAAAAATTGGATTAAGGTGAAACTAGTAGCATTGGAAAGCTAACACAAAACGATAAAGATATTTGTGAAATAATATTTTCATAATTTGGAAGTTAGCTATGCCAAAATCATCCTGCAAGATAAGGATGAAAATCTAGACGAACCCTATTCCAACTAGAACTAGTTTTTCTTCCAATTTTAACTAGTACTAGGTTTTCTTGTAGTCTATATATAGAGAGCTATTATGCACAAAATTGTAAGGAATTCCACATAAGAATTCCATGTGCTAAGAGAGCGTTTAAGATATTGAGCGTTAGGGTTAATCTCTCTTAGAGTTAAAGGTTGTGTTTTCATCACATATCATATACAACCGAAGTCTACTGGAATTCTGGTAAAGGCGATCAAGTAGAAGGATTGTGCTAGATGTTCTAGAAAGGGCTACTATGATAGAAGTCAAATGGGTCGCTTCTCTTATTCAAGGGAGTGTCAATTGCAAAGGTTTTGTAAGTGTGAACTTCTTGTAATCCTTATTCTTTTATAGTTGATTTATTTCCTGAGTTTGGCTGCCCCGGAAAGGTTTTACTTTTAAAGAGTTCTCTAAAAAATTTCTTCTTCATCACCAAAATATCTGTGTCACTTTGATTTATTGTTTTACATATTTTGGTGAATGATTGTTTAATTTTTAATTCTGTGTATTATTTGCATACACCTATTCAACCCTTTTTAGGTGTCATTTGGAGTCATTTATAGGTTTTTCAATTGGTATCAAAGCATGTTCACTCTGTTTGGATTAAATTCCTGAATGAGATCCTTGACTCCTTTGTTTTGAATACTCATCAGTCCCTTACCATGGATTCTAATGGAGAGATTGACCTTTGGATGGCCTATAACAAGCTCTTTAGGAAATTTGTTAAATTGATTCATCATCATCAAATTTTCCTTAAAAAGCTTAATGATGTTAAGCGTGAGAAAGTGTCTTTGGTTATTAAATTGTCTGAATCAAATGCCTTAATTGACTATTTGAAATCTAAAAATATTATGCTTATTGAGAAATTGAGTGCCTCTACTTCACATGCTTCTAATTCAAAAAAGAAAAACTTTGTTTGTTAAGCATGTGAAAGTTGAAGAAGTCAAAGCCAATATAGCTTGCTTGGATAAGGGCAAAACTTCTTCTATGAATATTTGTGTGAAGCCCAAATTCAAGGCTTTTTCAAGGAAACAAACTCATGCAAAGTTTGTTCCTATATGCTACCACTATGGGATTACTAGTCATATTAGACCAAATTGTTCTAAGTTGAAATCCCAAAGACCTTGGAATAAGAAGTCTGCTCCTAAGAGAGAAAAAGGTGGTGTATAGTCTTGTTTGTCTAGATCTAAGTATAGGTATATCCCTCCTCATAAGAGACAAACTTCTCTGAAATTTGTCCCTACTTGCTATCATTGTGGCAAAGTTAGTCATATTCGACCTAACTGTTTTATATTTAAACCCCATGAGCATAAGAGTAAGAATTCCTATTCTAGGAAAGGTTTTGAAGGGCTATGCATAATGACGAGGGGAGTGTTATCTTGGTTAGATGAGTTTGATAAGAGTCAAAAATATGTACCTAGGGTTAAGAAGGTTTGGGTTAGGAAGGTTGATATCATTCACCCTTTAAGGGGAAGTGATGGTGGACTCACCTAGAGTAAGGTGGTCCAGAACATGCTTAGAATTGGTTGTCTTGCATATTTCTTCATATCATAGAGCATATAGCATTCATTGCATTGCATATATATATATATATATATATATATATATTCTAATTTTAGTCATTGCATTAATATTGTGCATTTTATTTGAAAATTTCAAAAATACAAATTTTTTTTTTTTTTTAAGGTTGTCTCCATCATATTTTTGTCATATGCACCTTACTATACATGAGATGAATATGTATTAATGGACTGATTTTTTTTTTTTTTTTTTTTTTGGGCTTAAGCTTAAGCTTATATGATACATTTTACCTATGCTTGAACTCTTGTGCACATTTAAGCTTAAATTGAGTATGAAATTGACCTTAAGTGTGAGTTATGTTGGGCAACCGTATGAGCAAGACCGACTAATTGTGTCTGTCAAATTGACCAAATGCTAGTTGAACCTAGGACCTAGAAATTTGTGCATTCTTCTAATTTGTTTTAAGCACTAAATGATTAAAGACAAATTCTCAAAGAGAAAATAGTAAAACAAGAAAACAAAAGAACATATTCCAAAAGGAATCTATTACAATGTGTCTTATTTGTGCTCAACTTGTCCCGATAGAAATAGTCGTGACCATATTCATTGCGGGAAGAGACGGTCACTACAGGACAATGTTTGAGTATGTACTATTACTACATGGGAAGTGTATTGGATGAGGGTGGCATGGCCCTAGTAATGTTTGACTTTTGTTTAGATATAGATGTCAATCTTCCCATGAGGTAATTTTAGTTTTTACTTGCTAGCCTATCTCCTCACCTTATAATTTCTTAAACTTACTTGATGGTTAGCTTTCACACACAACACACAAGCATGGGTTGAGTGGAACATGTTGCTTTGCTTGTGTTGAAAAACTTTTGTTTCATATCTTTTTATTCTCATGTATATTTTGGACATTTTGAGAAATTACTGGATAATCATTTCTTAATACATGAGTCTTTTATGTTTTATCATATGTCTGTATTTGACATAACAAGTCTTATATTGAGGGGGAGAAAAAAAAAATTTGCTAACATTTTTCTTTTTCTTTTTTATGTCATACATTGAGGGGGAGATTTTTTTTTTTTTTTTTTTTTTTTATCATGATCTTGCATTTCATTCATTATGCATTCATAGTTTTGATCATGTTTATGTGTTAACGTAGAGTGTGCCTTGAAACCAATTAAGTAAGTGGGGCCCAGCATGTGGCTTTCTTGGCTTTACAATTACGTGTGTGCCTTGGATTAATTTTAGGTTTCAAAGTCTAAGCAGGACTTGTATTGGCCAGCCGACTTCTCACCTATATATAAGGACTTGCATCCTTTGTTTAAGCAATGCAGCAAAACTGAGCCGCTTAATGCTTTCTTTGAGTTGTAGGATCGCATATGTTGGACACGTTGCAAGCAAGAGAAAGACAGACTAGAGTGAGTGTGCGCTACAGAGTGAGAGAGAAAAATAAAAGACCAACCGCCATCATATCCCAACAAAAGAAGAAGAGTTTGTATTTCTGTCTTTTGTATTCTTTTGGAGAATAATCTATATTGTGTGATAGTAAGATTTGGGTTTATTGGGGTTTTGGGTTTGGGTGATTTTTCTCGCTACTATATTTTTCATTTTTTTGTACTCCATCTTTCATAGTCAATTTCTTCGTGATCGCCTTCACTAGTGGACGTACCTCACATTGAGGGAACCACTTAGATCTTGGTATTATTTTGTGTGTGATTGTTCTCGTCTTATTGAACCGTAATTGTGATCGTGCGTTTTTGCACAACATTATGTTTCTCTGACTTTCCTTGTGCTTACTGGTGCTTTTCCATTCATGACAAAAAGGGAGAGAGAAATTTTAGAGAGTGCAAATTGGGAATAGATCGAACACCATAGATGATTTTGATTTTGATATACTTGTTGCATCTATGAATGATATTGGTTTTGTGTTCTACCATATTTGATGAGCTATTCATGATTATATTCTATTCAAATCTATTATATTATTGGTACATTGGGTATTACTATTCCACATACGTTTTATATGTTTTATGAGTGTTTCAGAAACAAGAGTTATCTATTCCGATGTAACTTGTAAATTTTGTCACAAAATTGTTTAAGGGGGAGTTTGTAGGGTTTTGAATTGCCAAATTCAATGACAAAATATATTCATATATAATCCCATCTACAGTGCATACATACAAGGTGTTATGTCAAGAAAATACCTAGAAGATGTGATTAAGTTGAACCAATCATAATAGAATACATATATGGTGTGATTAAGTTTAATCAAATCGGAATTCTTTAATTAGAGTTAAAATTGGATTTGATTAAATTCTGAATCTTGCACACGTTTCAGTATTTAGATCATAACTTTTGGCTCAAGAATCAGATTGAGGTGAAACTAGTGGCATTGGAAAGCTAACACAAAATGATACAAATCTTTGTGAAATAATATTTTCATAAATTCGGAAGTTAGATATGTCAAAATCATCCCGCAAGATAAAGACAAAAATTTGAACGAATCCTATTCCAACTAGAACTAGTTTTTCTTCCAATTTAGACTAACACTAGGTTTTCTTTGTTAGAAAATTAATCATATTTCCCAAGACTCGTGAGATGCGAAAAATAAGAAGAATGCGGAATAACAAAGATAAGCAATCACACACATCACAAAGATTTAAGTGGTTCGGCTTAACAACCCTACATCCACTGGCGGAGACAATCTGGAGAAAATCCACTATCAAAATATGAGTACAAGAAAGTAACAAGGTGAGAAAACCACTCAAACCTAAAGCCTCAATTACACCCAATTCTCACTTTGCCCAAAGGAGAATAAGAATTAAAAATAATAATAATAATAAAAACTCACTTTTCTTGCTCACTTTTTTCTCTATATTGTTGGCACACAAAAACACAAAGGGCTCATGCCTTTATATACTAGGCAAAGTCGGTGCTTTCCAAGACCCAATACAACTAGTATTGGAGAAATCTCCAAGAGCCAAGAGGAATCCCGATACGTGTAGGCCTGTAAACGATCCGAGCCGAGCGAGCTTAGCCGAGCTCGAGCCGAGCTTGTACAGTAACCGAGCCGAGCCGAGCCTAGTCGAGCCGAGCTTGTATAGTAACCAAGCCGAGCTCGAGCGAGCTCACGAGCCGTTTGGCTAATTTGCAAGCCTAATTTTTCCTATAATTTAAATAAATTTATATTAACTATAAACTTAAAAGATAATTTATATACTTTACTTGTTAATTTTATAATTTATATAGTATAATTATTATATAATATAATTTATCTTATATAATATAACATTTAAGTTTGTATTATTGAATATAATGTCAATTGTCATTTGTCACATCCTAAAGAGTAACGTACATTGATTAACTGCACATTGTTGACTAACTTTCTAATTATCACCTATGTTTTTTAATTGCTTAGATTCTTAGAGACTAGTTACTAAATTTGAGATAATTTTAATATTCATATCAAGTAATGATATAATTTATCTCTATACTTTACTTGATACTTATTACTTGTTAGTTGTTATTTGTTAAAGTTAAGTTAGTATATGATGTATATCATATATTGTAGATAATAAACATATCATATATAAATATATATTATAATTTATTAATTTATAAGTATACAACTAAGTTAAACTAATTTAATTTTATACAATTAATTAATATAACATTTAAGTTTGTATTATTGTATATAATGTCAATTGTTATTTGTCACACCCTAAAGAGATACATTAAGGTCATTTAAGTTTGTATATATTAATGTGATTATAATTTATAAATGGTAAGAAATACATTACTTACTTAATTGATAATCATTTAATCTACTTGTTCATGAATGAAATCGAGCTCATGAGCCCTTGTCGATTTTAGTCAGGCGAGCCGAGCTCGGCTCATTTGCTAATCGAGCGAGCTTGTACAGTAACGAGCCTAGCTAAACAGTATTGAGCTCGATTTCGATTCGAGTTTAATCGAGCCAAGCTCGAGCCGAGCTGTCGAGTGTGTCGGCTCATTTACAAGCCTAGATACGTGTGGGACAAGTACTCCAACTCCAACTAGGAGAAGGAATCCCAAAAACTTGTAGAACACGTCAAAACCGGTTGGGTCCCACCAACTTTATGGTGAAATTCACAAAACTCCAACATTCTTGTAGTCTATATATAGAGAGCTATTATGCAAAAAATTGTAAGGAATTGCACATAAGAAATCTATGTGCTAAGAGAGAGTTCAAGATATTGAGCATTAAGGTTAGTCTCTCTTAGAGTTAAAGGTTGTGTCTTCATCATAGATCATATACAACCAAAGTCTACCAAAGTTCCGGTAAAGGAGATCAAGTAGAAGGATTGTGCTAGATGTTTTGGAAATGACTACTGCGGTGGAAGTTAAGTGGTCGCTTGTCTTATGCAAAGAAGTGTCAATTGCAAAGGTTTGGTAAGCGTGAACTTTTTGAAATTATTGTTCTTTTATAGTTGATTGATTTCTTGAGTTTGACTGCTCCAGAGAGATTTAACTTTTAAAAAATTCTCTAAAAGATTTCATTTTCGTCACTAAAATATCTATGTCTCTTTAATTTACTATTTTACATTTTTTGGTGAATAATTGTTTAATTTTTAATTCCGCGTATTATTTGCATACACCTATTCAACCCTCTTTAGGCGTCATTTGAAGTCGTTTATAGGTTTTTTAGTAACCATTGTAAGGTGTTCATAACGACTTTACCATACTAGCATATATAGTGTAGGTGAAATTGAAAGAAATTGATATTGAATTATAAAAAATTAAAAAAAAAAATTAAACTTGAGCTAAATCAATCTCACTAGCTAGCATATTGAGTGAATCAATATGGCAGATTAACTATTCTATTAAAAATGTAGGTTTCAATCCAAAAAATGGTAAGTGTGATCTCTCTCAATGTTTTTGATTTTTCGATTTTTTTGTTCGGGGAAACTTCAATGAACTTACGCGTCTTTCGCAAACACTTTCTCAATATTCAAATTCTCTCACTTTGATATATCGAACTTTGATTTCCTTCCATTTTTCCTCTTCCATTAGTATTTTCTATTAAATCCTAACATATATGTGTAAAATTACTAAAATGCCCTTGGTCATTTTTCTCATTTTTTTTGTTTAATTTAAGTGGAATATTTAACGGTAGTAGGCTACTTAGAACGAAACGAAAGTTCGATACACCAAAGTAAGACATTTGAATAATGAAAGGGTGTTTGCAAAAGGTGCGTAAGTTCATGGGTGTAAGTGAAGTTTTTCCTTTTGTTTTGTTACCAAAGCATCTTTCTCGCCATATCTACAAAAAACAAAAACAAAAAAAAAAACAAACAAACAAACAAAATAATTTGATTGTTAACATATTGATAAAATATTTAACATGGTTTCAGAGCTAAATGTAGTGAGTTCAAATTCTGACTTCGTCAATTCATCCTTATTTAAATTAAATATTTTCAGCTTTAAACTTCACTTATTAAAATGAAGTTTAAGCTTACACATGAAGGGAAATATTCTTATCAACTTAAGCTTTTTGATAAATGATAATTTGACATTGTTCAGCTATATAATGAAATATTCATAAAAAAGAAAATGAAAAATTGTAATAGTTAAGGCAAGAGAGTTTGAAAATTTTAATGAAATGTGACTTGCATCAATTGAGTTTTGCGTGAAATATTTTTGAAATGTGAAATGTGACTTCACTTACTCCTCTGAACTTTTGCGATTTTTGCAGATACCTCCCCAATATTCAAAAACTCTTATTTAGGTGTATCAAAGTTTGATTTTCTCTCACTTTGCCCATTCTGTACAGAAAATCATTCGCAATGTTAATTTTACCCTTGACTCCAAAACTACACCATTCTCAAAACGACATGGTTTTAGTTTTGGAGTGAGGGGGTAAAATTAGCATTCCGTTAGGATTTTCTGTACAGAAGAGACAAAGTGAGAGAAAACCAAACTTTGATACACCTAAGTGAGAGGTTTTGAACGTTAGTGGGTATTTGCAAAAGTGGTCAAAGTTCAGGGGGTAAGTAAAGTTTCCCCTAAAATATTTTTTGTTATCATAGCAGTGCTACTATTTACACTCATTTTAACTTGGCATGTTTTAAATAGCTTTTTATATTAAGAGTTAAATACTAAAAACCTCCCTAGGGTATGAAGTCTTTATTTTTTTGTCTTCTAGGCTTTTATTTCTATCACAAGAGGTACCTGTAGTTTTATAAAGACGAAAATGATACTTTTATCAAAATTTCGTCCAAAACTTAACGGAACGCCATGTTAGCATCAATCGCATTGCACCATGTGTCCTATAATTAATTTTTTGAATTTTTTTTAAAAAGAATTAAAATATTAAAAAATCATTTTTTTCAAAAAAAAAAAAATTGGTCACCCCCATCTTGCCACCCCCACGGTAAAGCCCTCGTCTTCTCTTCAAAAATTCAAACGAAGGCATTCACATTTTCACACCCACAAAAAAAAATATGCACATAAAATAGCACAGGACAAAGTGGGTATCTGTTAAATTTGGCAAATTTAGCAGAAACCCTAGTAAGATCTAATTTATAGAAAGAACAAAAAAAACCCAATTGTTACAGCTTATGAACATGCAGAGTTGCACGATGTAGAGGCAGAATTGGTGGGATTTTCCTCTTTACCTGGGCTACTAATTGAGCCACCCCCATCCGGTCATGGGGGTGGGGTGGCAAGCCACCCCCCAAACCGGCTGGCCAAGTGGGGGTGGCCCGGCAACCCCCAAATGGCCAAGGCCATCCCCAAAAGTTTAAATTTTTTGAAAAAAAAAAAAAAAAAAAGATTTTTTAATATTTTAATTCTTTTTTAAAAAAAAATAAAAAAATAATAATTATAGGACATGTGATGCAATGTAATTGGTGCTAACATGACGTTTTGTTAAGTTTTAAACGGAATTTTAACGAAAGTATCATTTTCGTCTTTATGTGCTGTTTAAAAACCTAGAAGGCAAAAAATAATGACTTCAAACCCTATGGAGGTTTTTAGTATTTAACCCTTATATTAATTACTTAGCAAAATAAATTAACTTAAAATAATCAAATTTGAAGAGTATTTTATGCTAAAGATTAAAACAAGTAAATTAATCTAAAGTCCATATGGCTGGGCCGAAACCAGAACATCTCATGAAACTCAGCCCAGGCCCAATAAAAAACTCAAATAAAACCCCTTCTCCCCCAACCCAAACGGTCCGTCTCTCTTCTCTCTCTCTCTCTCTCTCTCACTAGGACAATGGCGGGAAAGCAACTCGCCGGCGACGGCTTATCGGCGAACCTCGCTGGAATGTCGAAGAACCAGCTTTACGACATAATGTCTCAGATGAAGGTCAGCCATTCCCTTTATAGATATATCTCTCTCTGATTTTCTCGGACTGAATTTTCTTTTCTCGTCCCTCCTTTTCCCTCGCTTACTTTCGAGACTTTCTTTTCCTCCAAACACTACCTAGTATCTATACAAGTGGAATTAGTGTAATGTGTTTGTTTTTGTGTTGTCGCTTCTTTTATTGCAGACTCTGATCGAGCAGAACCAGCAGCAAGCGAGGCAGATCCTCATCCAGAACCCGCTCTTGACCAAAGCCCTTTTTCATGTACTAATTTTTAGGGTTTTAAAAATGTGTTACTATTTACTTATTTTCTTCGAACTATTTATTTATTTTCTTCGAACTGCTGTGAAATTCGGTGTTTTCTTCATTGATTATATGCTCCTTGCAGTTAGGGTTTTAGTGTGTCTTATTGTTTCTTTTTGGTTTGATGTGTCGAATTTATTTAAATAGAGACTAGAAAGTTGAATAGTTTTGTAGAAATGTGTGAGATAGCGTTGGCTTTGAACAAATTTTGGGAAGTTAATTATCTTGAACAAATATATATATATTTCTGTTTTGCATAATGTAGGCAGTGTTCGAGTAGAAGTTGAAAACTTTCTTTTGAAAGATTTTTTTTTTTCCAAATTAAATATAGAGAATAATTGCGTTGATATTCTTGTCCTAGAACCATCTAATTTTGTGAAAGAAATAAGAATATCAATTGGTGGTTTTGTCTTAGTATAAGAAATTATCCTAAAATGGTGATTCTGAGAAAAGACTACCATCCCAAAATACCACTTGAAAACTTAATTATTTAACCAGCTTCGTTGCCAAGTGGTACCTCTCTACTTTGAACAGCGGAGATCTTTGGTTCCACCAACATGAGGGAAGGGATTAGGAAGGGGGAGGGCTGCCCCCATTATGGCCATTTGATTTATAGGAAAAGAAAAGGTCCATATTTTTTAGATTAGTTATAATATATTGTTACTGTTGCATTCCTTAGATGTCCTCTAACATATTCTTACTGATGTCCGATACATGTGTTTTAAGTTTCATAGGCTATGTTGCTTTCTTGGCCTACAGTTGCTTCCTTTTGTTCCACCTAACACTTTTATATTGTCATGAATTATGGGTGATGGACTGTTTTATCTCTTAGACAGTTAGGCAGTGTCCAAGTATGTGTCAATGTCAAAAACGGTTTGCCTTGTACTGATCAGTCCTTGGACTTTTAATTTAAAGAAATTGATAATGAATATTTTGAAAGAAAAAAAAAATAGAGAATATTATATTAGGAAAAATAGATAAATAAATGAATGTGTTTGTGTGTGTGAATATCAAGAGCATGCAAGTTGTGAACATTAGCAAGTGTCAAAAAAAAAAAAAAAAAACTCCTGTGACAATTTGTTAAGACAGTTTCTGCCAACTTATTTGTATTTTCTTTTTCCCTGCCCTTTGTAATACCAACTTATCCAAACTTAGTGCATCAGACTTGATGCTTCTTATAGACTTTAAGAAATTGAGCTTGTTAATTTATATATGTAGGATTTGTAAAATTTTCCTTTACTGATAAATAAAAACTTGATTTTGAATGTGAATAAAAAAATAGGAAAGCTGTATCCAAGTGGCGTTTAGGTGCATAGATGCATCATATAACTTAAGTGTATCACCAAAGTGTGGTTTTGACAACAGTTTGGGTGCCCTAGCTGGTCTTTTGTTGTTGTGCGTGTTACATTGGATATGAAGTGTTTGATTGAGGTCTCCGTACAGCTCAATATTGGAAGAAGAAGAAAGAAAAAGAAAAGTTTTAGAGTCTAACCAAAGTTTCCTAGGAGTCCCAGCTGGGGAGATTTTGAAGTTGCACCAGTAAAACAGAAACAACATGCTGAAAATCTCGATAACCAAAGTTATTTAGTTCTCTTTACATGACTTGCTGATTTTAGATACTCTTGGAGAAAATGGGCTTGCTTATAATAAGATGAAACTGATGCATAATTGGAAAGAACTTCCTCCAAGCTTTCATCTAGCAGGATGAAGCTTACTCCAAGCTTTTATATAAACTTTTTGATGAAAAAGTAGTGATAAAGAATTTGGTTTTGTGATTATACCGTATGTCTGAAATTTTGGTCTGTCATTGTTCTGTTAGCATTGAGATTAACAATTTGGTTTTGTAATCTTGAGATACTTTTAATGTCTGCAAATGATGCAAGGCAACTCTAGCATTATTTATCTAAGAATCATCTTAATTTTAGTTAGAATTTTGTTTAAAGTCTAATTGTCCATGGAAATCAATTTTATTTTTCTTGATGAATGACCCATGGTAATCAATGCTTTAGTCAGTTATGTAATTCATTTAGCTTTTTGTGAGGAATTATAGCTTATTATCTTCAACTGCTTCTTTGACTGTTGAGTATGTTATTTCACCAGGCACAAATTATGCTTGGAATGGTTCAGCCCCCTCAAGCGGTATGCTAAGTTTCAGTTTGGAATGCCTCTGTGAATTTTAGTTGATTTATGTAAATGCTAAGTTTCAGCTTGGAATGCCTCTGTGAATTTTAGCGCATTTATGTAAATGCTAAGTTTCAGTTTGTGTTTAGATTCCAACCATCCAGCCACCAGTATCGCCACATCCTCAACAAGCAACACAGCCAATTCAACCATCAAATATGCAGGCTGCTAACTCATCGTCAAGTCAAGTGGGTTTGCAGGACCAAACAGGTGCATCTCAGAATCCTCCTACAAGAAAGCAACACCAGAACCAAGCTGTGATGCCTGTCTCATCTGCTGCCATTCCTGCACTAAATGTTCAGTCTCAGCCCATGTCTTCACATCCCCCGCAGATGCCACAACCACCTAAGGGACATGTGAACCCCCAAATGCCCTCTCTGTCTCTTCCACAATCGTCACAACTTCCAAATGTCCCTTCAATTCCTATGTATTCTTCTTCACAACCACCTCCACTTCAGCAGCCCCAGATGCCACCTGCTTCCACTCAGTTGCAACAGCCAATGCAGACAACTGGAATTCCTCATATGCCACTGCAACCGCCATTGCCGCCACAACCTAGACCACCTTCAGTTCCAGCTTACCATCATCAGTATCCCCCACAGCTGGGGCCAAATATGGGTTTCCAACATCCTGGTGCTTCTCAGCATCTTTCACAACCCATTTTTCATGTAAGCTGAAGATTATATTGTTCACAAGTTATTACTGATTGTTTTACATATTAGCTTGTTTAAAATTGCTTTCTATATCAATAAATTGTTCAGCCAGGTAGCAAACCTCCTGGTAGCATTGTGCCTTCATTTCCCCAGGGGCAGCCACCCATGCCAAATCAGTCACTACCTCAATCGCTGTATCAGGTATGTATGTGCTTTTAGTCATTGGATCCCAACATTGTCGTACCACACGTTCTTACAGGAATGGTTAGTCTTGATTAGCATATGTATTTATTGTTTTCATTAGGCTTTCTGATGGACATAAAAGCTCTACTTGGCTTGTCTGATTGAAGTATACCTTAGTCAGCCTGTTAGGGCCTGGCTTGTGCTGCTGTCAGAGTTGATGTCCCTTACCTAATCTAGATCTGAGTGCTCATTATTAGGTGTTGGGATATGTTTTTAGTTGGTGATGTCACTGTTACAAAAAAACTTGGATAGCTAGTAAACTGTTTATGTTGGTAGAAATATGTAGGTTCCTTTGTTTCATCAAATATTTACGCAACTTTGTGAATGGGAGGTGTTGGCTGCGAGATTATTAAGAGTAGAAATAATCATTGTGATTGATCTTTTCTTGTTTGGTCAACTAGCAATTATTTTGGTCTAATTTTTAAAGATGGGAGATCGAGGAAGAGTTTTGGATACTCATCTTTGAGCTTGAACAAGCTGTGGTTCTCACTTAAATAGCTTCTCACAAACATACATCAATGAAAAGATGGTAACCCACCATCAGGTTCCATCCATACTGATACATCAATTGTCAAATAGTCAGCCTAATCAGATGTTGTTCAGTTATGTTATTTCCTTACTGTTTACCTTGAAGAACTTTTTGGTTTTACCAAACCATGGCATATTTTCGTATAACTAAGATGAAGGTCTTAAAGCCCGGATTTTGGTTTGTTTTGCGGATCCAGGTTGGATTTCTTCCAACCCATGCTGGGTGGGGCGGGTTTGGAAATATTTGGGCAGCGGGTACCCACCCCATTGAGGACCACTTAAAAGGACAAAAAAAAAATCCCTAGAATCCTCCAAACTCGCCGCCCCTCTTTTCTTTTATTTTCATATGGCGTTTTGTGTTTTGTTTCTTGAAGGTAAGCGATCGATCTGGGTTCCTCTATGAACACAAAACAGCAGCAAGAGAGAGAGAGAGAGGAAGACGAGAAGAAGAAGATTTGAGTCTGAAGAAAGAAGATGATCTGGGTTCTTCTAGAAGAAAGAAGAGAAAAGGAAAAGAAAAGATGAAAGGGTAAAGAAAAGAAAAAAAAAAGAGTGGGTCTCTCTCTCTCTCTCTTGTGTGCGTGAAGAGAAAGGAAGAAAGAAAGAAAAAAGGGAGAAAAGAAGAGAGGGAGGCATATGTGAGAACACTGGAGAAAAGCTAGAAAGAAAAAATGGGAAAAAACTGGCCACCGACCCGCTGTACCCACACCATTTAACCCGCCCCGCAAAACCCAAACCAGGGCAGGTAGGGCTCACTTTTACAGGGTAGCGGGTTGGATATTACAAACCCATAGGGCGTGGGTTGGGTAGGAGAAAAGGCGGATATCCAACCCGCACCGACCCACGCCCACCCCTATTCAACATAATCAAGTTTTATAAAAGAAAATTGGCAAAAATATGGCTTCGTAGTTTTTCCGGTGTTCTAATTTTTGCAGAACCTAATGCCTACTTTTACTAACCATCAATGTAGGGAATTGCCGTTATTTAAGTATTGAATGGCAGATGCAACATGCTTGCACTTAGAATTCTTAAACTTCATCCTAAGTTATGCAACAAATGGGTCCTTGTGAAATGGTTTCTACAATTTGGGCAAGATTTTGCTGACATTATCCACCTTTTTTCTCCACAGGCGGCAGGTCAACATATGGGGACAGAATTCAGCAATCAAGGTGGAAGTTCTATGCAAGTGGATAGAGGATCTCCTTGGATGTCTGGTCCACCTGAGAATTCTACAGTAACACAGCATTCGGGTATTCCAGGACCTCCACCAATAGTCCCTAGCCAGATGGGTCCTGGCAATCAGCTGCCTCGCTCCCAACCGGTAATTTATCTGCAACTCTTTAAATTTCATATCAACTAGGTCTTTTGTTAATAGCTTGATATCAACTCTGATTCTTGTGCTGATCACGCAGTTGACACCGGAGATGGAGAAGGCGTTACTTCAACAAGTCATGAGCCTTACGCCAGAACAGATTAATCTCCTGCCTCCAGAGCAAAGGAATCAAGTGCTTCAACTACAGCAGATACTGCGACAATAAAGCGGTGAAGAAATTTGATTTTATTGGAAGGGGAAGCAGAGCGGCATCAAGAATTCAATGTCATTCTGTCATCTGACTATCAATTGGCTGCAGTGAAGAAATTATACAGAAGTTGATACAAAATCCTTTCCAAAACTAAGTTAGAGTTCATTATTGTGCAATATGTTTCCTTAGCTTATGCTATATCTCTGCGCCTTTGCATTTAGGAGTTTTTGTTATTTGGCATTGCATTGCTTTGCATCTTTTATAGTGTCCTCTTGTTTTGTGGCTCAACTATATCGTATATGGTAGATGGTTCTAGTTCACAGCAAATATATGAACGTGGTTCTTATTAAGTCTCTCTCTCTCTCTCTCTCTCCAATATATTGATTTTTCTGGTGAATCCAAGGATCATGATGTAAGGCCTGATGACTTTGGGAGTAGGCGTGTGCACGGGTACTGAGCGGTATTCTCCTATTGTAATTATGGAGTAATTCTATACTCCACCCATTTCTCTCTTCCATCCTCCAAAAGTTAATGTGACGTGATCTTTTACAATATTCGGTGCATGGAAATGAGTGTTTTAGTTGGGGAGACTTTTAGAAGATGAAGTGGGAATAGAAGGATGGAGTATGAAATAGATAGAATGAATTCTTTTAAGCTACATTCTACTTTGAAGGTTAGTCAAGCAAGTACACAGGATGAGGGATGATGCTGGACTGGACAGGCTGTTTATGAAATCTATTTCCAATGAGTTTTGCACATGATTAAGTCCTGCCACGTCAATTAACATCATACTCACAATTCACAAACAAACTAGTTTGTGAAGGAGCCAAACGCATAAATTTTTTAGAAAATTACACTAAATCCTCTCCATTAGGATTTTCTGTAAAATCCTAATGGAAGAAGAAAAAAATGATAAAAATACCTTTCATAAAAAAAAAAAAAAAAAGCAAAAAGTGATACACGGATCTGTTTTTTTTTTTTTTTTTTCTAATTGAAAGGGGGAAAAAGGTTACAAGGGAGGATCTTTTCCACTCCTGTTCCAAATGGACGAGAGAATGGACGATCCTATGGGAATGCTTCCAAATACTTGGTGGAAAGCGGCCCATTTAGCCAAACAATGTGCTTTGAAATTAGAACGTCTAGAAACTTTCTCAGCCTTCCAGCTGTAGAAAGAATGCAAATACAGGGAAATATCCGAAACAACATTAGAAAAATTTCAACCCTCAAACAGCTGAGGTTGTTGAATAGCAAGGACAACATTAAGAGCATCCCCTTCAAGGATAAGAGAGTATACACCGCAAGAAGCAGTAGTATGAACCGCCAGGAGGGCCGCTTGAGCTTCACCTAAGGCAACATCCTTAGTAAGAATTTTCTTAGTAGCAGCTCCAATGATGTTACCATTAGAATCAATTACGACCGTAGCAGCCACCGCAAACTCTGAAGACAAAGCCACATCAAAATTTGCCTTAGTGGTACCTGGCAAAGGAGGAGACCAAATGGTGGACAAAGTGGAATCCGTCCAAGCTTTATAATGATCCGCCGTTGTAGAAGCAATTTCAATAAGGGAGCTTGAAGGGGAAGGAGTAAGAGCTTGATGGACAAGTTGATTCCTAGAAAACCATATATGATCCAAAGTTATGGCTGCATGAAGTTGGAACTTGCGAACTTCCTGGATGGGAATAGCAAGCTTCGAGTGAGGCCTCAAAATAGCCACAATCCAATTTGCAAAAGGCTGCTCACAAAAAGCATCAGTAATAAGGGGCCAAGGTGAGCTCCTCCATAAAATCTTAGCAAAAGGACACTCAAGCATAATATGAGAAAGAGATTCTTGAGGGCCTTTGCAGAAGGGGCAACACCAAGGATCCAGATCTATTGAGCTAACGAATCTGGCCAAAGAAGCACGAACCGGAAGAATATTCCATGCCATCTTCCAAAGAAGATGTTTTAATCTATGTTGCAGTTTCAACCCCCAAAGACAAGACCAATCTTCAGGAGAGAGTGGAGAAGATCGAGAAGCCAAATCCTGAGAGGCTACCTCGTGAGCTGACCTAACAGAAAATTGCCCATTCAAAGAAGCTGCCCAAGTCCACCTATCATTGGAGACTTCTTGAGATAAGTGAATGTTTTGAATGTGCTTAACTGAATTGGAGTCAAACAAGTCAGTCAAAAGAGACACATTCCAAGATCTGCTTCCTTCATTCAACAAATCAGCAACCTCAAAATCTGGAAGATCAACTATATTAGGATTAGGAGAAGGCTTGAAAAGCTGCATGAAAGGAATCCAAGGAGACTTCCATATATTGATTCCCTGCCCAGAAGAAACTGCCATACAAGCACCTAATTCCACAACTTGCATTGCCTTTAGAATACCCTTCCATAACCAAGAAGCCGAAGGGCGAAAAGAAGCATTAAGGAAGGAGATTCCACTTCGAAGATACACGGATCTGTTGTGACCACTTTGATATTGATATGGGTCACCCTTTTTATTTTTCTCCAGGATTTGAGACGAGACGGGCCAGTGGGGTTTATTTACATTGAAAGAATCAAAGGATATTATTGCCTAGTAAATTTTGTTATTTCTGGACATCCAAATGAGATCAAAGGATGTTGCAGCAAAAGCTGGAAAAGGTGTATGAATTCAACTGCAGTGTTCAGGATTTTGAAGGTCTGCTGATAATTTTTATCCAATCAAGAATGTTTAGATCAAAAAAGCTTAGGAGACATCCGCCAAACTACTCTTTAACAAAAAATAATATGCGAGGAAGAGGTGTTCATAAGTTTCAATGCAGGAGTTGCGTGGAGGAAATAAACTGAGGTGGTGCTCTTCTCAATAGGCTAATGTGAAGATGATGTATTGAGAAGGGCACCACCTCAACGAGAGACGATTAATGTGTTGGCTACCGAGAAATATCAATCGTAAAAGCCAATTGAAAAGGTAACAATCCAGTTCGGTCCGGCTGAAATGAGTATAAAAAATAAATTTAATTGCCTCTTTTTACATTATAAATCATGTATCCAATTCTACATACAAGTATAATAAAATTATGAGTGCCTTCATAAGTCGCACTGAAAGAATTCCCTCACTAAGAATTCTTCCTACTCTGTCAAATCCCCTTTAAAATTTTAAGCAAAGATATTGAACAAAGTCGAAAGTTAAAAGTAAACTTTTCACAGAAAAATCAAGAGAGAAATGCTACACGTGCTTCAAAGTGCTTGTCTCCTAATATGATAGTTAAAATCACCATTAATATTTCATGATTAACCCATCCAAAATTCAATGATAATTTTCACTACCACGTCAGCAAATAAGCACTTCGGAGTAATCACTTGAAAGTACATGCAGCATTTCTCATAAGCTGAGAGAGAGAGAAGGAGAGAACAACCCTGCGGCTGGATTGTTCTCAAGACGACTACAGTCCACATACAACCGATATATAGTTCTCATTTTGCACTTTATTACCACCAGAATACATAAAATAGATGTAATTGTCAGAATGCTTTTACAAAGGCACTATACATTGAGAACTCTGAAGAAGTTGTGAAGCAATTCGGGCTAAAAGAAATGGCAGACTCACAATAAACAGACCTGGTAAAACCTCCTAACCAAGCTTCACCAGAACTAAAACCAGCAACATAAAAAATGATCTTCAAAGACCAGTTTGCTGTTGTAAAGGATGGGGTATTGCACGTGACATACTGCATGAATAAAATCTTTCCCTTTGGAGTAACTCGCTAGGTCAAAACTTCATTAAGAATGAAATGTTAATGAGTTCGAGGACTTTCACCTTCATCCATGCATATAAGAACTAAGGAAGAAAAATCATCTATGCTCTGGTGCAGGCCATCCATGCCAAATCACCTGCTGGGGAAGATCAGAAGCGTTTATTCAACAATAAGCTATGCTTGCCACGGCCAACAAGGTAGTCAGATAATTGAGACAAAAAGATCAGAGGTCAGAAATACAAGCACAACGATTTACTGGACATGTCAAATACCAAAATTGAACCCAAACTGGATCACATCAACGAGTAGTGACTTTTTTATCTGCACATTAAAATATAGAACAAACATAGCCTAGAATATGTCCCTCTACTCTTAAGTGGAAGCAAATATGCAACCTCGACGCTATTGATGAAAATTCCAAAATTCAAAAGAAAAAGTAATCCAAATTATTTTTCTGTATATGGATCACAGAGACAGAGTGATCATATGGGTCAGAAAAGAAAATTGAAATTATTTCATACATGGCCTAGGAGATTTCTCTATACTCAAGCTATGAATACGCCAAAAGAAGTAAACATACCCCAGATACTAGCAACAAGAATTTAAAAATTCAACAGAAACCTTGAAAGTGATCAGTAATGATTACCTGACTTGGACAAACGCAACAACAGGACTGCCAACCAAATCACTTCCTAAAAAGATTGAATATGTCAATTATTCTTAGTCAAAGGATGGTGATCAATTCCAATGCTTGATATATTATTATCTTCTTCATCCTCTTCCCAATCACTGTCTTCATCATCGTCCTCTTCCCAATCAGTGTCTTCATCATCGTCTTCAACATCAGAATTCATGTATGAAGCCTCATCCTCACTCTGCAGAAGAGAAGACGTAATTGTTCTCAGAATATATATTTTTCAGTTGTTATGAGAAATGATATCATAAACAATCCTACAGGGCAAGCTGCAGATTCCAACCCCAGACCCATCTCACCTATGAGAGACTTTTTCACTATTGTAACCAGACAAGACTATCGGTCAATTAAAAGTAGGTAGTGCAAAGAAAAATATCTCACTTGGGTGATCTCTGAGACATTATCAATCTGCTTAGAATCTTCTGAGCTCCAGGCATTCTCATCCTCTACATCTTGAGAAACACCCTGCGGATAATAAAAAAATTAAAATTAAAAAATTAAATTTTTTTTTTTTTTTTTTTTTAAAAAAAAAAAAAGTTCAGTTGCCCTAATTCTTGATGAAACATTCATGAACAAATAAAAAGAAAGAAAGAAATTCGTTTTTTTTTTTAATTAAAAAAAAAAAGAAAGAGAAAAGAAAAGAAGAAGAAGAAGAGAAACAGATAAGAATGATGTTAAAAATGAATAAGAGTATAAATATTTAACATTTAAACTCCTAGAATCAACATATATCAATTCCAAGAAGAATCAAAGTGTACCAAAGCTATTTCTTAACATTTTTCTTTGATATGTCGAGTCAAAGGCATTGCTACTAATTTCTCTAGTAATATACCTAACAGTTCTCACTTGGCTTGTTGGCATGGTTTATTTATGACAAAAGCTAAGTGAAGGGTTGCAAAGGGTGATATCAGGCCAAGGAGAGAAATAAATAGGGGTGGGCAAATTAACCGTTACCGATTAACCGACCGATTACCGATATTAACCGAACCGATATAACCGTTACCGTTAGTTATCGGTCGGTAATCGGTTAAAAAATTTATACCGGTAATCTTATCGGTCGGTAATCGGTCGGTTAAAATTTTATTATCGGTTAACCGATATAACCGATAAGTATTTTTAATTTTTAATTTTTTTTAATTTTATACTTTTTACTCTTTTGATTTTTATTTTATAATATAAAAAATATGTAGTGGATCAATATAAAAAAAGATTTAATAAGCTAGTTTAGCCATATATATATTTAGGCTCCCAAAAGGGCCAAAACAACTAATTTTTAATAAGTTATTTTAGGCTTCAACCCAACAAAAAGTATTTGAGCTCTCAAAATAACTAATTTTTTGCCCAATTAACAACTAGTAAAAAGCTCAATAAAAAGTTAACAAAAACCGGTTTAACCGGCCGGTTTAACCGATTACCGATATGACCGATTAACCGATTAACCGATAGCTTATCGGTCGGTAATCGGTCAAGAATTGGTTAACCGATAGCTTATCGGTCAATAACCGATAACCCTATTAACCGGACCGATATGACCGATACCCAGCCCTAGAAATAAATGCCTAAACAGTGCATAATTTTGCAACATTGATGGCATAGGCAAAGGAGAGATTTGAAAACCAACACACCAACATAGTGAACACAAAAAATAATTTAAGCATATAATTGCAATAATTGCAACCATGCAAAATATTCACAGAAGGGTTAAGAAACATATGCTCTGTTAACATTAGGAAATCACAGACCCCCCCTTTATAGCACGGTGGAGGGTGAGGTCGTGGGTTCAAGTCTCATCGAGTGTGTTTAACTTACAAATTTAAAAATTTAAAAATTTAAAAAAAAAAAAAAAAAATTAGGAAATCACAAAGCCCCCTTTAAGATGAGAGATTATTATTTATGTTTTAGAAAGCTCAACCAAATTCTGATAAGAGTATGTTTGGAATTGCGTTGAGAAATAGAGCTTTTAAGGTAAAAAAGATATTTTTAGAAAAAAAAAAAAAAAAATCATTTTTAAGCTTTTTCCAAAAGAGCATTCTGGCCTTTTTTATAGTGTAAAAGTCAAAAAAAATATTTTTTGAAATTTTTATCAAACAAGTTTGCTTTGTTTGACACAACTTTTTAAGTATTAAAAGTATTTTTTTAAGCTCCCTAAAGCAATTCCAAACAAACTCTTAAGTATTAATCCCACATGGTTTGCACAACTATCAATCCTGCATATTGTCTATAGCCCAAGTACAGAAGCCAATGGACCTTCATTTACTCAAAAACTTTTTTTGTTATAAGTTTTTTGGTCTCAAGGGAGAGGAGAGAGGGGATTCAAACTAGTAACATCTGCTTTAGAAAATGTGGCTCTCAACCGATTGAGCTACCCCTTGGATATAAAGAGATTTTAAAAAGTTAAAGGGAAAACTTTTCAACAGTTTAGATTAGTTAACCCTTATATCTTTTTTTGATAAGTCGGTTAACCCTTAAATCTACTTCAAAAAGATTTCAAACTATCATCAAATAATTATTTTGACAGTCTATGAAAATTAGTCATTTCCAAAATGAATCAAGCACAAAGAAGTCTTACAATTTGACTTCATTTGAATTACTCTTGAAAATAACAGGCATAAATATGATATATATTCCTACGCACACATAGCAAATCAGATCTTACTTCAGAAAAATCATATAGGCAGGAAGGAGCAACCATATTAGTGGAAGTCAAGTGCAAAACCAAGGTTTCACAAATTTAATGAGCAGACGGAAAGAATTAAGTGACAGAAACAAGAGTATAAGTTTATATCTACAAAAGTGGGGTGGGGGGGAATAAAACTATACTTACAAGTTCTTTTTTCATTTGCTCTATGTTTTTCTCCAATTCAGATATGTGCTGACTAAGAGCCTGCACAGTAATTTGACATGAATGCAACATTAAGGACATATCCAGAATCGGAACTAGCAAAATATTGTGCATTTTCATAACAAAATGGAGACATAAAAGATGGAACCTCATGACGTTGCATGGCCACTGAACGCTTTAGTGCCTTTGCCTTTGTTAACAGGTTTCTTGGCCTTATGCTAATAGGCCGCCGGTAATTCTTTCCACGATAATAAATAAGAGCATAGCCTTTAGGGACTCTTTCTATTGCCACTAGTATTCCACCACTCTCATATTGCAATAACCTTGCTGTGTCTTCGACAAAAGCAAGGGTCTTTTGTTTAGATATTAGTTTCACAAGTTCTCTATGCTTCCAATGCAAATGCATATTCTCAATGACGCCATCAAAAACACCACGAATGCCTGATCCATACAATTCAGACCATAAGTGTTTGAGCTCAGGATACGAAATTCACTAAATAAAATGAGAATCACTCACCAACAGGCAAGTAGGCCTTCATTCTTAAACCAACCCTGCGAAACATAACCCGTTCCTCATCAGTGATTGTTTCCTGGTCGGGATCAGGACCAGCAGGAAGCATTGATGCTTCAATTTTAGCCAAGAGTCTTTCTGCTCTAAGCTTTTTGGCTTGGGCCTGTCAATGCAACAAAGAACCAAAATTAAACAAAAATTGAAGAAAAACAAAAATATGGCATATGACACTTTAATCCTTGAGCTATTAATCAAAATGTAACACAAAATTTAAACTCTTATTTGGAAAAATATACTACACTAATTAAATATTCTTTCTCAAGGGAGACTTTAAATCTTAAAAAGACAAGCCTTCAGTCGATTCCAAAATGAGAAGTGGAATGAGAAAGGGACCAGAGGAATATTTCTCCAATTGCAAGCAAACTAAAATTAAGCGCACATTCTACACATAGCCTATTTCTGTTTTCCATATTTGGTTCCTTCAGGAAAGCAAGTGGATTGATTAGGCTCTTCAAGCATTTAATTTTCAGCTACACACACACCCCAACACAGAGAACAACTTACAACTACTAATTTATGTTCAATTCGTTTCACAAGCCTAGCACTCTTAGCTTTGGAAGCTTCTTCAATCATCTTCTCACGTTCTCCAGCAGATATATCTCTTCCCCAACGGGCTTGAGCCTCATAAAACTCAGCCAAAGTGCCAGCAAGTGCCTGCCCTTCATCTTCACCTGCTTGAGCTACATCCAGTGCTCCCTGCTGCACTTTGTTTTCCACATCTTCACCTGTTTGAGCTGCATCCACTGATCCACACTGAAATTTCTCTTCCACATTTTGACTCCGTTTTGCCAATTCTTGTCCTTCAGCCAAAACAGTGGCTACACTTGTTGGAAGTACCTTTCTTTCCTCTTCACCTAATTGAACTGCATCCAACACTCCACACCGCACTTTCTCTTCTACATCTTGGATCCGTTTAGCCAATTCCTGTCTTTCAGTCAAAGCGGTAGCTACACTTGGTGGGAGGAAGTCCTTCCCACGGTATATGACAATGTAATATTTGTTTCTAAGCAATAATACCCCTCCAGTTAAATTCTGCACGATAGGTGAAACTTAAAATTAGTCTCCTTAGTTGTTATTGGGAAAATACGTAATTAATGTCCTGAACAAGATAAGCACAGAAACACACCTTTATCTCCTCAGCCATCAGTTTGTTATTTGTATTCTGGATACCTCGTTTAACAGCAATCTTCACGACTACGCTTTTCTCCCAAAGCTTAATAATAGCAGATGCCAACCCCTGATGGTTTCTATTTCTCCCTTCAAAAGGGATTCAGGGAAAAAATAAAATAAAATAAAAATAAAAATAAAAAGATATATATTAATGTCATAAATAGAGATATAAACATAAAGAAAAGTGCCCATAGAAGGTGAAAATACCAAGTGCAAAATGACAGGGAAGTGATTTAGCAAGTTTCCTAAGATTAGTCATCTCTGCATTGGTCAGTCGTGATCGCATTCCAGTAGGAAGAAGCCTGAAAGGTGTTTTATAACCAGGAACCTTTTGAGGAAGTAAATCCGCATCAACAGGAAGTAGTCCTGTACCCCACCATTCAACAAAACGAGGACCTAAACCATCTAGTAGACTGTTGTATTCAGCTTCCGCCTCTGTCATGCTCACAGGACGGTCTGGATTTCTCAAAGCTGGCTCACTCTTTTCCAGACTTGGAGTTGCACTACTGTCACTTGTTGTTGTGGAACTGTCAGCAGAAGAAACATCTGGAACAAAAAGAGTATCACCTTCCCTAACATTGGGCTGGTGTCTAGAAGGCCCTTTATAATTACTCCCCCGGTACACCACCATGACACTCCCTGACTTCCATATAACTAACCCTCCTGTTCGTCGCTGGCCATCACTACAAGCAGTCAGTTTACATGGTCCCCAATTATTTTCAATTATATGACTTTCACATATAATAAGAAAATGAAATAAGAGCATATACAGACAGCTAGCAGATTTCAATTTATGAGATGTCTACTAGTAGAAGAACTAATAGCATCAATGTAAGAGCTCAAAATCCCAAGAGACAAGTCAAGGTACCAAAGGATGGGAGATATTCAAATTTCTGAAACAGATAGATAGAGAGTATTACCACCTCTCAAAGAGATGCTTCTTCCCTATACAGCGCTTTTTGATTCACAATGAGAAAATTGGTGTAACTGTTATATCCAAAGTTGTCAACAATCCGACAACATACTAACAACTTATCAAATGTTCCTCACTTTCTTATTTCATCATCTAGACCTACACTGTTAAAAACTTGGTGTCACCATGATGTGCCTTGGGAAACAAGCATGCATAATGAAAGTGGGATCTTTCTCAAGGGTAACTCTAAAGCATAATTCTTGAAATCCCAACCATTATCTTTAGTTAAACATTCCAAATTTTGCCACCTCAACGTTCACCATCTCTGCAAGAACCTTGATTTTTCCTTTATTTATTGTATCTCACTAATCTATATTTTGATGTGGCAATCTAAACTTTTTTTTTTTTTGTGTGTTTCTTTTATAGTTATGTTAAACAACAATCTGGTATCTATAATGATACACTAGATTTTCTTAGGTAACTTCACGAAGAGGTTTTAAATTCCTAACAATAAATTGACATGATTTGATTAACAAGTATACCTTTTCTTTTTCTTCTTCATAAATGAATATTAATCAGAATGTCAAACTAATTTATCACACAATTCAGTCCAGTTCAGAAGCAGACGCCGAGAAACCAAGCAATGACCAACCTCGACGATCTCGTGCGCTGTCTTCATATCGTGCGCGAGCACCTCGTGAAACTTGAGCCTCACCAGCTCCTCCTTCCTCCACTTGCCATGGATTTTCTCCAACACCTCCTTTGTGAGCCCGGCCTTGGGCACGCTGATCCTCTCTCTCACCATCATCCCCACCCCCCTCAACCTCCTCAGCTCCTCGTCCTCGATCGTCAACTCCGCCAACGTCGGCGCCTTCGCCACCACTTTCCTCTCCCTCCTCCTCGGCCTCTCACTCTCTTCAACCTTCTCTTCCTCCCTCTCCCACGGCAAAACGTCGTCGCTTTCACCGCCCTCGCCCTCCACCAACATCAAATCCGGCCGAACCCACTCTCTCTGCAACAAATCCCCCAGCTTCTCCTCCCCGGTAACCGGCATTGCATAGTCACCGTCTATCCCATCATGTTGTTCGTCATCCTCGCCGTCTGCTCCTAACCCTAGGTGCCGCAAACGGAGCACGATTCTATCGATTGCGCTCTGTCCTTTGTCTCTATCCAAGTACCGAGTCTCCGCTCGATCACCGTCTTCCTTTTTGTGGTGGTTGACTTTGCGTGGTTCGACGGGAGGGCTGGGAGAGGGCCACTTGTTGAGCCAGGGGGCGGAGTTGGCCCTGGTCTTGGCGGCCGGGGAGGTCTTGGAGTTTGCGTCGCCGCCGTGCTCAGTGGTGGAGGTGTTGGAGGAACTTCGGAGAGAGGAGAAGGGCTTGAGAATGTGGAATGACAGATTTGGGGCCGAGGAGAAGAGGAGGTTCACAGAGTGAGTGTGGGAGTGGGGGGAGGTGAGTGGGAGTGAGCTCCTCAGTGGCAGTTCCGATAGTTTCGCGGTCGCGAAGGCCATTTCTGATTTAGTTCGGTGAATTAAGCTTAGTGGCGGCGTCTCGGCTCTTGTTTCATTGTTTGGATGCTGGGAAAGTTGGGAGATATGAGAGACTAGAGAGGTTGGAGAGGAAGGACTCTGGAGTACTGGAGTTCTCTGTCGGAAGGGAGAGACGAGGATAAGATAATTGTGGGGAAATTGAGATATTTTCTATAAGCTTTTATTATTATATTATTATTATTTATTTGAAGGGGAAACTTCATTAACCCCTAACTTTAGCGATTTTTACATACACCTTTCCAACATTTAAAAACTCTTAGTTGGTGTATCAAACTTTCGTTTTATTTCAAGTGTATCGAACTTTCATTTTACTTCAAATACTTCGTTGCTGTTAAATATTGCAGTTAAATTAAACAGAAAATTGAGAAAAATGACTAAGGGCATTTTAGTAATTTCATATATTTCTGTTAAATTTAACAGAAAATCCTAACGAAAGAAAAAAAGTGAAAGAAAATCAAAGTTCGATATACCAAAGTGAAAGATTTTGAATGTTAAGAAGTATTTACAAAAATCGTAAAGTTAAAGGGGATTAATAAAGTTTCTCCTTATTTAAAGCTTTGCATATATACAGAAAAGTAAGCTTGAAACTACATTTTTATTTGAATAGCTATTCTCAATTTTATTTTATTTTCTTTTTATTTTTATTTTTACAAATTCACACAAGGCAATAGAAATGAGAACAAGATATTTAAATTAATGATATTCGCTTCATAAAGTATGGTCTCTAACTATTTTTTATTTCAAGCTATTTACTATAAGAATAATTATATATGGGAAAAAATATAAAAAAGCCTCCTAAACTGTCAGTCGTTTGCAATATAGCTCACAATGTTTAAAAGGTAATAAAGTAGCCCCAAGCTATCAAAATGTATCGAAAATATCACTTATTTTTTTATATTCCTATAATACTCATATTCTTTTAACAAATAAAATAATTGTAAAAAAAAAAAAAAAAAAAACCAATGAGTGAATAAATACAATATATATATATATTTTGGAATAAATAAATAATTTTTGTATTTTTAAAAAATTGTTTTTTTTTACAATTATTTTATTATTTTATTTATCAAAAGAATAGGAGTATTATGGGCATATAAAAAAATAAGTGGCCTTTTTGATACATTTTAGTAGTTTGTAGGACTATTTTATTATTTTTTAAACATTATGGACTATATTGCAAACAGCTAATAATTTTTGGGACTTTTTTATACTTTTCCCTTATATCTATCACTCCTATTATCCATTCCCAAAAACTATGTGGCATGGTCAAGTAATATTATACATCACCACATTCTTCTCTCATTCTCAAAGCATATGTGACGTAATCCCTCATAACATTTGATGCATAAATATATTATTATTTTTTCAATTAAGAGATCCATGCCACACAGTCTTTAGGGTATGGGAAATGGGGTGATGAATAAAATTACTCAGCGTAGTTCTCCATATATCAACTGCTGTGAAGGACCACACCACATAGACTTTAGGGGATAGGGGCAATATATGACATTTTTACTCTTACTATATAACTACAACTAACCACTCAAATGTTCAAATGTTAGAGGCCTCCTGCCAGTATCATGAACAGAAATCTAAGCACGCATATAGGTGATCTCCATCAATCTCCTTCAATGACATTTGAAAAATCACTACAATTTTATAGATAGTTGTGTGAGTCCACCGCTCAGCAAGTAAAAATATTTCGACTGTACAATGTGAACCTCCATTTTTTTTTTATTTGAAATCTCTCCTACTAGTGCTTTATAAAACAATTATCACAATGCATGGTTTTCACAAAAATGTTCGCTTATAAAATGTCATAACCGTTTTAGAATGAATACATAATAGTATAATCAAACTAATTTTCCTTTGCATTTTCTTTACTATATATATTATGTCATACCCTGAAGCGAGTAAAATAGTTTATAACATGCTTGTAATGCAAATATCATTTCAAATGTTTCTGAAAAAGAGAATGGTAGGTGTTTTTTTAGTTTTTTTCTAGTCAGGAATGGAACCAAGAAATTTTATGGGAGGGGGCAGCTAAATTTTTTCTCATTTCTTTAGAATTTTTTTAGTAAAAAAAATATATATATTTTGGTTGTTTTTTATAAACTACAGAAGGGCCAAAAAAAAATGAGCACTTGAGAGTTGAGAGTAAGGGCAAAAAAAGTGGACATTTGAAAGTAAGTGCCAAAAATAATTTTTTTTTTTTTTTTTTCTTAAAAAAAAAAAGGATGTGGACCAAAAAAAATTAAGGATATGGCCAAAAGTTTTTATTGAATATGGCAAAACATCTAAAAGTAGGGCCAATTTTTATTATTTTATTATTATTTTTTTTTTGGAGAGGGTTGAATGACTAAAATTAAAACTTTAGTTTACTTATAATTTTTTTTTCCCTTATTTGGGGGGACCATGGCCTACCCCAGCCCCCCCCTCCCTCTGTCTCTGCTCCTAGTACGAGGTGAATATTATTTTTTAAAAAAGTAAAAAAAAAACTGACCCCTTATTTTTCTCACCTGATTTTTAGAAAATAATATTCACTTAAGATCAGGAGAACATCTAGTATTTTCCTTTCTAAAATATATTTTTTGTTTGAAAAAAGTGTTATGATATACCATAAAAGTTGTTTGTTAGTGTACATGTTTTAAAATGAAAAAAGAAAAAAGAAAAAAAGAAAAAAAAAAAAAGGAGGAGTGAAAAAAAAATGTTATCAAACAAAGCTATCACAAACATTTATCTTAGAAGAAAGAACATTTCGATTAAATTTTGATTAACTGATTAATGAAACCGGGTGGACCAATTAATTTTGGCAAAAAACTTGTTAGATTAATTAATTGAGGATCATGTCAATGAGAACCTTTATTTTAAAAAAGAAAAATACATATTATTCTTCAATTAGTAATATTTCACTTTATTTTCTTCTCAAATGATTGTTCGTGAAGACTTAAATAAATAAAATAAAAATTATAAAGATTCAGCCATTTATTTTTTATTTTTAGAAAAAAAAATATTTGCAATATATATTTTTTATTTTATTTTTATTTTTATTTTTTTTATAAAAAAGAGGAATATTTTGGAAATTTAGATAAAAATTAACAGAAAATCTTAATGAAAGAGGGTAATTGAAAGAGCTTGAAAATTCAATACCCCTGATTGATAATTTTTAAACTTTGAGGGTACTTTTAAAACACGTGAAAATTCAGAAAAGTTTTGTAAAGCTCTCCCAAATTATTATGTTCTAGTTCTTCGTATTCTTTATAATAAAGTTTGACATGACAATCATTTAAACAATGCTGAGCTTTCTTGATCATGATTAACAACTCACAATAATGAAAGACAGCTCCTAATCAGTAGTGCAAATTTTGGTACAATCTGAAACCAATATTTTTCAAGGAAAGAACTTCTCCATTGCATCTGTGATGCATTTGGATTGAAAATAATCCCGGAAAGCATGTAAATAAGAGCGGAAGCAATATAAAAAATAACACAAGAAATTTACGGGTGGATGACAATATTATATACAAATGCATTGTTGCTGATGTCAGAAGCAGGGCAATTTCTTTCAAGAATATAAGGATTCTTTACTGAACAGAAACTTTGTATGCAGCTTTTGCTGCTTGTGCTTTGTATTAAGTTACTGTATGAATAAACTTCTTTACTGATTACGGGAAAAAAGGAAAAAACTTAAACCTGATATTATATAGATATCAAGCATCCCATCTTTGATATACACAACCTGAAGGTGACATGAACCGTAAGACTTATTAGTTGGAAAACCATGTTCTCTTTTACCTATCTGTGATGGTTTTCCTGTAAGCAAACTATATGGAGGACAAAATAATCATTAGGAAGGGTTCAACCGCCTGAAGACTTTCTGCTCAAGGAATGAGATGTGCTAAGAACTTCCTGGCCAAGCTCTGTTATCTTGTTAATTAGAAGCATTTGCTCTGTCTCAAGCTGTACCATGTACTCTTCTTGCATATCCTCGAGGGTTTCTATGTCACTCAAAGCTATTGAGAGTTCATCAAGATTGCCGTCGTCGATGAAAGAATGAAACTTGTTCATTGTTTGTTTCATCTGATCAGACTCATGTTAAACAATATATGTTAGCAAAAAGGAGACAGATGCATGATGATGAATAGACAAAACAAAAAAAACAAAAAATCATCTTATGGTATTGGTTTGGATCAGGTAAGTTCATAGGAGAAAAATAATTCGTGATCTCAAACTATGTCGGAACTTTACATGTGTATTCAAGTTAACTTGATTCGGAGCGCATCTGATTATGATTATGAAGAGAAAGTGAAATCAATGGCACAGGAAGAACAAGAAAAACAAAACAAAACAATCACCTGGCTAGAGATTTGGCGTGCTCTAGTTAAGGACGGTTCAGAATCTAAACTAGCTTTCTTCTGTATTTCTGGAACTTTTCTTGTAACTTGAATATGAACCTCTCCCCTTTTCACCCCTTGGAGAGGTATCCACTTGTCAGACATCTGATTGGGAGGCAATCTCTGATATTCTACAACACAATCACCTATATTTGATGTGGGCAGTAAAGCATTGTGGTCTTTAACGTGCAAAACTAGGGGGCTGCCATCATCAGGGAACTCCAAGGTCTGATTCCACTGGGGATTCAGAGTTTTATGCATAACCTGTAAGGCAGGCCATGGCACAACAGGCCAGGGATCAGATAGTGTAAGCGCACCAAAAGATTACAAGCAAGTGCATAAAGCAACATACTTGTATGCTAAATGGTTGACATAAAATTACAAAACTCCCCTTTGTAAGGAATACATCAATGGAACATATCATAAAGAAAGAAAACCCTCCTTCCACAAATGTGCACTATACTATTTCCGAAATTTAATCTTGAAACTATTAAGATTATGGTATTTTCAAACCTTTGTTCTTTTCTTCAAGTTTCCATATTGTACTCTGACATAGGGATCACTTGTCCCTCTGAGATCAGCTGCAACAAGTTCTTTTGCTTCAATGAGAACAAGTTCAATCCAGCCACTACCTGAACCTATGGTTGAACCCTGAGCACACGAGCAAGAAATTAGAAGAGGAAATAAGCATATCAGACTGACATTTTCAGTCTGAATAAAGAAATTAGGTGCGACATTATCTAGAAAAATTGGTAGCTAATCTTCAGTTGTAAAAAGAAAGTTCTGACCAAGCTAACTGAGAACCAACCTAAATGCAATGCCTGTGGGAAGACATCGCACCAAAATTTTCTGGAAATTTTGCATACAGGCAAGTAATCTACATGTTTTCATAAGTCACCCCCAAGATAAATAACACCTGGCTCCCTCAAAACCTTTTAAATTCTTAGAACACCCTTACAAGTATATCCCCCCAAATTGTATGCCAAGTATGATATACATACTATGTATATAAAGAAATGAAAAAACACAGATATTTTGAATCAAGCAGATTTTATTTTTCACTACAGCCAGTTATATTATATGAAAAGAAATACTATTTTATAATGAATAAGCATACACGATATATTTTTTGGTGAAGTAATATATCATATGGCTCAAATATATTAGTTCTAAAGGAACTTTACTATAGCAATAATTATCTTGCAGGTTTAAGATATCTTTTCTCTTCCTAAATGTAGATTGATGAGATTTAACTCCCCAAGGACAGAAAACAAAAGTTTTTTTGTCTCCACCACTGCCCATAAGTATACTGAATTAAAGAATTTGGATCAGCCCAAAACTTTTCACATTCTCAGTAGGTTTTTCTTTTCTGTATCTTCATATCAAATCAATTAGAAAGATCAATCTTTTTCATTCTAGTAAAAATATACCCTTGATCCTTCATAGTCATCAACTCTGACTGCTTCTATTTGAAGCCTTAGCTCTCCTGAATTCACTTGTTCAAGGGGGACCCATACATCCCTTGCTGATCCTTCCACCAGTCCTTCCAAATTTACTCGTGCAAAACCGATGTTGTCATCTCCGAAGGTTTCTTCATTGAAGCATTTTATTTTAAGATATTCACCACCTACTACCTCATCGAATTCAAACTTCTGATTCCAGATAGGAGTTATGGCATGAGCGGTCCTTGTCCTCTGGAGAATCTGAAAAGTTCATAGACATTATATGGTGTCACCATAAATAATGCTTGAATTTTCACAATTCTTAAAGACCCTAGTTCATATACCTCCAGATGTTATTGAAGAAAAAGAGAACCTACCTTTCCATACTGCAATTTAACATATGGGTCAGATTTTCCAGATTTGTCTTTTACAATGAGATCCTTCCCTTCCACAACAGTGATACTAATTTTCCTCCCAGTTCTTGACAGGACATTTGATGACCCATATGATGATTGACGCGAACTAAGATGATAGCTGTTTAAGGTGTGTGAACCATCCGAGAATTGCCACTCTTTTAATACAAGCTTCACTGTCAACTGCAAAAGTTATTCAAATGAGGAAAGAAGGAGAGAAAAAAAAGGAACTCATTTCAAAGAAGCAAATTTCAGTCAAGCGACCTATGTCAATTAATTAGCATCAATTCATACCGTCTTTACGAAAGATATTGAAAAAAAGAAAAAGAGACAAATACCAGTATAAATGAGTAAAGAAGGCCTGTTCATTGTTCAAGGTTTAGTTGAACTTACTATTGGAAATACGAAATGTGAATGCAGGAGAAGTTTATACAACTGGTCCATAATGTGACAAAAACAAAAACATGCAAACTAAAAGCCCTGTGGTTCATACTATTAAATCTAGTCATCACAAGAAAGTGCATTAGACTACTACTGAGAAATTAGAATTAAATAACAATCATACATCGAAGGTGCTTCACCCCTTCACTTGATTGAAATAGTGATAACTTCAATTTGTCTCTCCATATTATGATTCTGAAGAGTAAAGTTATTTATTTCCCCCAAAAAAAGAATTGATAAAATAACTCTTGAAATATTTTTCATGAAAGTCAAGCTTCTGTAGCCAATTTCAATTTTGAAATGACAAGTACATCAAGTTGTTGTGAAACTAATTTGTTATTTTTAAAACTAAAAATGCTAATGTGGAAAGAAGAGAAAGGAAAAAGCACGGAATACAACCATCATAAGTATAGGGAAAGAAATTAATTTTCATGAAATTTATTTATGTTATACCTCCCCTGAATGGACCTCCTCAAATGGAATAACCATTTCAACTTCTTCCCCGCAGAACGCCTTCTTGGCTATTACACCAGAATCATGTCCTATTGCCCAAAACGTCGTGGAATCATCTCCTACATACTTCATCTGCTCGTAGGACACAAGAATTTGACTTAGATGACAGAAGTAATTGATATGCTGAGTACCTATTCAGCAAGTAAATAGGGGGTATGGACGAACAGTATTTATGGACTACCAGTTGATAACGTGTTTGTTTCATTCTTCAATTTGTGAAACAAGTATAATCAGTGATTACCGGCTATAAACCAAACCTAGCATTTATTGAAGTCAAGCTACTTCATGAACTTTTAAAATGCATTTTCAAGTGCAGAAACCAACTAAATCATTAAATTGGATAGTAATGGCCCATGGATTTATAATTTTGAGACAATATTAGCGTCAAGTATAATAGTACCTTAATTTCACAACTTGCTAGATAGTCATACTTCACATTGTTTGGTGTAGACTCGTAAAGATGGAATCGTATAGTTCCTGACTCTTCATGCAAAACCATATTGAATGTTGAATTCCATGTGGGACTTGAACCTGATCTTACAGCTGTCCTCCTAGTTAACTCTTCAAGTTCAACTTCCGCAAATGTCTGAAGATCTTTAACAACAGGCTGCTCTTCTAAAGTACCATTTGTAAAAGAACTCTGCTGCTTTCTGGATAAGTTTCCTCTCAGGCAACTCCTAGAAAGTTTACTTGCAGAAATGACCGTCACATATATAATACCACCAACAGTCGTCTTCCTTAGCTCTACAGATGGCAAAGAGTAACAGCGGCGGCGAGGTTCAACCATTGTCTTAACTAAGGTGTCATTGAAAAGTTTAACCTGGAAGAGAAATACATAATATTAGATTAAACTATTACATTTCTGCCAAAATTATAGCTACATGTATCATTAGGGCCAGCTAAATTTGCTAAAATATCATAGGCTATATTTTTCAGGAAGTAAGTTAGGAAAAAAGAGCACTTCACTAATTTCAGGCGAGGATTGTACCATTGTCATGATAAAGGAGATATCGTGATAATATTAAAGAAAAACATGACATAAGTATGTATTGTATAACCAGCCTCATTTCCAGAAAACTGGTCATTAAAACTAGAAAGCATTCTCCACCATGACAATTTCTAAATTTAATTTCACAAAAATATCAGCAGTTGTGCTCCAAACATTCAATAAGTTGATTTTTCCAGAAAGACTTCTTGGACTAATAGAAAAGTCTCTGATATTAAATGCACCTTATTACTATCAATATTGTGGAATCTGCAGCAAAACAACTCAATAAAGTATTCAAAGAGGCAGATAACAGATCAAGATGAACTGAAGCCAGCTCAACATAAAGTAATGCACTCTAAATTAGTTCTTTATGTACTTGAATATGATCACTTAAGAAACCCACCAGCCAAGAAGAAACACCAGGCAATTCTGTGGCAGGTAATGATTGGCTTCCACCACTTCCAAAGGCAATTCCAATTCTCACTTCAGGAATTGACACAAATGAATACAAAATATCCTTGCCATCCAGAACTGGCATCAAGAGAAGCTGTAAAATGTAAGCCAGTGAATGAATAACAATAAAAAAATTAAAAAATTAAAAAAATAAAAAACCACTGAAACTGCTTAGTGAACAAAGAAAAAAGAAAGCTACTTTACATACATCACCCTTGATATGAAGGCTATTTATAACAATCCGTGCAGTCCCCATAAATGGCTTGGCCAGCTTAGCGAGCAACAAAATACTCATATCAGTTGTTTCCCAGTCAAAGCCCAATCGCATGATTCGCTGTCAACACAAAGATGATTTGTGAAGATCCCAGGAATTTCGTAACTAAATTTCATTGCTTGGAAGACAAACCATTGAGAGAGTATAGTTATCATCGAGGTTAAACAGGTTTTAGATTCATTTCTTACCCCAAAAAGATTTTTTTTTTTTTTTTTACAAAAAAAAAAAAAAAAAATAGAGAAGGAAACTTTGCCAAAGTGTGGGATACTCATAAAAATTCAGAAGTAAAATCGAAACCAAACCTGATCACCTGAACTTGACCAGCAAGTCCCATGAAGACCCAAGCTTGGTGGGCTCGAACCCAGCGAAAACTCCAGCAATTCAATTTTTTCCTACATTAGGGATAGCTTTTCTTCAGTTCAAAGGTAGTACATAGTTGTCATCAGTTAAAGGATATGAATTACTAATGAAATAAAAAAGTAGATCACTTACTATAAGCCTTGATTTTCGATGCTTTAACCGTTTCTGCAGAAAAGAAGTTTTTCTATTACAGTTTATCATTACAAAAAATATATGCTCAGAAAAAAAGATGCAATCTAGAGTATCTAAATGCAAATGGATCTACTATAGAAACTAAGAAAAGCACTAAATATCTGGCATCAATTCAAACTACTAACATCAAACTTTTATGGAAAGGAAGCAGTTTCTAAATTATGGACATGCTGATACAATTGCTTAGTCAATAACAAGTTGAGAAGTAAACTAAAATACTTAGAAAAATTAATTAAAAATTCATGAAACATGCACGTACTTCCAAGAAATGAAACATTGAGAAGAAGGATCTTGTATTTTCTGTTTTGAGTGAAAAGACAAAAGTGGATCTAAAGTATAATGAAGGACAGGATCTCACCTCAACAATGGATCTGAACCTTATTGAAAGTTTTGGGTTCATGTAGTTAGGCCATACTTCCATCAATAGCTTATTCAGCCATTCACAGGGCTCCAGTGGTGTTATTGGCTACATAAAAACAAACGGATGAAGGTTAACTTCATAAGTCTCAAAGACTCAAAGGGCATAGAAGTAAAAATGAAGCAAGATAAGTGAAGGTACTGCTGTGTTCCGTATGATTCGCTTCCATTTTTTATTCAAGTCTTCGACAAGTATTCGTCGTTGATAATTCCCATACTGCAGACATGAAAGTGATGTCCGATGTTATCAGTTATCACTATGTACAAGTTCAATACCCATTATCCATAAAACCACAAGTTCATTATATAAGTGAAAACTGAAAGAATGACTAAACCTTTGAGAGAAATATAGAGCTCTTTCAAACAGATTAAACATTAAAACATAATTCTGTTAAGCAGAAACTTAATGTAGAACTAAACTTAAATTTGAATCAAAACCAAAGGGTACAAAATAATCACAAAAGCCCATGAAATCCTTAGTTTGTGTTCCAGCATATCTTTTGTACAAATATAGCAACACACAGGTTTGTAACAAAACTTAGGATTTTTTTTAATAGGTAAACACAACCCACACACCCATACAAGATTGAAAATTCCTGACTTCACCTTCCACCCCTTATTTTAAAGGGGAGAAAAATGCCAGACCTTGCAGATTTCCACAATGTTGCTTACTTTATAAGAGAAAAAAATGACAACATAATAACATACAGCAATCATAAAGAAAAAGGAAAATAACAAACCAATCAACCTTTTCTATATATATATATATATTTTCATTATTATTTTGGATTGATAAGTTACATACGCACCCATTGGGTCTTGAAAGCCATGACCTTCCATTAGTCCAGATCATTCTTAGAGGAGGAGGAAGTGCTATTTGAATAAAGCTAATTGGCCAGTCAACTTTTTCTATATGATATGAGCAAACATCTAAACATGCTCTCCCATTCCCCCATTTTTATCAGAACTGCAATTTTCTGTGCCGCTAAAACAAATTGCAAAATGCTACTATTACAACCGAATTATAAGTCTCATTGTGAGAGATAATGCTCCTTTCTACAATGAACCATACAGTATTGAAGCTATTTCAATTACATGCAAAAAAATGGGTTTGCTACAATCCATTAAAGAAATGGAATTTCACTGACCAGAGAGGTAAAAATTAATTGTATCACCAAAGTTGGTGGGGTGGGATTGGGATAAGTCCTATATTCGAATATCATCAAGCTAAAAACTAAAAAAAAAAAAGGTCAATTTAGTGACGAATTTACATGTCATGATGAAGCTTGAAAGCTACTATCAGAAATCTAGCACTATCTTGTGCAATGCTAGATTTGTTATTCAGCAATCATATGCACGCAGCATGAACAATGAAAAAGAAACAAAGATAACAATAAAGAGAGAAATATCAGTACATGATTACCCTTGCTTGCATTTATCTTTCATGGGCAATCTAGTTTTTGGATAGACTTCTGCAATAATATATTCCAGTATAGCTTTCTTTTACAGATAACTTATTGCTTAATTTAACCTCCCATCGATTGTTATGTGCATTTTAAAGGTTTTTAAATAAAAGGAAAAACGCTGTAGATGTTCATGAAATTTAACCTTTCATCAAATCACTCCCTAGGGTTTAAAATTGACCCTTAAGGTATGCTCTTTTATCAAAACGCTATCTCTGTACACATGTTGTCATTGACAGAAATTGTGACATGTAGGCCTAAGACCACGTCAGACCCAGTAAATTAGCTACACATGTACAAAAAACGCTACTACAGCTTGATACTTAATAAACGAAAAATGGAAAACAGAAAATGGGACAAAAAGGAGAAAAAAAAGGTGGACCCCTCCCCCCCGCCGCTAAAAAAGCAATAGACAAAGCAAAGCTAATAATGAACTCAGGAGGAACTCATAATCATGAATTGCAGCAGAACTGGACTTTTACTCAAAATAAAGTACACTGAGAATGAAAGGTAAAACGGATAATGAGTTCGCTTCGACTCAGTCAGAGAGAACAGATGAGGTTCCCCCTTACTATATTTAATTCATTTAATAAACCCACTCAACATAATTTGTATACAAAGAAACAAAACAAGAAAAAAATAAGAGGAAAGAAAGTAGACAAACCAAATATATGTATATGTACCCATATGTATATTTCTTTATAACGAAATAGGATTAATGGAGCTATGAACAACCATAAGAAGAACTCAATTTTATAAATCTCATAGAGATATGCGAAAGTTTATTGCAGCAGAATGCTCAGAATAGTGCAGAACAAAGTAAAAATTAGTATTAAACAGAGCCGCATAGAAGAGAATTGAAACAAAGGGGCCAAATTCACAAAAACTGTTTGGAAAGAAAAGAAAAATGATAAGAGACTTGAAAAAGCTCTAAATTCAACAAACAAAACAATCTGTTCAAACTGGATATATGGCCACTGATCAGACAATTTCTCTCCCCCATATTTATTAGTCTGCAATAATTACATAACACAAGCATAACCTTAGAAGCAATTACCCTTCATTCAACCCCCCAAAAAAAAAAGAAAGAAAAAAAGAAAGGAAAATATAAAAATAAAGAAGAAAATGAACACGACAAGGAGCTTGTACCTGTGTGGCAGCCCAGACAGCAACGGCGAGTGGAACCCAATTGGAGAAAGAGAAAACCCATCTCTCAATAGCCCAAGCAAGCAATATCAGAGGGAACAAGAATGGAAGAAGAGGCTTCTCCGCTATAAGATGGTTGAGAAACTCCACAGCCTCATCAAAACTGAAAGCTCTCCTATTTCTCCTACCCATTTGAGCAAACACCCAGAGGAGGATCACAACTCTCTAATAACAATTTCCTATATACAGCTGAAAACTTTATTCCTTATGCAAAACATACACCCCATATCATACAAAACAAAGTCAGTGGTCAAAATCATTATCCCCCTGAAAATTAAAGCACTTTTTTCTTTCCGGGAAAGTGGAACAAGATATTTTTTGTCCGTTGAAGAAGCCAAAACGGTGACAGAAGCTGACAGAGAAGGAGGAGCAGTCTCGATTAGTTATCAATCATCAATAAAACGAAAGAAAACGAAAAGTCTAAGAAGTCAGCGTAGTTAAACCCAGAAGATTAACAACTCTGATCATTGTTAATGACGGTTTAGTTGCCCGTATAATTGCTGTTTATAGACGCGCGGATCCAACTGCTTGCCGCTTGGGACCAATAATTTTTTTTTTTTTTTTTTACATGCTTACATAAAGAAAGGACGAGGAAAATTTGAATTAGTAACTTCTGCTTCATTATGTGTGATTCACAATCGATTAAACTACTCTTAGACCCATAATTGATTATTACTTTTCCACCGTCTTTTTGTTTTCTTCATTTATGGTTTGGAGTTTGGATCCACCGATTACCATTTATTTATTGTTACGTGGAGTCACTTCTCCATTTAATACTTATTGGGGTTGATGGTTAAAAAAAAAAAGAAAGTTATTGGGCTGGAATTATTTCTTAAATGTATTATTAGAATAACGAATAATTTAAATATTAAGGATTTAATTGTAAACTTCACAAAATTCTTCACAATTTTCAATCATTTTGATATTATTCTTTCAATAATTTCAAGAGATAACTTAATCGACTGAAATCACGTCAAATGAAACAGAGGTCATTAATTTAAATTTTTTTATTACCTTTTGTGAAGACATATAAAAAAAAATAAAATAAAAAAAAATAAAATTCTCTCAATGTTTAAAAACTCCAAATTTTAGGTACATTCAATTTTTTGTAATATTCAACCAACCTTCACCATACTGTTTAGTGTAGCCACTAAAGAATTGCTTATACACTAAACATCTATATATGCTTATGATCGGCCATGGTCGTACCCCTTCTATAAGCAACACTCGGCCACCGACACGACTCACTAGGAGACACAATTTGACACCATATATATATATATATATATATATATGCCCTATCACCTAGACAACACCTCGTGGGAAGTGGGAACCATATCATATGTTGTTTGCAAGTTCTTTACATAAGAAAGACACATATGATACAACCTAGTAGATACACATACACTGATACACACACCCATACTATTATTTTTTATGACACCTCTCTTAATTTTTTTACTTAGAAAAATATACACAAATTTGAAAGACACATATGATACAACCTAGTAGATACACATACACTGATACACACACCCATACTATTATTTTTTATGACACCTCTCTTAATTTTTTTACTTAGAAAAATATACACAAATTTTTTTACCATCTGGTAATTTTTGCGTAGACTTTGGCAAGTCTTTTTTTTTTTTTTTTTTTTTTTAAAAGGACTTTGGCAAGTCTATTGACTATTATCTTATTATCCCCTCTCTATCTCTATCATATTTGCAAGTCTTCGTCGTAAAAAAAATAAAAAAAGGTTTATTACGGAACCCCATCACGTGATTAACGGAGACATCTACATTCTACTAATTCTAGTCTCTAGAGTATCCAGCGGTCAGGTGGGGCCAGACAACGTGTGCGCCACTTCGTCCACGTGTCGTATCGTTGCAGCACGAGGACTGTTTTCCGTCAAAATTGGCTGACGAGCCGGTCCTACTCGTACAGGATGGTGTCTAAAGACTATCATCCTACTCGCCTCTTGGCGGCGTTATGATTGGATCGTGAGCACACGCGTAGAAGAGTGCGTGGATTTTCTCGGGGGTGAGGTAATGGTGGGCGCCTCGACATGACGGAGGAAAAACGACCGTACAGTGTGAAACCTTTGGATCTAGATTTCGTGTCCTTCCGTTTGGCAACAAGTTTTATAGGGTTTAAGGTAGTTCAAATCTCCAGGAGAAACTGAGTTCTGGAATGTCTTCTTTTTGTGCCCTATTTCAAAGCCCGATGATGGTCAGGCCCAAGTCGTTAGGCCAATTTTAATAATTTTATTTTTTATTTTTTATTTATTATAATTAAAATTCTCTATTTGATCTCCACATAAGTTATTGAATTTTATTTTATTTGTAATAATTAAACTTTATTTTTAGACAAATGAAGTGAATTGACTTGTATTGGTGGATTATGAAAAAGGAGGTAATCAACATTTAACAATCACCGATAAGAAAAAAAACGTTGACAATGATAATTGATGCACTAAATACTTAGATCTTGATCTCCTAATACTTTTGCCATTCAATCAAAGAACGAGAGAGGGGTGTAAGATTTGGATGCCTCGAGTAGCCCTTAGGTTAGGGTTGCAAAATCCATCTATTCAGAATACGTAAGCTCCTAATCGGGTCAAGCTAAGCCCCCTAAAAAGCATAATCGAAAAATATCTAGATGTCATGTGTTTCACTTCCAAAAAAAGATATTAAAGGGTTCATGATTTGCTAACCAAATTTTTCTTATTTTAAAATGATTAAGTGGTTGATTACCCTAAAAGCAATTGATATATATGACTTGACTGTCACCACCAATAGGCAATAACGTACCTCCCATGTTAATCTTCTTATTAAAAAAGAAAGAAAAAAAAAAGTCAAAAGGTGAAGGACACTCTCCTTTGTCACATTCTCTCAAAATCTTCTTTTCTTCTTGCAAACGACACTCTCTCCAAAATGTGGTGGGACAAACATGTAGTGCAGAAGACGCTAAAAAGCACAAAAAATTATTTGTGGCCAATGGACCACCGACCACGACTGCACTATTCACATATCTTGATGTACACATTGCCTTATTCTACAAACTTCAGTTATCATCGATGTAACCACCAAACCTCACAAATGTGGGTGATATGATGAAGATTAGCCATTGCTATGGTAGTTCTTGTAGGACCTTTGAATGTATTTTGCAATGGATGGTTTATTTCAGTTAGGGTAGAAATTCCATACAGCAGTTCATGAAGAGTTGCAACCCTGTGAATGGTTGTTTCTTTTCTAAAGGAATCACTACCAAAAAAAAAAAAAAAAAACCACACCCGACTTTTTGTGTCGTTTTTCTATTCTCATCATTTGTTGTAAACAATGCGTAGTCTAGTATATTACGTCGTTTATGTAGGAGAGACGTAATTTTCTTGATGGGTTTACCTAAACGGCAATGTTCTCAAAATTTTGTCGTCGCTTATTTCCAACCGTTGATAAATTAATGAAATTAACGTCGTCTAGTCTCTAATTGACATTAATTGTTTAAAAAAATATTTTTGAAATAGTAGATTTTCGCCAGCTATTACCATAACTTCCTACTGCCTGATGCGAAACAACTAATAACAAAGCATAGGAAATGATAAATCGGCTACTTCGAAAGAGCCGTAATCTTCAATAGCAACTTCGAGGGAGCCTTCACTTTTAAAACACAGCAAACTGTATTCTAAAATAATAATAAACTAATCTTTGTTATTTTATTTTTTATTTTTGAAGTGGTATTCCAATCTCATAAAATCAAAACTAGGGGTGGATAGATTAACCGGTTACCGATTACTAATTACTGATATTAATCGAACCGATATTAACCGTAACCGATAGTTATCGGTTAAAAAATTTATACCGATAAGCTTATCAGTCGGTTAATAATTTCTTATCGGTTAACCGATATGACCGATAAGTATTTTTAATTTTTATAGTTATATAATTTTGGTTGAAACCAAAACGACGTCGTTTTGGACCTTTGGTTTTACTATATAATCTATCTTTTCTCAATTTCTCCTGACCATAAAACTAAAACCTAAAACTAGCCGTCGCCTCCCAATCTCCCATTCCCATCTCAAATTCCGGTGGAGTTCTTTCCATCCCTTCTCCCCTCCCCCTTTCCTTTTTCCCTTTCCTCCCTTCTTCTCTGGTGTTTTTCCTTTCTTTTCTCTCTTTCTACAGCAACTTACTCGCATAACAGCCTCCCCACCCCCTTTCACTGTCATCCCACTCAGCCCAGCCTCCTCATCGGAACCACCGACCTACGACTCATCACCGTCTACTCGCCACTCTCATCCATTTCCAGATCAAGATATGGCATTTTTTACAGATTTGGTTTTCTCAAAACCAGATCTGTCTCTTTTCACTAGCCCCCTCCACAGACGGGCCGCACCACCGCCTTAGTTGGCTATTCCGCTTCCCTCTGCCCACTGCATCGCCTTTAGCGGACTCCCACGCGCCGACGCATGGGATTCACGCGCCTGTGCGTGGTCTTCACGCTCCAGCGCGTATTTACCACGCCCCGTCGCATTGGCGGCCCTTGCCCTCCCGTCCTTGCACCTCTTCGCGGTTGCTGCTGTCGAAGGGCTTTTGCTTTTGTTTTCTTGCTTTTAGCTTTACTATGTATTTTCCGTTTTCTTATTTTCTATTGTTTAGGTTCTCTGTTGTCCAGGATGTACACCGATGATTTAGTTGCTTGAACAATTTAAATGGAGCAAAACATATTAATTTTAACTCATTTACAAGTTATACACTTACTAATATAAAAACTAAAAAGCATATGTAACTACTTGCACAAACATGAACCAAATGGGCGTGAATCCATGATGACTTTGCAATTAAAGAAAAAAGCCCAGAAGCCAAAAGCCCAATAAGTTTCTAGCTTAAACCTCCAATAAAAAGCCCAAAAAAATCCCAAAAGCAGAAAAGCCCACGAAAATCGGTTTAACCGGTTACCGATATGACCGATAACTTTCGGTATAATTTCTTATCAGTCTGTTAACGGTTAAAAATCAGTTAACCGATAGGTTATCGGTCGACCGATATGACTGATACCTAGGGCTAATCAAAACAACTCTTGTTCAGTAAGTACAACCTCCTGGATATAAGGGGACAATCAAATTGCCAGACCTATTCTATGCTACTACTAAGTGCATATCTAGCTAGACGGCCTGTTCTTCTTAACATGATCCGCTTCCCATCAGGGGCGAACCCACATTGTAAGGTGGGGGACCTTAGCAACCACAAAGTATTTTTTTTAACTTCTTTTATTCAAGGCAATTTTACATGAAGTCCCAACAAGTTTTTTGTGTTTGGCAAATCCCAAAGTTTGGACCAGGATCCCCTCCAATTGTGAGTAATTGGAGAATCTCATGTTGAGGGATCCTGGCCGTTAATTAAATCCAATGGTGTAAGCAGTGTAAGCAGATTTTGTGTAATCGAGGCCCAATAAATTTTGATTTTAAACTTTTTGTTTTACCCGATGTGTTGTTTTTATTTACTATTTGGTTTTCCCTCCAAAAACAAATGAGAGCTTCTTCCTCAAACTTCTTCTACACGTTTCATCCTCGTTTGAAAAAAAAAAAAAAAAAAACCCACCGTCTTCTTCCTCACCACACCACACCACACCATGAAAGCTTCCTCTTCTTCACACTAGAAAAAGCTTCATTCTTATTAGCTTGGATTTCTGCCCCCAAACAAACAAAAAAAGAGATAAAAAATAATGTAAGTACTCTTTTCATGTCTTTCTATCTTCTATAATCTGTTGAAAGAAAACCTAGAGTATCATATATATATATATATATATATTTCTATGTGCATACAAATAGAAAAATGTGTATGCACATATATATCTTAGCATGGTTGGGTGGTAAAATTGTTGAATGTTGATGTTGTTGAAGAGAGATATCAAGTTGGAAGGGGCTATGAGGTTTGTGATTGAAGATTAATGAAAAGTAAATCGAAGCACAAAAGGCCAATGGGGAAAGGTATAATTTAATCAATTGCTTAGTTATTTGTATTGAACTTTTTTATTTTTTATTTTATTTTTTAAGTGAAAAAGGTTGCAACTTGTGATTCCTTAATTATGCTTACTTTTTTTATTTAAAGTTAAAAAAGTTGCAACTTTTCACAGCATTGAACAAAGAAATTTGATTGACTCAAACTTTTGCAAATTGCAAATCTATGTGGACTTTTGTATTATGTTGCAAATCTCTATCTTTAGCTTTGAATGTGTAATTGTTATTTTCTCTTTAGCTTCATGTAATTTTTTTTATCAATAGCTCGTATGGTACTATAAGATGGAAGGAACTAGTCCACATGCAGCAATTATTTTGTGATGTTATTTTGGCATATTTTAATTTTGATTTATTAATTGTTAATGGCAGAGATATAATTTTACATAAAAAAAAAAGAATGGATGTCATTGTGGGCGATTCCTCTCAAAATGTGAATTTTCAGACAAATTGGACACCTGCGGTTGGTATGGAATTTGATACTTTAGAGGACGCATGAAATCATTGGAAAAATTATGGAAAGCAAATGGGTTTTGGTGTGAGAAAGGAATTTGAAAATAAAATAAAGTTAGATGGAAAAGTAACAACAAAGAGATTTGTTTGTTGTAAGGAGGGTTTTCGAAAAGTAGACAAGTGAAATCATCTTTACACTCATGATCGAGATGAAACAAGGACTAATTGTTCTATAGAATTGTCGATTTCATTAATACTGGAGACTATAAAGTACAAGGTTTATGATTTTGTAGCTGCATATAATCATATTCTGCATCTTGAAGGAACCACTTATATGATGAGGCCGCATCGTAAAATGTCAGAAGTTCAAGCATCTGAAATTGATCAAGCATGTGCTTCTAAAATCTCTCATATGGCAACACATGCGTTGATGAGTAGAGAGGCTGGTGGGAGGTGAAATCTTGGATATACTGAGCTTGATCAAAAAAATTTTCTTTGATCAAAATGGCAAAGGAAATTAATATATGGTGAAGCAAGTAGCTTATTGAACTACTTCCAGGAACAAGTTAATAAAAATCCATTATTTCATTATGCAGTCCAATTAGATATTGAAGAAAAAATTACGAACATTTTTTGGGCATATGCAAGAATGATCGTTGACTATGTCTATTTTGGTGGCATGATAACTTTTGATACTACATATGGCACTAATAAAGAATTGAGACCCCTGACTGTATTTATTGATTTTAATCACCATGGAGAGGTTGTGATTTTTGGGGCTGCACTTCTATATGATGTGACAGTAGAGTCATTCAAATGGCTTTTTAAAAGTTTCTTAGATGCATATGCAAATAAAAAGTCTCAATCAATCTTTACAGATCAAGATGCTGCAATGGCAAAGATATTAATTGAGGTAATGCCAGAAACTTGGCATGGATTATGTACTTGGCACATGACATAATGCAAAATGACATCAAGCATTTGGGGAATTTCATGAAAGATGATTCTTATTTTCTACGAGACTTTAAATCTTGTATGTTTGAATATGATGATAAGGCTGAATTTGAAAATGCTTGGGACAAAATAATTTAGAAGTACAACGTCGAGTCAATTAGTTGGTTGGATGGTATATACAAATTGAAGACAAAATGGGTCAGACGTCACACGAAGAATGCCTTTACTCTTGGAGTTCAAAGTACTCAACTTAGTGAGAGCTTGAATAATGACTTGAAAGCATACTTAAAATAAAATTTTAGCATAATGGAATTTTTACAATATTTTGAGCGGGTGGCAGAGCAAAAGCGACATAAGGAATTGGTGGCTGAATTTAATGTTCGAGAAAAATTGCCTACTTTGGGATTAAAGAATTCTTCTTTGTTGAAGCAGGCAAGCCAAATATATACTCCTATGATATTTAAAAAATTTCATGAATAATATGATTATGCATCAACAACGATAATAAAATACTGTAATGATAGTTAGCTAGTACATGAATATATTGTTGGGTTTGTCAATGACAGTAAAGAGTACAAAGTAGTTTGCGACCACGCCAATAAGATAATTTCATGTAGTTGCAGGAAGTTTGAAACATTTGAAATTTTGTGTTGTCATGCTTTGAAAATTTTTGACGTACTTGATATAAAGATAATTCCCGACACATACATTTTGAAGAAGTGGATAAGAGAAGCAAAGAGTGAAGACATTTTAAGTACTACGACAATGAATGTGCAAGAGGATGTGAATTTAAATGATACACAACGATATAGAATATTGTGTCCAATGTTAGTGGGAGTAGCCACTGAAGCAGCTGAAAATGAAGAGGCATTTGCTTTCGTAAAAAAGATGATAAAAGAAATGCAAAATGTAGTTTGAAATATCAAAAAAGGTTCTAGTGCTTCTCTTGATAATGAAGCTTAATTGTCATTGTTAGATGGCAATAAAATTGTAAATCATACCCAATCCGTTGAGACATTATTTGAAACGGTAAAAGGGATAAAGAAGAAGGAAGGTCGGAAGGGTGGAAAACGATTAAAAGGTAGAGTTGAGATGCAACCAAAGAAGACAAAAAAAATTATAGCAAAAAAAATATTGGAAAAAAGTCTTCTCAGGTAATAATCTAGCTCTATAAATTCACATTCATCACATATAATTTATTAGATTTAATACCATTTGTCTAATTGAATTTTATTCTTACTTACAGGAAATTAATTGTTCTCTCAACCTTTGGAATGATGACTCTAACTCGCGTTTAGAATGTTACTCTCATCAAGTGAGTATAATTTGAGTTTATAATGTTTGTCTATATTTCATGATATGTCTAAATGCACTTAGAGAAAAAGAAAATGGAAAACTGAAGAGCTTAAAATAACTTGAATCGTATGATATGTCTAAATGCATTATCCATTTGTAGCTTGTGTTGTCGAGATTTTATTTTGTCTTATTATATAGCAAAATAATCAAGTGCCTTGTTCAGTACCAATGATAACATTTGAAGAATCGTTTCAACATAGATGCGAAACCANTACTCTCATCAGGTGAGTAATTTGAGTTTATAATGTTTGTCTATATTTCATGATATGTCTAAATGCACTTAGAGAAAAAGAAAATGGAAAACTGAAGAGCTTAAAATAACTTGAATCGTATGATATGTCTAAATGCATTATCCATTTGTAGCTTGTGTTGTTGAGATTTTATTTTGTCTTATTATATAGCAAAATAATCAAGTGCCTTGTTCAGTACCAATGATAACATTTGATGAATCGTTTCAACATAGATGCGAAACCAGTTTCATTAACTTTCTATCGGTACATTTACACATTCTACTCTTATGATTATATAGTAACCATTTTACTGATATCCTAACACTAATTTACCTTTTTTATATGATTGATGTGGTTATGTAAGAACCATTTGATAAAAGTTCATTGCCCTTATTTTCTCAAGTATCAAATCATACGTACATTATTTAGGTAAAAATATACGTTTTATTCATATTTGAAAACAGTAATGCATCTCATATTAGGTTGATAGGTTAAATGATATTCTTATTTTTTAGGAAACCAATGGGTTCAATCTTACATCGACATCAATTGCTGATAGCACAAATGCAAATATGGATCTCATTAATTTTCTTGGTAAGTAGCAAACTTACTAATATAGAAATCTTTTAGTATTTTCTTATTCATTTGAAAAATTAACTTTGATTTTGAAACATGTTCAGGACATTGAAGGATGGTGCGAGTTTGAATGGTGGTGTTGATAGCAATTTTTTGTTGTTTTGGTGGGTTGGTGTTGTGATTAGAACATTTTTTTGTATTGGAAATTATATTACTTTTGTATTTATTTGTGCTGAAGTTGATGTAAAAGAATATTGTCAGGAACTGAGAGGAAAATCAGTGTTGTTTATTCAGATGGATGGTTAGCAATTTTTGTGCATTTGTATCCAAATTTGAATGGCATTGCTACTGATATAATTTTGAAGAATATGACTGTGTTATTTACCACAATTGATAGTTTCCGACCCTCAAGGGCAAAGAAGAATATTGGTGGAAGAGCCTCCTAGTGATTGCACTAAGTCGTATCTTGATCAGCTGGATCACCCAATCATGGTAGTGGTTCAAGTTGCTAACAGAAACGATGAAAACAATGGGGTATCTGGTTTGAATAAGCTAGATTTGACCTTGAAACTGTAATACCTCTAAAATTGCAGTGTTAATTATATGTTGAATTTCCAACTTAATTAGGTATAATTAAGGTTTTTTTTTTTGAAATCATAATTAATTAATACTCCTACAATCCAATATTGTTAGTTGTCCAATTTTGAAGAGTATTATCCGACAATTATAGCAAATAAAATTTCTTTATGATGCTGTTAGCCTGAATTGAAGTATTAGCAAATACATAAATTGTAGAAAAATCATACTACAAAATTCAAGAAACATAACTAAAAATCACTAATTATAGATAAACTACGGAGAAAGCAAACTATTTACATTTTTCTAAAATCTACTAGCACTTTCCACAAAAACTATATGAGGCCACAAAACTTATTGAACCAAATACAAAATGATGGATGTACACAACATTTTTCCTGCCCAAGCCTTTCCACTGATGGAGTCCATACCACATCTAGCAAAACAACCCTAGTTGGATCATTGAATACATTAATTGAGGATCGGTGCTGCTTTGCTTCTAGTTGTCCATCTACATATCTCTCCTAACAATTGTGTATCTGCATATTGAAATATAAAGAAAATGATGCAGCTAGCCATATGAAACATAGTCATTTTTTTTTCTTCTTTTGTTTGTTTTCTTGATGAAACCCCAATGTAATTAATTAGTACAAAGATTCATGACTTTACATGCAAATTGATAAATTACGAAAGTTAACCATTTACTATTCAGTGAAGCAAAATCAAAGCAAGGAGCAAAAAAACCCAACCCTCAAATTGCCCATTTGGCCATGGCAAAAAGAACCGAACATTTTCTCCACATGCCCAATCGGTGCTTAGCTGAAATACAAAGGGTGCTCAACCGAAATACAAAGGAAAAATAAAACCATAACTAACTAAAATTTCATATCCATTTTCGATTTAGCAAACAACCCAAAGAAAACCCATTCAGTTCTTAGAAAAATCAAAGGAAAGGTTAAAACAAAACCCCATAAAAAATCAACCCAACTCACTTCAACCACAAATTTTTTGTCCATTTAAAGAAAGCATAAGATTATGAAAACTTCAACAAATTGAAAGAGAAGATAAGCTCACCCAACAGGTCATCAAGAACAATTACATATGGAAGAAGAAACCAAGAACAAACACATACGAACAACCAACCAAGTCTGGGTTGGTGAAGACTGTTGCAAAAGATAGGATTTTTTTTCCCAGCCTTTGACTGTTGCAAAAAAATCCTGTGTGAAGAAAGAAGAAGCTTTCATGGTTTGGGTTGGTGAAAATTGTTGCAAAAGATAGGAATTTTTTTTTTTTTTTCTTCTACCTTTGATTGTTGCAAAACAAATCCTGTGTGAAGAAAGAAAATGCTTTCATAGTCTGGGTTGGTGAAAATTGTTGCAAAAGATAGGATTTTTTTTTTCTACCTTCAATTGTTGCAAAAAAAATAAAAAATCCTATGTGAAGAAAGAAGAAGCTTTCATGGTATGGTGTGGGGTGGTGAGGTGAGGAAGAAGAAGTTTTTTATTTTTTATTTTTTTTATAATTTTAATTTTTTAATTTTCAAATGAGGAAGAAGCGTGTAGAAGAAGTTTGAGGAAGAGTAATTAAAAACAACATATCGGGTAAAAAAAAAGTTTAAAATCAAAATTTACTACGCCTCAATTACACAAAATATGCTTACACCATTGGATTTAATGAATGGTCAGGATCTCTCAACATGAGATTCTCCAATTACTCACAATTGGAGGGGATCCTGATCCCCAAAGTTTGGTCTTGGCCGGCCACTCCAAACCTTTTGTCCAGCAGTCTTTAAACAAAACAAGATGTCATCTGTCAAATACCAATTAAATTTCTACCCTTGCCACCTGATTGCAGTCTCACTGTGTCTACATGGGTTTCTTTTACCAAGTTGTCCCATGCATAGTTTTAGTATTCACCTCCTTTCACTTTTTTAAATCATTGCATGGATCCAAATCAACTATGAAAGACAAATTCATGCAGTCTTGGTTTTTTTTTTTTCCTTTATCATTAACCAATACCAATGCCATTTCCGACCCAATAAATTATTTGATTTTTCATCCGCACTTTTTTTAAGTCATACTATTATACATACGTCATCTTAATTGTATATCAATCATATATTAGGCTACTAGATAACATTACTTACTTATTTTTAAAAATTGAGTAATATTATACAATTGTCATACAATTAAGATAATTTCAGTAGTGTAAATCAGTTAATGATTTTTTTTTTTTTTTTTACAAGCACATGTTGATCAAAAGAATAATTTTTATTGACATGTCATTTCAATTATATAACAAGTTTACTACATAGAAGTTCTCTTAAAAATTCATATAAGAATCGTATTCAGTTAATCCTAATAAAAGATATGATTTTATATGCGCCTCCCACCTCCATGTCACCCTATTCTCCACCATTAACATGTTGAGGTTCACTTATCAGACTTACTGGCCGTGTTGAGGCCAATGTCTCTACACCAACCACATCTACAACCTCATGTGTTTAACCTTTTTTTCTTCACAATTATTATTATTATTATTCTTTTTGTCTTTAGTTTTGGCCACCCCAAACCAAAATTTCTAGTTCTGCCCCTACTTCCCATTAACATGAAGAGTTGAGTAGATTTTTTGCGTCCTCCACTAAATGGCCGTAGCTACCCTACATATAGCAACATTCCAGAGAGCGTTGATGATCTAAAGGGAGTTGCCTTCAACCATTATCTTCCATAGCCCCAACCTTGAGATGAATTCGGCCATCTTCCACGCCGCAAAAGCTTCTGCGGACGTTGGGTCCAAGGTTGCATAAAACATAGTTGAGGGCCCCCATCACCTTGCCTTCATGGTCACGGACAACAATATCCATTCTCACTACTCTTTTATTTTTGTCTAACCCAGCATCCCAGTTTACGTTAAGCATGCCCATAGCCGGTGGCTTCCATGTAATGACCTCCACTCCTTTGGGCTTGAACAATTGGTCTTTGCGAGTTTGGTCTGCCGAATTGAAGGACTCTACTTGCTCTTTCGCTCTCCTTACCACTATCATTGGGCCTTAAAATTCTCCCCCAAAAACAGTTGAATTACATCTCAGCCAAATCTGATGGGCCGTCAAAACCACTAAAAGCATTTCCTCTTTTTCAAGTTTTTCGTATAAGCTTAGGAAAATATTCATGAAAATGTCTTCATTGCTAGTGGTTTTGTGAATTCTTGATGGACAGTCATTCCAAACATCTCTAGCTAAAGAACAGGTCCACAGAGCATGCCCCACTGTCCCCGGTTCTATCCCACATATAGGACACAATGGATTTTGGGTAACTCCTCTCTTATGTAGTTTAGCCTTTGTTGGCAGTATATTATTGCAAGCCTTCCATAAAAATGACTTAATCATGTTTGGCCCTTTGAGCTGCCAAACTTTCTTCCAAATCAAGGAGCTAGCTTCCCTGGTTGAACTACTCCCATGTTGGCTTTCTTCACTTCGCACAGAAAACTCCTAATTCTTCATTCCCACACCATCTGATTATTTTGTTGTTTTGGGCTAATAGCAATGCTGCATATAAGGACAACCTCTTCTTTTCTAAAAATAGAGTGAATCAGCTGTGTGTCCCACCATTTGGTGTTTCCATCAATAAGAGAACAAACTATGCCTCACTATCCAAAATGCTAACCGGAGTCTGAATAGCATATGTGGTTGGTGAAGGGACCCACCTATCCTTCCAAATTTTTATATCTTCCCCATCTCCCACCCTCCATATCATACCCGCCTACAGTAAATTTTTAGATCCCTACTTATACGATGAGTGTGTTTCTATTGCCCAAAACCCTTTGTTATGATATTAACGCCATGATGGCCAGATTTTGGTGGGGACATAAGGATAATGAGAAAAAGATGGCATAGATGAGCTGGGAAAAGTTTGGTAAGGGAAAGGACCAGGGAGGTAAGGGATTCAGAGACCTGGAATGCTTCAATTTAGCTTTGTTAGCAAATTAGGGTTGGAGACTTTTCTGAAATCCTGATATGCTAGTGGCACGGATCTTCAAAGAAAAGTACTACCCTAATGCAAATTTCCTCACGTCTAACCTTGGGAGCTATGGATGTTTGGGGAGCAAGTGAGAGGGTTTTCCATAAAACTGTGGCGTCTATGCTACAAAAAATATGACAAGGAGGCGTTTAGGATTTTTGTGTTAATAGCTCGGCAAATTTGGTTTCGTCGTAACAAATGGATACATGAAGGGGGAGTTCACCCACCCAAATGAGGTAGTTTGCATAGTTGCAATGGCAATTGTGAACTATACGGAGGCTCAGATGGGTGACGAAGCCAGATTGAGGGAGAAGGAGGAGCAACATTGACGCTGGATAAAACCCTCCGAAGGTTGGGTCAAGGTTAATTGCAACGCATCACTAGACAAAGCACAATGTTGTGTAGGGATGGGGGTCGTCATTTGTGACCATGGGGGCAATGTAAGTTTGGCTAGAAGCCTCATTAAGGTAGGGACAGTGTAACCAAGTGCAGCAGAGATGATAGCTCTTTTCCAAGTAGTCGTACAGTGTCAATCTTTGGGTCTCCAGAAAATAATTTTGGAGGGAGACACTAAAGTAGTCCTGGAAGCATTGGGAAGAAGGCAATAAATAGTAGCCGATATGGTCATCTAGTTGAAGATATTTGGGTGATTTTAAATTCATTCCCTCATTGGCAGTGCGACCACCACAAATGTCATGGATAGTATTTGGAGTCTAGAAACTCTAACGAGCATACGAGATATTGTAGCTCTTGAGCAATATGCTCTTTCTTGATTTTTTTAATAAAGGTTTCGTCTATTTTCTTAAAAAAAAAAATTATGTAAAAAATAATTTATGATTTAATGATCAATTGATCATGTTATAAATATAAATATTATTATTATTATACACATATAAATATATATTATATACTAAAGGCGGTTAGCGGTTAGTGGTTATGGCAGTTAATGTTTAGCTGACGGTTAATAACTGTCTGCCTTTTCAACCCTAGAAAGAAGGACTAGTCAAATTTTGAATTTGCTTGTGATTTAGAATTTTATCAACTGCCAAGTAGAATGATTTAGAATTTGAGTGATCCTTCTTTCTTTACTTGTGTGGTGTTTTGGGATTTCATTTATCAAAATTTGAGTTTGTTTTTGTTTTATGTTTCCTAATATGAAATTATAAATCATTTAAGGGAAAATGCACTTACCCTCCGAAAGTTTCTCCGCATTTGCAATTTGGCCTTCAATGTTTAAAAATTGACAATGTACACCAACAAAGTATAAAAATTTGCAATGTGACCCATCCGTTACCTATTTCCGTTTAAGACCTTAGTATTTTTATCGTTTCCCAAATCAAGAGTTTCTAGGATTAGAGAGGCAAATTGGCGGTGTATAAAATGACAATTATTGTATAGAGGAATGCAAATGTGTTATGTATTACAAATCATTTTCTAAATCTGAGGAGTGGATTGGGCTGGTTATGGATCAGGATAAATTGCCGTTCCTAGTCTGATTAGTTCAAGCATTGAAAAGTCGTTTTTGAAAGCCTTCTAACTTATAGGTTGTATAGTTGGACATATTGGCGAATCTAATTAGACAAGCCATCAAGAACACTTCACAATATTTTTAGTTGACATATAGGTGTGCTTACATGTGTTACTGAACCATTCTTTTAAATCAGTGGCCACTTTTGTAAGATCTTAAATTTGAGGAAGTCATAAAATGGGGACACTTTGATATTAAACAATAAATTTTTTATCTTATTTAGAGAACATATATGTCCAAGGAAGAAAATGCTTGCAAATGAAATAGAATGTGGAATACCAGTACTTAAATGTCGGGTATGGAGAATATATTCCTTAGTTTACAGTTATTTTTTTAGGTGCTCATGCTATAGGTGGGAATGTTGGGGATAGTAATTTATTTTTTGGGTGAAGGGAATAAGAGTAGGGGAAAACTTCTAAGAGGAGAGTCTTACTTGGGGTCGTAAGGTGTAGTAGAATGGTCCAGCTGAGTAGAAATTTTTTAGAAAGGCAGCTACCACCTTAACTCTTCATCTACATCGTCAAATGAATGGAAGAGTAGCTCAATGAGTCTGAGCTCTTCATCTACATCCTCAAATGAATGGAAGAGCAGCTCAATCTCAAATGAATTCATGATTTAGACTGTAACAGGAACATCTCACCTAAAACATTATTGTAGTTTTTCAGCTTTGGTTTTCAATTAGTAGTTTTTTAGCTGTGGAATTGTTGTTGTTGAGATTGTATATGCATGGTATTGATGTTCTTAGCATTGTTGCCATTTATACATGCATTTGTTGCCTTCTTTAATTTCTATGGGGATTAGGCCTATTGCGTGGGTGAGGGAGCTTGTTGTTGGCATTTGCCTCCTTTAATTTTTTTTTTTTTTTTGCTCAATGTTTGCTCAGTCAAGTTGTATGTGACTAATGTATAAGAGAGATGTTGTGGTGTGGTTTGTCTTTTGACGGGGAATTTGCAACTATTCTTTTGTCAGTTGTGAATATATCTCTTCCTTTCTGTCTTCCCTAAATGGAACCAACGTTATACTTGAGCTGATTCTTGCCCTATGTAAACATTTTATCAGTTGACTTAAACTACAAAACTTGTGTTGCTGATTTGCTTCTGATGAGTATGTTGCTGGTTTGCTTCGTTGGCTTCAAATGGTTTGCTTCAAATGACCATTGATATGATGAGTTTATGCTCGCATTTGCATTCAACCATTTGATGGGAGATGAGAAGGTTGCAAGATGATTTCTGGCAAAGAATGCTAAGCTTATAAATTTTTGGTTGGACAACATCTTCAAAAACCACGAAAATTAGAATTTGCGTATTATCAATATGTAGTAAGATACTAATTAACTAGCTTGGATGGTAGTACTTTGGCCAAAATATTGTAATATTTGTTGTTGAATTTTAGAATTCATTATAATATTTATGATGGAACTTGTGTAGGTGGTTTAAATGTATTTTTGGATGTTATTTATGGCTAAGCCAAAATGAAATTATATGACTATTGTTACTCAATTTGTATATTTTAATCAAAAACATAATTTTTAATTTCGTCTTTTAAATTATTTTATATTAATATTTTTATATTGTGAATAAAAATTACATTTTATAGGTTAATATAATTAAATGAAAATATATTAAAAAAATTGATTTTCTGTGCGCGTGTGGTAAACGCCGTAAAATACTTTCGGCAGAAAAATATTTTTAGGGAAAATGACTTCATTAAAAATATTTTTCGAAGGAAACCATTTTACATCGAAGTAAACGAAGCCTTAATATCAGTTTTCATTTAGTTTATCTTTTTGCAAGAAAAATCACATGAAAATAGGAACTAGGTTAAAATAGGATTAGTTTAGATAGAAATTTATTTTCACAACACAATTCCCTATGGATTCTGTAGTGACCCAAATAATTAACTAAGCTTGAGTAGCTTAGTTAGAGGGTTAATTTGGACTTTGGGTCACTAGGATCAGCCAAAAGGATATTTTAGAAAATTAGACTTCTGGACCGGATGTACGCTAGGGTTGGCAGATGTACGCTCCTGTCTTTTGTGCGGAGGTACCCGGGACCATTAGACGTATGCTGCTGTTTGTAGTGCGAACGTATGGTGGGGGACCACAGGACATACACTGACAAATAGTACGCCGTACACTGTAAATAATACAGCGAACGTACGCTCAAAAGTACTGGACGTATGCTACTTTTTGGAATGACCGCTGGGTAATACCTGGACGTATGAGGTAGCCTTTGGACTGCTGGGTAATAGCACTGGACATATGCCCCTTTGGACTGGACGTCTGCTACTTTTTTGTTCCTATAAATACCCCCTCAGCCCCTCACCCATTTCACACCCATCCACCCCTAAACCCCTCTCTTTGCCCCCAGGCTGCGAAAATCCTTCCGTGTGAGTGTTTGTTAGTGTTTTGTGAGTTCAGAGCTAGTGGAATGGAGGAACTCTTGAGGTTTCGCTTCAAGGAGGTAATGTTCGGTTCCTTAGCTTTTTAATTACGTCGTTATGCTGCTCGATTGTTGTTCTATGTTTAGCCTTAGTTATGCTTTAGATCTGTTTTAGGTTAGCGTTTTGTTAACTTAGCTTGATCACGTTACATGGAGGTTTCATTTCGACTTAGGAGGCCTTAGGAAGCCTTTGTTAGTCTTAGGAGTTGGTTAGGAGAATAGGAGGACAAGTGGAGAAAATGAGGTTCTCCCTGAAAACCTTGGAGTGAACGTACGATATCGAGACCGAACGTATGGTCTGAAGTATCATAGCGGAAGTACGACCCTGAGCCCGGAAGTACTGTCCAAAATGTGATAGAGAAATTTATTTTCACCAACCATCTTGTAGTTTCTGTTTCCTTATTCTAGAGTTGCTTTAGTAGAAATAGAACTAATGATAGGTATTTTCTCAGTATTCGAGGTTATGGAGCCTTAAGGGAATTACATGGAAGAGCTTTACGACTTGGGTGAGTACAAACTTACATGGATGCTTTGTTTTTACTTTTCTTCCATTGCATATCTATTTTATATATATCAAACATGCACATTTTGGAACTATTAGGAACTCTCTTTTGTAAAAATGTGTGTTGATTAATAAGATAATAATAAGACTTGTAAAACTGTGCATGTAAAAAACTGATAAGACTAATTGCATCGTATGACATAGTACACCGATATGTACGGTATAATGGCCATGGGCTTACTATACGGGTTAACTTTATGGTCAATGTGTGTGTGTGGAGAGGGGGGGGGGGGGGCTTTGGATCCAATGGTTTCATGACCAAGATGTAGACATTCCCAATGGATGGTCACTATAGGACAGACATCATTAGCGGTGTGGGCCACAGGAGGTCAGACTCGATCGTGCTGCCAATGTTACGTACAGTATGCTGTGCAATGGCTGGGGCACGGGCATTGTACTACATGTCTCTCGGGACAACGTCAACCCTGCTGAGAAGCTAAGAAAGGGTAAAATCTCGGGTAGACCATACTATTAAACTATGATTATTACTTTATATATATATCACCTGCATGAAAAAGTGTCATCTCATAATGTTGCATGTGTTTTATAAATAACTGAATCCACAAATTAATTACGGGTACGTCATGTGCATTTCTACTCACTAAGTCGTTGGACTTACCCTTGTATTATTCCCCATTTTTTTTTCCATATATACAACTATGCTGTTATAGATAGTGGTTACCGCGAAGCGTCCGGTTCTTGTGGAGGGTTCAATTCAAGAGATGGTTGAGGACTTATTGCAAGCTTAAGTTGGTACTCATGGTAACTAGTACTTTTGAGTTATGCTGTAGACTTAGGGCTTGATGCATGCTTGCATATTAAGATATAGCATAGATCCCTTGTAATGATATTATATACAGTATGATTCCAACTACTTTGATATTCTTTGGTAGATGCTCTGGTTATAATGATTCAATGTTATAGAACTTTATTATTTTCCTTTGCTTAGTATCATCTGTTTTTGAGGAATAAAGGTCCCTGAGTCTTGTTCGAAGTGGAATAAGGCTGGGAGACGAACCGTGGAATTAATTACCAGTTAATTAATTCTCGAGGTGTTACAGTTGGTATCAGGGTTGTTGCTCTTCGGACCATAGGAATGGATTTATTAGGAGTTAGATTTGGATTCTTTAGAGCTCTTTACTCAGCGGAATATAGGAATGGATTTATTAGGTGTTAGGAGATGATCTACCAGAGCATAGGATGGATTATATGTATACAAGTGATACAGAATTTCAATACGTATGATCTTGAGGATGTTGGACTTGAGGATTTTAGGGATTTGATATGGTATTGAAGCCAAGACTAGGACCGCTTTGATGATGCAACCTTGGAGATTAGGATTGATTTGCACTAAGATAGTTAGATAAGTTCTTACGCTTAGATCTACAGTAAGACTTTGGATAAGATGGTAGTAGTTTAGGCGCTTAGTACGTATAGCTTTGCTATTAGGTTTTACGTTTTGGACGAGGCTCGGTGTAGCGCTTCGAAGTAAGGGGCTGATGATCGTTGTGATTGTAGAGATGTCACAACGACACAACGTCATTGGGAGCAACGATGGTAGGGGACCATCCCAACCCATTGAAAGGATGACGAACGTTCTGAACACTACCCTAGCATTGGAAGCTGTGGCAAGTCGTCTGCTGGAAGCATTGATCAATCTACGAGGAGAAGGGACTCCAAGTGAAGGAAAGGGTTGCTCTTTTAAGGAGTTCTATGAGCATCCTTTCCCTATGTTTAAGGGGAACCTGAACTCTGGAGAAGCGAGGGATTGACATACGAATTAGGAGGAGCTGCTACGAGTTATTGACTGCACTGAGGAGCAAAGAGTCAAGTACACAGCCTACAAGTTCTCTAGAGAAGCAAGGCAATGGTGGTATGCTAAGAGGAACTCGCTGATGATGGAATTAGGAAGCGAGGAGGCCATTACATGGACTCGATTCAAGGAAGAGTTCTATTAGGAATACTCGTGGAACTTAAGGAGGAGTACACCCCGAGAGTTTCATTCCAGCAAGATACAGAGTCGTTGGTGCCATAGGTGTGGCAGACTGCATTTTGGAAAATGTAGATCAAGGAAGAATTTGTGCTACGGATGTGGCAAAGTGGGACATTTCGTTTGGAACTTCAACCAGGTCAAAAGGAATGGTACTGGTCCACTTGGAAGGAAATGATGGCATGACAAGGGTTAAGTGTAACCACCAGAGATGTTCAAGACATGTGGGTTCGCCTTATTTTGTAGTTATGAGTTAGTTTACTGGATGCTTGCTTATACATTAGCTAGTTGTATTTTGCTTTGTACTTGCACTTGATTTGGGGTTTTGGACCTAAAAGTGTAACATTAACTAAGAGTTTTGTTAATGCATGATGCTTGCTACGCTTTGTTGATGTTTTGATGATAAGATTCCTGATTTTGTTAATTGCCCATTAAAAGCATGTTAAGGCATTATATTCTTGGACTTGGATTCTGGTAAAGGGCAATTAGTGAATCCTGTACCCATGGATCTTGTATTGGATTACATGATTTTGGGTTACTTAAAAGCTAAGAGACTCAAGAGAATCTATCTGTACCTAAATAGACTAAGGAGTTCTTGGGTACAGTTGTCTGTGGAGACAAAGGAGGTGGCTAGAGCTGATCTAAGTGTTATGATCAGGCTAGCGTAGTAGTTGATGCGTCAAGTAGAAAGGCGACAGTGGAGCTTGCCGCTCTTGGAATTTTCCAACCCTAGTTGGCTATGGAATTCGCTAGGATGGGAGTAAAAGTGATAAATGAGGGTGTGTCTACACGCTTGTCTAACTTGGTGGTTGGATCAAGATTGCTTGCTTGGATTAAGGCCGCTCGGTTGGAGGGCCCTGAGTGCACCAAGATCAGGCAGTTGTTAAGGCATAAGGCTTTTGCCTTAAGGATGTTGGGTTGCTCACCCATGAGTGTGTGTGTCAGAGGATGAAGGACTAAGAAAAGAGATCTTGAGCAAGACTTATCATTCTCTGTATACTGTGCATCCTGGAAGTACCAAGATGTTCAAGGACAAGAAGAGGTCAGAATTGGAATATAGTAGTACTAGGGGTGGGCAAATTAACTGGTTACCGATTAACCGACCGATTACTGATATTAACCGAACCGATATAACCGCAACCGATACTTATCGGTCGGTAATCGGTTAAAAAATTTATACCGATAAGCTTATTGGTCGGTCAAGAATTTATTATCGGTTAACCGATATGACCGATAAATATTTTTATTTTTTATTTTTTTTTATAATTTTATACTTTTTACTCTTTTTGATTTTTATTTTATAATATAAAAAAAAAAAAGAAAAAAAAAAGAAGATTCAATAAGCTATTTTAGCCATATATATATTTAGGCCCTCAAAAAGGCCAAAACAACTAATTTTTAATAAGTTATTTTAGGCTTTAACCCAACAAAAAGTATTTGAGCTCTCAAAACAACTAATTTTTTGTCCAATTAGCAACCAGTAAAAAGCTCAATAAAAAGTTAACAAAAACCGGTTTAACCGATTATCGATATGGCCGATTAACCGATAGCTTATTGGTCGGTAATCGGTAACCTTATTAACCGGTCCGATATGACCGATACCCAGCCCTAAGTAGTACATTCCTTTCATCCAGTTCGTTACAGGTGACTTTTGGATTGTCGCCTTATGGAGCACTTTATGGATGTAAGTATTAGTCACCCTTGTATTCGGACAACGTTGGAAGGAGACAACGCTGGGGCCTAAAATTATTCAAGTGCTTACCATCGGACAAAGGATAAGTGCATCCTAGGGTCGGCAGAAGAGTTATGCCGATAACTAGGGATGACCTTCGAAACAAGAAGTAGGAGATCGTGTGTTCCTTAAGATATCATCGATGAGGGGAATGATGCGATTTGAGGAGGAAGGGGAGATTGGCATACAGGATTGCCTTACCCCCAGACTTGATAACTCTTTTTCTCAAGATTATACTTGGATAGTATACCTATCATTGTTTTGGTTTAAAGGATAGTCGTGTAAGAAAGAGTTTGTTTTCCTCTATAGGGTTGTGGCTTGGATACCCATTGACCCGAATTGTATGTGGAATTACTTGACTTAGGTGTTGAGATTGATGAGGACTGGTACACTGTAGGAAACATTGAGTACGACGTTTTTACATTGAGGTTCAAGGATTTTACTTGTATGGTTAATTTTTTTTGGGTTGTGTGCCTATTTATTACGGTTTTGGGTAACCGTTACATTTGGATCCTCTAAGAGTAGTCGATTAAGATAAATTGCTTCTGGCTAGAAAGTATGGAATCATGTCAAAGATACCCACGGGCTTGACTTCGTTTTGGTGTATGTAGGAGTCGTTGAGTTTAGCGATGTTTGATATATTGTGGGTAATATCGACTACAACACCCTTGGTAACTTGCAAACGGATTTGCTACAACTTGTGAGGATGCTGGCATGGATTGCTTTATATTGGACGAAAGAGGTCAGTTCTAGAGGAACGAATGGGATAAGATTTTTCCAAGGACGAGGCTGAGCACGAACCTTGTTAAACTACGGATGTTAAGGTGATGTTACTATTTCTTCTTACGTTTTGGGGTTACGAAATTTCGATGACGAAATTTTTATAAGGAGAGAAGAATGTAGTGATTCAAATAATTAACTAAGCTTGANAAAAAAAAAGAAGAAGATTCAATAAGCTATTTTAGCCATATATATATTTAGGCCCCCAAAAAGGCCAAAACAACTAATTTTTAATAAGTTATTTTAGGCTTTAGCCCAACAAAAAGTATTTGAGCTCTCAAAACAACTAATTTTTTGTCCAATTAGCAACCAGTAAAAAGCTCAATAAAAAGTTAACAAAAACCGGTTTAACCGATTATCGATATGACCGATTAACCGATAGCTTATTGGTCGGTAATCGGTAACCTTATTAACCGGTCCGATATGACCGATACCCAGCCCTAAGTAGTACATTCCTTTCATCGAGTTCGTTACAGGTGACTTTTGGATTGTCGCCTTATGGAGCACTTTATGGATGTAAGTATTAGTCACCATTGTATTCGGACAACGTTGGAAGGAGACAACGCTAGGGCCTAAAATTACTCAAGTGCTTACCATCGGACAAAGGATAAGTGCATCCTAGGGTCGGCAGAAGAGTTATGCCGATAACTAGGGATGACCTTCTAAACAAGAAGTAGGAGATCGTGTGTTCCTTAAGATATCATCGATGAGGGGAATGATGTGATTTGAGGAGGAAGGGGAGATTGGCATACAGGATTGCCTTACCCCCAGACTTGATAACTTTTTTTCTCAAGATTATACTTGGACAGTATACCTATCATTGTTTTGGTTTAAAGGATAGTCGTGTAAGAAAGAGTTTGTTTTCCTCTATAGGGTTGTGGCTTGGATACCCATTGACCCGAATTGTATGTGGAATTACTTGACTTAGGTGTTGAGATTGATGAGGACTGGTACACTGTAGGAAACATTGAGTACGACGTTTTTACATTGAGGTTCAAGGATTTTACTTGTATGGTTAATTTTTTTTGGGTTGTGTGCCTATTTATTACGGTTTTGGGTAACCGTTACATTTGGATCCTCTAAGAGTAGTCGATTAAGATAAATTGCTTCTGGCTAGAAAGTATGGAATCATGTCAAAGATACCCACGGGCTTGACTTCGTTTTGGTGTATGTAGGAGTCGTTGAGTTTAGCGATGTTTGATATATTGTGGGTAATATCGACTACAACACCCTTGGTAACTTGCAAACGGATTTGCTACAACTTGTGAGGATGCTGGCATGGATTGCTTTATATTGGACGAAAGAGGTCAGTTCTAGAGGAACGAATGGGATAAGATTTTTCCAAGGACGAGGCTGAGCACGAACCTTGTTAAACTACGGATGTTAAGGTGATGTTACTATTTCTTCTTACGTTTTGGGGTTACGAAATTTCGATGACGAAATTTTTATAAGGAGAGAAGAATGTAGTGATTCAAATAATTAACTAAGCTTGAGTAGCTTAGTTAGAAGAGGGTTAATTTGGACTTTGGGTCACTAGGATCAGCTAGAAAGGCATTTTGGACCAGACGTACGCTAGGGTTGGCAGACATACTCTCTTGTCTTTTGTGCGGACGTATACGGGACCACCGGATGTACGCTGCTATTTGTAGTGTGGACATACGGTGGGAGACCACCAGACATACGCTGACAAATAGTACATCATACTCTATAAATAGTACAGCAGACATATGCTCAAAAGTATCGGACGTATGCTACTTTTTAGATTAATCGCTGGGTAATACCTGGATGTACGAGGCGGCCTTTCAACCGCTGGGTAATAGCACCAGACGTACGCCCCTTTGGACCGGACGTCCACTACTTTTTGGCCCTATAAATACCCCCTCGCCCATTTCACACCCATCCGCCCCTAAAACCCTATCTTTGCCCCCAGGCTGCAAAAATCCTTCTGTGTGAGTGTTTGTGAGTTCGGAGCTAATGGAGTGGAGGAACTCTTGAGGTTTCGTTTCAAGGAGGTAATGTTCGGTTCCTTAGCTTTTTAATTTCATCGTTATGCTGCTCGTTTGTTGTTCTATGTTTAGCCTTAGTTATGCTTTAAATCTGTTTAGGTTAGTGTTTTGTTAACTTAGCATGATTACGTTGCATAGAGGTTTCATTTAAACTTAGGAGGTCTTAGGAAGCCTTTGTTAGGCTTAGGAGTTGGTTTGGAGAATATGAGGGAGGACAAGTGGAGAAAATGAGGTTCTCCCTGAAAACCTCGGAGCAATGCATTCGACACTTTTTCAGCGGTGTATGATCAGTATTTTTCGTGGATGAATTTTCAGTCTTGGTTCATCTTTTGAGGAATGTCTGCACCGCCTCATTCTGGTCTTAGTGCGGTGCAAGGAAAAGAACTTAGTGCTTAATTGGGAAAAATGTTATTTTATGGTAAAGCAAGGGATAATACTAGGGCACATCATCTTTCATCGTGGGATTGAGGTTGACAAAGTGAATGTGGATCTGATTTCAAACCTTCCACCCCTACGTACGCCTACTGTCGCATGCAAGATTCTACAAGCGATTTGTCCAGGTTTTCAGCAAGATCGCTAGGCCATTGTAAGTTATTGGTGAAAGAGACCCCATTTGTATTTGATAAGAACTGCAAGCAAGCATTTGGGGCTTTAAAGAAGAGTTTGACGTCCACACCGATTATTCAGCCACCTAACTGGGGTGTACCTTTTGAGATCATGTGTGACGAGTCAGATTATACAGCTGGAGCTGTTTTGGGGCAACATGTTGATAAACTCTCCCATGTCATCTACTATGTGAGCAGAACACTTAACGATGCACAATTCGACTACTCCACTACTGAAAAGGAGTTGCTTGTAGTCGTTTTTGCTTTGGACAAGTTTAGATCCTACTTACTAGGATATAAAGTCATTATCTACTTGGATCATGCGGATTGAAGTATCTTTTCTAAAAAAAGATGCTAAATTTCACCTCATTTGGAGGATTTTGCTGCTGCAAGAGTTTGACATAGAGATTTGGGATAAGAAAGGTTCCGAAAATATGGTGGCTGATCATTTGTCTAGGTTGATTGTGGATTTCACTAAAGATGCCATCCCCATCTCTAAGACCTTCCCTGATGAGCAATTGATGCACATTGCTCACACTCCTGCATTGTGGTTTGCTGATATAGTGAACTATCTTGTTACCGGCCAAATGCCTTTGCATTGGGGGTGACAATATAAGTCTAAGTTTATGGCCCTAATGAAGTACTTTTTATAGGATGATCGTTGTTTGTTCAAGTACTGTCCCAATCAGATCATTAAGAGATGCATTCTTGAGCATGACCAATCTAATGGCATATCCTTTTGTCATGATCATGCCTATAGAGGCCATTTCAGTTCTAAGAAGACCGCTTCAAAGATTTTGCAGTGTAGATTTTATTGGCCTATCCTTTTTCGAGATTCTCATGCATATTGCATCTCTTGTGAGCGTTGCTAGATGTGAGGGAGTACTTTGAGATGGAATATGATGCCCCTCAATCTTATCTTGATTGTGGACATTTCTGATGTGTGGGGCATTGATTTTATGGGACCTTTCCCTAACTGTAATTGTAACGCCCCCAGAATTAGTCTCGGCTAATCCGGTGGAGTTACTGGTAATTAACCCATTTAGGTCAACTTATGTCTAAATAGAAAATCACCATTCTAATATCATTAGAGTAAATGCAAGGGAAGGTGAATAAATCTGAGACAACTAATAATCATCAAGTAAGAACATGGGCTACTAAATAATGAAGACAAACCTGTAATCATAAGTAAGGTCTAATCAGACAGGCAGTAGTAGCCATTGCCATTTCCATAGTAATAAATCAGATTACCTAGAGAATAATAACCACGTAAGTCTAACGACTTAGTAAGTAAACCTTACAACATAGGTATGACATGAGCCCGATTTATGAAAGTAAACGTGCATTTGAGTAATAACCAAAAGAGGGGGTATTACCTTTGTTAATACACCATTCAAAAGGTTTTAGGGTTTTCAAAGCTCATGGTATAGTACCGATGATAACAACCTTACATTTTAATGCAGAAAAGGCTAGTGCATTATAGATGGTAACTCCTATATATGGTCTACCCGAGATATTTCCCATTCTTAGCATGGTTGACACTGTCTTGAGGGACCTATAGTACAATGCCAGTGCCCCAACCATTGCACAACATACCGTACGTAACATTAGCAGCACGACCGAGTCCGACCTCTAGTGGCCCACAACGACTAATGATGTCTGTCCTATAGTGACCGAACCATTGGGAATGGTTGCACCGTGGTCACGAAACCAATGGATCCAAAGCCCCCATATAACACACACATTTGACCATAGTATGCAGTCTATATAGTAAGCCCATGGCCGTTCATACTGCACGTACCAGCGTACCATGTCTTACGATGCATCTTAACAGTTGATTAATAGTACAGTTACCAAGTATTTATAGAAAATAGGCATGCTTATATCATACTCGTGGTCAGTCAACTGACATATCCCATATTTTAAGTAAAAAGGTTGTAAGTGTCTACTTACCTTGCGCACTCGAGTGATTCCTTCGACGAAACTAAGTCCTGTCATAACGGATACATGACACCATTATTCTAGGCCCTACTTAACCTAAAAATATAGCTAGGTTAAAGCATACACTTGTGAAACTAAAAAACTAGTGCTCTGCCCACTGACCGTATGTCAGACCTCGATGGCGTACGTCCACTCAGTGTGTTAAGCACACCGTTTTAAGATTCGAATAGTGCATGGTACCTATGGCATTTTTAGACCTCTAAACCTCTTCTAAGCTAACAAAAGAGCACATGCAACGCAAGAAATCAAAACATAATGAAGCTTTAAAAGAATCCTTTGAAAACATTATCATTTATTGAAGAAACTTGATAAACACTTTGGAAAACTCAACAAGGCATAAACCAAAGGCTACAACAGTATTAAATGCAAAGGAAACAAAGATTACCCCAAAGTTGAGCATGAACATGGTCTCCCCTCCTTGGAAACTCCTTTTTGAAGCACTCTCTCTTACCAATTTCTCTCTCAAAACATAGAAGGGGGTTCTGGTGGCCTAGAAGCACACCAGAGGGTAGAAATGGGTGTAAGAAATGAGAGGTGGGGTGGGTATTTATAGGGAAAGTCCGCCACCAACTCCTTAACAGAGCAGCAGACGTCTAGCAACCCTGGTGGTTCTTGCACAGTAGTCCAAAGGGTGTCTCGTATGTCCAAGCATTACCCAGAGGGTATTCCAAAAAGTAGCATACGTTCAGTGGTCCCACGTACATTCGCTTGTATGGTTTGCAGAGCATACGTCACGTGGTCTCCCCATATACGTCTGTACTACAAACATCAGTGTACGTTCGCCTAACCTAGCGTACGTCCGCCTTCAGAGGATTTGTGTTTGGCTTCTATTTCCTAAGGGATCAAAGTGTAATTAGGTTAACACCAAGGGTTTTGGGCCTCGTTAAACACCATTATTGAAAACCTTTGTTGATTGCTTTTATAAAAAAGATTTTGTTTAATAAAAAGGTTTGTTTTTATTGGAGTATTACAGTAATACCCTGATAAAAACAACCCTTTTATTTCGAAGAGAATTTCTACAAAGAACGATTGAGGAAGTTCTTAACAAAATTGGTTTTAAACCTAAACCCTTAATAGTAGCATAACAAGCCCTAAACCCCTTAGAAATTTAGAGCTTAAAACACTAATCCTCTAGAGTGGAAGTATGCTAGAGTTAGCGGACGTACGCTCCTTTTTCTAGTGCAAACGTATGTGGGGAGACTACTGGACGTACGCTCATTTTTCTAGTGCAGACGTACGTGGGGAGACTACTGGACGTACGCTTTGCAAATAGTGCACAAACATACGTGGGACCACACGGATGCACGTTACTTTTTCAGAAAAACCCTTGGTTAATACCTATACGTACACTATACCCTTTTATCCGCTGTGTAAATAGTACTGGATGAATGCTAGGTTTAGCGGACGTCCGCTGCTTTTCTGGAGAGTTGGTAGCACTCCTCCTCTATAAATACCCCCCTTAACCCTTCTTTCCCTCACGCCCTTTCCCACTGGTTAGCACGCCCCCAAGTTGCCAGAAACTTGTGAGGTTGAGTTCTTGATGTAGATGATGACGGCCTATCTTATCTTTCAGTCTTTTATTTGAATTAGGTTTCTTTGTTAGTCTTTTATTTGGTTTAGTTTTCTTTCATAGACTTCTAAATTGATTTTATTTCATTGTTATCTTAGGACTAGGAGTCTTGGGGTTACAAATAAATGCTTAGAGCCCTGAGAATGCAGTTGTTATACACATACATAAATGTATTCGCTAGTGCATACCTTATATTTAATTCATTCTCATCAAACATAGAGGGGTATTTCTTGCATATATCATCTTCTAATTCCCATGACACTTCTTCGATTTCATGATTTCTCCACAAAACCTTTACTAATGGAATGCGCTTCGTGTGTAGTTCTTGAACCTTGCGATCTAGTAATTTTATCGGGACTTCTTCATATGCCATATCTCCTTGTAATTGCAAAGGCTTGTAACGAATTACATGGGAAGGGTCCGGGACATATTTTCTCAGCATAGAAACGTGGAAGACATCATGTATATTTGCAAGTCCAGGAGGAAAAGCTAGACAATAAGCCACGAAACCTACTCCCTCCAGAATTTCAAGCGGTTCGATGTAGCGGGGTTCAACTTTCCTTTCTTGCCAAATCTAGTAATTCCCTTCATTGGTGCCACTCTAAAAAACACCTTGTCTCCTTTCTCAAATTCCAGATTTGTTTGACAAATATCCGTATAGCTTTTCTGTCGATCTTGAGCTGCAGAGAACCTTCGTCGAATTAATGCAACTATATCTATGATATCCTGCACAGTATCCGGTCCTAAAATTTTCTGTTCACCAAGCTCATCCCAATAAAGTGGAGAACGACATTTTTGTCTGTACAATGCTTCATATGGGGCCATCCCAATGCTTGCTTGGTAGCTGTTATTGTAGGTGAATTCCACCAAAGGAAGGTAGTGTGCCCAATTACCACAAAAATCCAATACACAAGCTCGTAACATGTCCTTCAATGTTTGGATGGTCCTCTTTGACTGTCCGTTTGTCTGAGGATGGTATGTAGTGCTAAATCACAATTTAGTCCCCATTGCTTTCTGCAGACTCTTCCAAAATATTGATGTGAAACAAGGATATCTATCCGACACAATTGATTCAGGTGCCCCATGTAATTGAACAATCTCCTGTAAATACAGTTCTGATAGCTTCTCCAGTGAGTATTTCACCTTTATTGGAATAAAGTGAGCGGCTTTAGTCAACCTATCCACGATCACCCATAATGCATCGTATCCAGCTTGAGTTCGTGGTAACCCCACTAAAAAGTCCATGGCTATTGCTTCCCATTTCCATAACAGAATCTCTAGAGGCTGTAATGGTTCTGCAGGTCTTTGATGTTTCGCTTTGACTTGTTGACACGTCGAGCACCACTCTACAAATTCAGTAACATCCCGCTTCATTCCGTTCCACCAAAAACGCCTCTTAAGATCCTGATACATTTTAGTGCCTCTAGGATGTACTGTGTATGGTGATAAATGTGCTTCCTCCAAAATTTTCTTCTTTATCTTCTCATTATTAGGTACAGAAACTCTATTTTGATATTTGAACAAACCATCTGATGTGGTACCAAAACCTAAGACCCAACCTTTGTTGGCTCTCTCCTTAATTCGAATGTTCTCCTCATCTTTTTCTTGGGCCATGCAAATATCTTCCAGTAGTGTGGATTTAATCTCGAGTTTTGCCATTAACGCTTGTATCTCTCCTATCACGATCTCCATATCGAGCTTCTCAATGTCTATCTTCAGATTATGGGGCAAGGTTTTTAAACACGCTATCTCACTTCTTGATTTTCTACTTAGAGCATCTGCAACCACGTTAGCTTTCTTAGAGGTGGTAATTGATTACACATTCGTAGTCTTTTATTAACTCCAACCATCGCCTCTGCCTTAAATTCAGCTCCTTCTGCATGAATAAATATTTAAGACTCTTGTGATCTATATGTCTCCAGATTTTTAGTGCAAAAATTACTGTAGCAAGTTCTAGATCATAGGTGGGATAATTCAGCTCATAATTTTTAAGTTGTCGAGAAGCATACACTACTACTTTGTCATTTTGCATGAGGACACAGCCAAGCCCCTTTCTGGAAGCATCGTTATAAATAACAAATCGACAAGATTTAGATGGAAGCGTTAAGATTGGAGCAGTTACCAACCGCTGTTTTAGTTCTTGAAAACTTTGCTCACATTCATCCGTCCACAATAAACGAGCATTCTTCCTTGTCAAAGCAGTCAGTGGTCTAGACAATTTTGAAAACCCCTCCATGAAACGCCGATAATAGCTGGCCAGACCCAAGAAACTCCTAATTTCATGTACGTTGGTGGTTCTCTCCCAATTTACTACAGCTTCAACTTTCTTGGGGTCTACCGAGATTCCTTCTTTTGACAATACGTGCCCAAGAAAAGTAACTCTATCCAGCCAAAACTCGCACTTTGAGAACTTTGCGTACAATCATTTTTCTTTAAGTCTTTGCAAAACACGCCTTAAATGATCTTCATGTTCTTCCATGTTTTTGGAGTAGATCAAGATATTGTCAATGAATATTACCACAAATTGGTCTAAGAAATCATGAAACACCCGGTTCATTAGGTCCATGAACGCTGTTGGCACGCTTGCTAACCCAAATGGCATTACCATGTAATGGCCATATCGGGTGCGGAAAGCCATCTTGGAAATATCTTCTCTCCATATCCTTAGCTGGTGATACCCCGAACGAAGGTCCATCTTTGAGAAAATTTGTGCTCCCTGCAACTGGTCGAACAAATTGTCTATACAAGGCAGTGAATATCTATTCTTGATGTTAATTTTGTTAAGTTCCTGATAGTCAATACACATCCAGAAAGTACCATCCTTCTTCTTCACAAAGAGTGCAGGCACTCCCAAAGCGATATACACTAGGACGGATGAATCCTTTGTCTAACAATTCTTGTATCTGGGTCTTTAACTCTTTTAATTTTGCTGATGCCATCTTGTAGGGTGCTTTGGATATTTGAGTTGCTCTCGAAATTAGATCAATGCAAAATTCTATCTCCCTGTCTGGGGGAAGTCCTAGAAAGTTTTTTGAAAAGACATGAAGAAATTCTTGCACCACGGGTATCTCCTCCATCTTTCTCTCCTCATGTGGCAACTCTTTTAAACATGCCAGGTAGACTTAACATCCTTCTAGTAATAATTGCTCGGCATGTTTGCTGAGTGTTGTGCTAAATACTACCTAAATTAATAGATAATATTTAGTACGTTTTACTCGCAAGTGCACAAGATCAAAACGATAGTATAGTAGGCAAATACGAGATCATTCCCACGAGGATTGTTAACTTTGCTTAGAATTAAAGAACTAAATTAAAAATATCAAGTTGTCACAAAATTGATATTAAGAAAAGAAATAAAAATAAAAATAAATAAAAGTGTAGAGCTTTGATATCCACCACTAATTATGCTCAATTAATATAACAATATGCCGATAATCCAATCATATTATGAATACCTAATGTTTGCCAACCTAAGGGTATGGGTGTCTACTCCTTAAGCTATTGATTTTTCTAAGCAACGAATTAGGCATGGGTGTCTACTCTAATTCTTTTCTTTCTTAAAGGATTTAGCATGGGTGTCTACTAAGTTGTTCTTTAAGAAAGCATAAAAACTGTGAAAACAACACATGAGGCCTAGGGTATGGGTGTCTACTCCCGGTTCCCCATGTTGATTAACCCAAGAACCCGGCGTGGATATCTTTTGTTACTTTTATTAAACCCAGGACTCGATCATCCAAATTGATTTAATTAACTAATCCATGCCACATGCATATAATGGCCAATCACATACATATGAGGAATTCAATAAAACAGGCATTAATCAAGTTAAACAACACAATATGATTATCACAAAGGCGCCAATATTGAAATATTAAATAAACATAATTAGGGTTTCAATCCAGCCCTACTAGAATATTTAGTTACACATAATTAAAATAAAACTAAAAGAAAAGGAAAAGAAAGAACCGAAAACCGCTCCTAGAAGTAGCCTCCAAATTCTCCTCTCTGAAATTGTGTCGTAAGTTGTGAGGATTAGAGGTCTATTTATAGGCTTTAGGAGAGTCCTAGAAACTCTAGTAAACCTAGGAAATTCAGAATTCTATCTCCTAGTCAATTTAGGAGACAATCCTATTACAAATCGGAATAGGATTCGTCCAAAATTGGGCTCCTATCTTGCAGGGTAATTTTAGCATTGCGGCAGTCCGAATTAGGAAAATGATATTTCACAATGATTTGTAGCATGTTGAGTCAGCTTTCCAATGCCGTTGGAATAACCTCAATCCGATATTTGAGCTGAAAGTTATGGTGAAAATACCGAGACCTATTCAGAATCCAAATTTGAATCCAATCCGATTTTAGCTCAAATTTGATAAATTCCGATTTAATCATTTCCACATCTTCTAGGTCTTCCCAATTTGCCCTTTAAGCTTGGAACATTTTCAGAAACACTTTCTTTTCTTTCATGACCTACAAAAACACAGAAAACACAAAAAGAAAATAAAATGAAATAAAATAACAAAAACTAAGAAATTAACAAATGTAAATTAAGGGCTAAAATATGAATATTTTGGCACTTATCACTGAGATTAGTTATGGAGTAACGCCCACCTTGATTCCCACAAATTTGAATTCCGAGTCATCTGGTTTTCTGAAGATTATTTCTTTATTGTGGCAATCAATGATGGCATGATTGTTTGATAACCAATCCATCCCGAGGATGATATCGAACCCTTCCATATCGAATACTATCAAATTGGCAGAGAGGGTTCGCCCCTCAATGTGAATTGGGCAACCCAATGATATTTTCCTACATAACACTAATTTGCCTACCAAGGTAGATACTACTACTCCTACTTCCATTGGTTCTATATTAATATGAAATCTCCTAGCATACTTAGCTGATACAAAAGAATGAGTAGCACCAGAGTCGAATAAAATAACAGCCTTGCCAGTAAATAGAGGTAGAGTACCTGTGACTACTCCATTCTCCGTCTCTGCCTCACTTGGTGTGAGAGCATATACCCTGGCTTGAGTGGGTGGTCTGTAGTTATTCCATGTTTGTAGTGATGCAGTGCCTCCTTTAGTCTTTGGGCAATCCCGAGCAAAATGGCCGGCATGTCCACATCGGTAACACATGTTAGTTCCTGCACGATATAGTCCATTGTGAGGGCATTGACATGTGGGGCAGGGCATGCTGTTAATTGAACTTGGCCTGTTTTCTATGGGTCTGACTCCTTGATTATTTCCATTCAGCTTTCGTTTCCATCCAGGTTGGTTTCGATTCGGTGGGGGTGTAACCCTTTTTCGTGATTCTGCCAACAACATGATCATGAATTCGTGGGTTGAGACCTTGCTCAAACTTCCTTACTCGATTTTCTTCATTCGCCACTAAGTAGGGAGAAAAGCGAGCCAATTCATTGAAGTGGCCAGTATACTAGGCGACTGTCATATTTCCCTGGGTAAGGTCCATGAATTATCGAGCCTTTGCGTCTCTGAGGATCTTAGGAAAATATTATTGTAGAAATTCTTTTTGAAATCCTGACCAAGAGATTGCTTCCTCACTGCCCAGTTCTTGAATCAGTAATACCTTCTTGGTGGTCCACTAGTGTCTGGCTTCACCTGACAGTCGATAAGCGGTCTATTGTACCTTTTGTTCTTCCGTATAGATACATTAAAGGGGGAAGAAAATTACCAAAATTGAAAGATACTTGAGACAACTACTTTTTAAATTTTGTTTCAGAGCATGAGGAGAAGAAAGAAAGCATCTTGGTTTTATAGGTAACTATGAAGAGAAGAGGATAGTATGAGAGAGGACAAGTGATTATCTAGGTGTCAACTGATAATTCAATTGATTAAGCATGGAATACAAGTGTCCAAATGAGGAAGGAGAGAACACGCTGGTTTACCCCTTTCTGGGGGCTGCTCTGGTTTTGGGAAATAAATAAAATAAATGGAATTAAATATATATATTTTTTTTTTGAAAAGCTCACGTTGAGTTGGGAAGAGAGAGAAAGAAAGAGAAAATAAATAAATAAATAATAATCATAATCTCTTCCTATATTCTAGTAGATCTACTTGATATCTAATTGGGTAGAATTCACCTAAAGTCCTATTTTAATGAGTATTGCTATACATTTTGTATACAAAAAGCACATCAATATATTTATCACAAGGATTAAATCCAGCAACTACACAGAGACTTATATATATATATATATAACGACGTAGATTACATCTGTAGCTACATAAATATCTATAAATAATCAGATAAAAATAAGGAAAAATTACACTTTACCCTCCTGAACTATCCACTGATTTTCACTTTTGCCTCCAAAGTTTCAAGTGTGACACTTAACCCCCCCAAACTTTCTAATTGTGGCAATTTAACCCCTTTGGCCTATTTATTCCCAAAATGCCTCCATCACTTTTTTTAAAAAAAAAAAAATCCAAAAAGAAAAAGAAAAAACCAAACAGGGTGGCCGGCCACCCCGTTTGGCCAGGGGGTGGTTCGGCCACCCCTAGGCCGGCTGTTTGGGGGTGGCCAAACCACCCCCTGGGCCAAATTTGAGCGATTGGCCCAAGGGGCGGCCGAACGACCCCTAGGCCACTGGGGGTGGTTCGGCCGCCCCCAGACGACCGGCCTGGGGGTGGTTCAACCACCCCTAGCCAAACGGGGTGGCCGGCCACCCCCTATGGGTTGGCCGGCCACTTGTTTGGTTTTTTCTTTTTCTTTTTTTTGGATTTTTTTTTTAAAAAAAATGTGATGGGGGCATTTTTGGAATAAATAGGCCAAAGGGGTTAAATTGCCACAATTTGAAAGTTTGGAGGGGTTAAGTGTTACACTTAAAACTTTGGAGGTAAAAGTGAAAATCGGTGGATAGTTCAGGGGGATAAAGTGTAATTTCCCCTAAAAATAATAAGAAAAAATGAATTAATTAATTAATAGCACTTATAACTGCATATATATAATTAAAGAATAAATAAATAAAAATGTTTTATAACTCTATTTTAAGTCTATAAAATTTATGGATATCACGTATCTTGTTTCATTAAGTATTGAGTGTTCGCGTAAAAATATGTGAAATTTAATATGGTAGATTGTATGGCTGGTTTAGCTTTGTAGCCTTTTTGACTTGAGTCACTAAGCCCTTAGGGATGTTTGACATTTAGTGCCCTGAAACCATTTGGTTTGGGAGTCACTGGCCCAACACTCGGTACATAGGTTAATTAGAAAGCTGAAGGGAGCTGAGCATTGCATAACCTACACAAAAAATGCACATTTTGACTTAAGCATTGGTTGTTTTTATCTGATAGAATTCCTATGAATTTTGAGGTACAAAAAAAAAAAAAAAAAAAAAAAAAATTTTGATTAGATTGAAGCCTCATGATTCTATGTTAATCTCACTTTGCACTTAATGGAGCATGTGTTGTCTCAAATTTCCATATATAAGTGAATTGATTTTGGATGTCTTGATGATGTGATTGTGATGTTCATTTTGTTAAGCATGCCCATGAGTAAGAACCATGTGTTTGGGTGGAAGTTCATGTTTGTCAATAACATTGTGTTGAAAAATGTTTGTGGGTATCATTGCTATTAAACCCTCACGAGACTTCACTTGTCCTCTAAGGATGCCTAGGGGTTTAGAATGCTTGTTGTATATGCTAAATGCAATCATCTCTTCCACGACAACGGACTTATGTTTCATGTTTTGATTTGATTTTTTATTTTGTTTTACTAAGGGACTAGCAAAATATAAGTTTGGGGGTATTTGATGAGTGCCAAATGTTGCATATTTCGGCCCCTTAATTTACATTTGCTAAGCATTTAGTTTTATTATTTTTTGATGTTTTGGTTAGTTTTGGTGTCTTAGTGTTTTGCAGGTTATTGAGAAAAAATTGTGGTTTTAATGTGAAAATTGCAACGAAGTGGGAAAAAGTGGAATTCTGGAAGTTGGGATCGAGCGCATGGCACCCACACTCAAGTGCATCTGCGCTCAAGCCTAGCAGGGAAGCGCTTGAGCGCACCCTCGCCTAAGACCAAGCATAGAGCACCCAAGCGGCAGAAGACTTGAAGCACGCCAGAGTATGCTTGAGCGGACCTAGTGTGCGATCGAGCGCACTTAGCCTGACCTAGCAGCATTGAAGCCCTAGTTCTTTTTATTTTAAATAAGACTCTTTTCTTTGTAAACGCACGAAAGGGGCGCCGTTTAGTATAGAACTTCGAGTTTTTGTCTTTTTTGAGCTCTAAATTCATCTCCCTTTGTAAGTTCATTGATTTTAATGTTTTTGATTTAATTTATGATGTTGTTTTTAGTCATGATAAGTTAAATTTTTAATTAAGGTTGAAGATGAAGCCTTACCATTAATTTGCAATTGCATTCTCATTATTGTGTTTGTACAACTCTGACTTTTAATAAAAGTGTGGTTTTATTCTAATTCGGTTATTTGGATACATCGAATCATTCAATTGAAATCAGATATCCATTGTGATTCATAAATCAAACGGATACATTGGATCATTTGATTTCAATTGGGTATTCATTGTGATTTGTTTAAAGGTTGAATTCATTGAATGTTTCAATATGTATTTTAATGAAACATAGAACAATGTATGGGGTTTATTTTTTTGTCGGTTGTATGAACATAATATGAGAATACATTGCCTTGATTTGGTGAGGTGGATTCTGAAAACCTTAGTATTTTTATCATATAATCTAATATCAATTTTCATTTAGTTTATCTTTCAGCAAGAAAAATCACACGAAAATTTGAACTAGGTTAAAATATGATTAGTTTAGATAGAAATTTATTTTCACTCTTTTCAAAAAAAGAAATTTATTTTCACGATACAATTTCTTGTAGATTCGACCTCGCACATGCAAATTTATATTGCAAACAACTCGTGCACTCACGAGTACTTTTAAATTCACAACAGCCACCCCCAATCTGGCCAAATGGGGGTAGCCATAGCCAACCCAAAGTTTTTTGCTTTTTTTTTTTTTAATACAAGGGTAATTAGGTGTTTTCAATAATTTCCATTAGAGAAAACAAAAATTATTGATGGATGGGTCCCATTATGAATTTTTATACTTTGTTAAAGTACATTGCCAATTTTTAAATATTTTAGGCCAAATTATAAACATGGTGAAACTTTATCCAAGAGNAAGCCCTAGTTCTTTTTATTTTAAATAAGACTCTTTTCTTTGTAAACGCACGAAAGGGGCGCCGTTTAGTATAGAACTTCGAGTTTTTGTCTTTTTTGAGCTCTAAATTCATCTCCCTTTGTAGGTTCATTGATTTTAATGTTTTTGATTCAATTTATGATGTTGTTTTTAGTCATGATAGGTTAAATTTTTAATTAAGGTTGAAGATGAAGCCTTACCATTGATTTGCAATTGCATTCTCATTATTGTGTTTGTACAACTCTGACTTTTAATAAAAGTGTTGTTTTATTCTAATTCGGTTATTTGGATACATCGAATCATTCAATTGAAATCAGATATCCATTGTGATTCATAAATCAAACGGATACATTGGATGATTTGATTTCAATTGGGTATTCATTGTGATTTGTTTAAAGGTTGAATTCATTGAATGTTTCAATATGTATTTTTATGAAACATAGAACAATGTGTAGGGTTTATTTTTTTGTCGGTTGTATGAACATAATATGAGAATACATTGCCTTGATTTGGTGAGATGGATTCTGAAAACCTTAGTATTTTTATCATATAATCTAATATCAGTTTTCATTTAGTTTATCTTTCAGCAAGAAAAATCACATGAAAATTTGAACTAGGTTAAAATATGATTAGTTTAGATAGAAATTTATTTTCACTCTTTTCAAAAAAAGAAATTTATTTTCATGATACAATTTTCTGTAGATTCGACCTCGCACATGCAAATCTATATTGCAAACAACTCGTGCACTCACGAGTACTTTTAAAATTCACAACAGCCACCCCCAATCTGGCCAAATGGGGGTAGCCATAGCCAACCCAAAGTTTTTTGCTTTTTTTTTTTTAAATACAAGGGTAATTAGGTGTTTTCAATAATTTCCGTTAGAGAAAACAAAAATTATTGATGGATGGGTCCCATTATGAATTTTTTATACTTTGTTAAAGTACATTGCCAATTTTTAAATATTTTAGGCCAAATTATAAACATGGTGAAACTTTATCCAAGAGGATTGTTTATTGATAGCATGGGCAATCATGTGCTTTGGTTCCAACTTGATTTGGTATTCCATGCTGAGGTGGCTTAGTGTTATTGAAGGGCATAAAAGATTGATTTATAGAAAATATTCTCTATCATGAATGACCGAATTCTCGATGATCTTCAAGAAAAACTTTATCATGTAATAAAATATGCATTGTATTGTATCAAACTTATCTCAATTAACCACCCTAAAAAGGGGTAAAAAAATGTTAATAGTTGGATAGCTTCACTTACACCTGTCAATCAACCCATAGTCTGAGAACAGATTCAGGCAAAATACAAGGTTGTGTGTGCATTAAGGATTTCTATTTTTTGTTTTTTGTTTTTTTTTTTTTTTTTGTAAATTGTTAATTAATTAACCTTGTTTTGCCGCCAATAGTGCCAACCGACACGGATCCGCTAAGACGAAACGCATAGAACCCCATCCACCAATTGCTTTGAGATAGCCACTCGTATTTCACCACGTCAACACACCCCACCCCCATCGGTTAGCCACTTGTCATCAGCATTTTCCAGCAGTTTGAAATGACCAAACCAACCCCTAGCAAACCCAACAATCCCCATCACCCCACTTACGTGGCACTTCATCGACCAAAAAATCCACGCTTCCCTATAAATATTACATAATCGCCCTCTCTTACAGCATGCACCCTCATCAATCATCACCTATATATATATAAAAAGCTCTAAATTTGCTTCAACAAATTCCATAGAACAAGGATCAAACTAAACTCATCCTTCAAATCATGAGCCCTGCACAACTCCATGCAAAGAAGGAAATGATGAATAGCAATGCCTTGTGTCCACCTCCCTTGAAAATCAATAAGGACTCCCATCTCATCAAGAAACCATCGTCTGCATCGTCAGCGTCGGCGTCGGCGACGTCACCATCGTCTTCATCGTCATCCATTAACGGTGTAACGGGGCTGACCAAGCCCCAACAACGCCACCCGGTCATAATCTACACTCATTCTCCGAAGATAATCCATACGCACCCTAGCGACTTCATGGCCTTGGTGCAAAAACTCACCGGCCTATCGCGCTCCGACGATGACACCGTTGCCACGCCGCATGATCATCATCGAAAATTCGAACCCGGAAATGATGCCGATTCCAAAGTATTGAACCCGGATCACGAGAACAAGAACAAGAACATTGGACTAGGAAACCATGATGATAATATTGAGTCGTCTTCAGTTGTTACTGACGAGAATTGTAGCAGCGTAGGTGATGTTGGGCAAGTGATCAATTCTTGTTTTGTGTCGCCTATTTTTGAGCCACCGGCGAATGCATACATGGCAAATATTCCGGCATTCACGCCGACTTCGGTGGAGTTCTTGCGCTCCAATCAGCCTTTTTATAACTACAACGATCCTTTGTTTTTAACGGCTGGCATGACCAAGGGGATTAATGAGTTCTGCGAGTATTAAACAAGGTTTTTAATAAATTTGAGTTTATATTTTTTTAGATACCAATTATTCTTTTATTTCTTTTTTCATATTGTTTTGATGATCGATGCCAATAAAAGTTCTAGTTTTATGGGATAGAAACTTTTATTATTATTATTATTATTATTAATTTCCAGGTATAATGTTTTTACTTTTTTCCTTTTGTATTAATTGTTTGTAGATGGTGAGAATAAAAAAGAAAGAAATTATTGAAATGAAAAGTATGTTTTTTGGGTGTAATATGAAAGATTGTTTTTGTTCTTTGTTGGAAAAATGTGCTTTGAAATGACTTAAATGTGAAAGTAATTTTAAATATTTTTCTATTTTAAGTTGTTTGTTAATATTTTTGTTTTTAACTAAATTTTGAGAAAATTCAAACTTATCTATCTCTTGGCTTTCGTTATTCCTCTTCCTATTTTATATTTCTCGTAAATTCTACAGTAATGTATGGTGCAAATTTAGATTGAAATGCTAATTTTAATTTATAAATGGAGACATGGCTGCGCCAGTCACTTTTCGCCGTTGGATCCAAGGCAACTTACATCAAATTAAACCTAAACCATTGCATCTAACCCATATACTAATATGCACATGTTCTTGATATTTTACATACATATTTCCCTTAATGGCAGCCAAGTCATATGATGATTTTAATCATTTTCCTTTCGATGATGAATTTATGAACTCACACAACCAATCATTCATTTTCCAAATTGTTAAGAATATATTAGATATTATTTTAGGGTTATTTACTTCCTTACAGATTCTAGGGTTTCCTTAGCCTATTAGGTTTATCTTTTCTTAGTCTACTAGATTACTTGCATATTACTCTCGATCATAACCTCTCTATAAATAGAGGTCTCTGTAACACTTTAATAACATACTACTCAATACAATGTAGTTTTTATATGCTTCCGCTCTCTCTCATCTCTCTTTTTTATTCTTCCGCTCTCCAATATATTCAATAATATTTAACACTAATATTTTACTTGTACAAAAGAGATATAGTTCACAATGTGTTTCATGTGAGTATAAAATATGCAAATTTGATAATAAAGTAGACATGTAAAAGATTGATCAATGGTTTCCACTTGAGTTTCACTCAGCTCAGTCGCAAAGGTCGTCTTCATCAACTTCCTCAAGATCACCAAGTTTGTCGTCTCCAAAAAATTCTATCATTAATCCCTCTTCTAGGCTAAACCAAAACTAAAAACTAAAAATTAGAATCTGAGGCATTCTAGTAGTTTGAATGTTAGATCATTACAGGGACCGTTGGAATGATCCACCGTTTGAACATTCCTTACACCATTCGAACGTTCTAACCGTTCGATCAGTGCTCGGACCCTTGGAAGGTTTTCTAGACAAAACCCTTAAACTCTAAAAGGTTCTACCTTAACTTATCTAGCTCGTTCTAAGGCTCAAACGGACTTCCTTACACTAATCTAAGCACAAATAAGACCTCAAAACATAATTTAAACACTAAATTCCAAACTTTTTATAAAAATTTAAAAAAAAAAAAAAAATCCATAATTTCTTTCAAAAACACAAAGCTTCCCTTAAAACAACTCAAAAGCACAAGTGTGTTCATATTAACACACAATAGGAGATCTACTCTAAGACAACAAGGGAAAACAAAATGGTTCATATCATCCATAAACTCCATCTTTCTAACCCTAAAATTATCATTAATCCTTAACAAAAACACATTAAAACCACCAACCACTCACACACACACACACACAAATAAGCATTAAACATAAAATAAACAAGATCTAGACCACAAAATAACCAAGTTTAAGGTGTAGGATTTACTTCTGTTGAAGATGGGAACCCAAAACCTTCAAAAGGTCTCTCTATCTCTCTCTCTCTTTGGTCTAATAGCTAAAAAGGGGCGAAATGGGGGGGTCTAGGGTTTGACCTATCCCCTTAAATAGACCTCCTTCAACAAAATCCTGTCAAAATGGCCTAACTTAATTCAGATACAATTGCCACTATTCAATCGCTTAAAGCACCATTCCCAAGAGGTAGCTCAATCAACTGGGACCATCCCTAATAAAGCGGAGGTCACTAGTTCGAATCCCCCTCCCCCGGCCTATTGTACAGACATGTAAAAAAGCGGAGGTCACTAGTTCGAATCCCCCTCCCCCCGGCCTATTGTACAGACATGTAAAAACAAAATATCGCTTAAAGCACCAATTGAATGTTTTGAATTGAAATGTATTGTTCTATCATTTCATGAAGCATTCAACGTTTTCCTCCACTGATGCCAACCGTTTGATTTTTTTTTTTTGTAGGAATTACATAAGGTGTCCAAAAATCCTATTTTCTCCCCTTTTTGGAATTTAGGAGTAACCTAAACATACTCACGCAACAGTTAAGGAGAGGTTTTATGTGTTTTAGTTTAGGCTTAGGAAGGTTTGGTATCTCTCAATGAGCAAGGAATAGTAGCATGGGCTCCACTCTAAATGAAAATTGTGAATCAAAGGACTTATACAAGTAGGAAAAAACATGAATTTAACAAGGCAAGTCAACTGAAAAAAAAAAATGGTTATCACATGTTTGCTCGATCAAGAGTCAATCGAAGTTTCAATCAAACTATCGAGTTGCAGTATGACACTTGATGTACACATTCAATTGATCAAGTATCAATATTCGTAAGATTGATTGAACTCTTAGGGCTCGTTTGGTATACGGAACGACTATTCTATTAGGAAAATAAATAGCTATTACTGGGAATGAGAGAAGATGGAACATGAAATAGCTTTTCTTATTCCTTAAATTGGTGACAACACACGGGCTATTATTGGAATTGTAGCAAAATTACTAAAATACCCAATATATACTTATAAAAGATAAAAACAAATAATTAAAAAAAAAAAAAAAAAAACTCAAAAAAAAAAATTTATTTGGTAGATGACAAAATATTTCCTAGCCTTTTGATGTTAAGATGATAATTGTGTAATGCCCTGCATAATTAACACCCATATTTAAAATATATATATAATAGAATGAGACAATGATGAGTAACCTATTATTCAACCTTTTGCACATTTTAGTATTACAAAGTTCACTAATTAAATGCATTTTAATATAATTTAAAGGATCCCTCTTTATTACTATTAATTTAAAAAACCTGCAACTTTCTAGTGTTCGAAGTTATATTTGAACGATCACATCATATCCTTAGAAAGATCGAAGTCGGATTTGAATTATCGTCCTCGAACGATCAAAGTTTCCAACAAATTTTCAATCCAACAAATTGTCAATCTGTCTAGATAATCTTCTTCTTCTTCTTTCTCTCTCTCTTTTTTTTTTTTTTTTTTTTTTTAATTTTTTAATTTTTTATTTTAAAGCACACTCTTTGAAAACCCTACCCACGAGGGTTGTCCTATCTAAAGGCAATCATACGCTCTAAGACCTATTTTGCCCATATTTTAGAAACCCTAGAGAGAGAGAGGAAGGAGGTTACTCTTGAGGCTAGCTGGTCTCTCCAAAGCTTGGAGGAATCTCACCTAAGGGTAATAATCAAAATATATAACCTCTTAGTTTTTTTTGCATATTTCACGGTTTTGAATAGAGCCCGTTTAAAATTATGGTAGGATATATAGGTTCTTTTGTAAGCTTTTGCTAAAAGTACTACTATTAAAAAGTTGTTTACCTCTTTAGTAACTACATGTCTTAAGTGTTTTATTGAGTGTTACTCATGTTTGGTAAAAAAACATAAAAATTAATTTTAATTGGAAAAATGACCAAAAAGAAAAAGGAAAAAAAAAAGACATTGTATTTAAATAACATATTGTGCCAAATTCATATTTTTACTGCGCCACCCTCACTTTTTGGCCCATTCAAATGATGCTTTGTTTTTCCAAGCAAAAGTTTTTATAGCTGAAATAATAGTGAACCGTAGGACATACACCTCCATAATTGGCTTCTCTATTAACTTGTGAAATGACCTGTTTATTTTTATAAAAATGAAAATTGAAGTGACTTCTATCACACATGCAATAATAAAAAACAAACATCATTACAAATAAGGATATATAATTTGTTAAAAGAAACATTAAAACACTTCAAAGTATTCAAAAAAAAAAAAAAATCAAATAAATCCTTATAGCCTTTCAAATAGTTCATAACAAAAAAAAAAAAAAATAAATAACAACATTATTTCACGCTATGACGATTAATTTCTTTATTTCTCATTCGCTTGATAAAGGAGAGAGAAGAAAGACGATTAATTTTATTTCGACGATTAATTTCTTTATTTCTCATTCGACGATTAATTTCTTTATTCTCAACCATGGCTCTTTGATCGATAGTCATAATTAATATCTCTCTATTTAATCTCTTAAGAAAATATCTCAGTTGCAAACTTAAAGATGTAAATGTCATTTTCTCTTTCAACAATTCCTCGAACAAAATTCATAACCTCTTCAATACTTTATCCAAGTTTATCATAGCTCTTAGATGTCACTATATTATTACTGTTAAATAGCTTTGAAACTATGTTAAATATATAAAGCGAAAGAAGGAGAGAGAAGAAAGAGAGAGTGGAAGCATATATGATTACATTGTATTAAGTCTGATATATTATGATGATTACATAGGCCTTTATATATAGAGACGCTTAAGAATGATAAGCAAGAAATCCTATACTAATTAAGGTAGGGAATAAATACTAATAGGAAAGACAATAAACCCTGGAGAATAATATATAAAATATTCTAACACTTACTTTCTATTACATCACAATTATGAATTAAATGTTAACTAACAATTTGAACACATTTCTTTGTTTTCTTACCTTGAAATGTATAACAAACCTTGTTATTTACTTTATCCCGTATATCTAAATCAGTAGGAATATCATCAATACCATGTGTGTTGAGATTTGGTTTATTTCCCAAAACTCCTAAACCTTCTAAAAAAGTATTGTCATTTTCATCAAGCATTACATCTACACCAGCTATGACACCAATACCATTAGTGTAGTGACCCAAATATTTAACTAGGCATAAGTAGCTTAGTTACAGGGTTAACTTTGGGTCACTAGGATTAGCCAGAAGGGCATTTTGAAAATTTGTCTTATGGTTTATCTTTTAGTGCAGATGTACGCTGAAATGCCGAACGTATGCTGCTGTCTTTTAATACGGACGTACGCTGAAACGCCGGACATACGCTACTGTCTTTTAGCGCGGACGTACGGTGGTCCTCCACTGGACATACACTCTCACAGATAGTACAATCATACTTTGTAAATAGTATAACGGACGTACGCCAAAGTACCTGATGTACGCGACACTATTCACAGAATCCACTGGATAATACTTGGTCGTACGAAATAGCCTTTGGACTGCCGTGTAATAGTACTGGACGTACGCCCTTAGGACCGGACGTCTGCTACTTTTTGGCCCTTTAAATACCCCCTCACCCATTTCACACTTATTCCGCCCCTAAACCCTTCTCTTCGTCCCTAGACTGCTAGTTGACCGTTTTGTGAGTGTTTGTGAGGTTTCGTGAGTGTTTCGGTGTTGTCGGAGGAGGAACTCTCGAGGTTTCGCTTCAAGGAGGTAACGCTCAATTCTTTAGATTTTTAAATACTTCGTTATACTGCTCGATTGTTGTTTCGTAGAGCTAGTTGTAGTTGTTACCTTAGTTATGCTTTAGATCTTGTTTATGATTAGCGTTTTGATAACTTAGTATGATCGCGTTGCTTTGAGGTTTTATTTTGACTTAGGAGTTGTTTGGAGAATAAGAGGACGAGTGGAGAAAATGAGGTTCCCCCTGAAAACCTCGGAGCGGACGTACGGCCCGAAGTGTCACAGTGGACGTACGGCCTCGAGCCCGGACGTATGGCCAGTGTGTGATAGGGAACTTTATTTTCACCAGCCGTCCTATAGCTCCTATTTCCTTATTCTAGAGTTGTTTTAGTAGAAATATAACTAATGATAGGTCTTTTCTCAATATTCGAGGTTATAGAGCCTCAAGGGAATTACATAGAGAAGCTTTACGACTCGGGTGAGTACAAACTCACATGGATGCTTTGTCGTTACTTTTCCTGCATTGCATATCTATTTTATATATATCAAACATGGATATTTCGCAACTCTCATGAAATATATTTTGGAACTACTAGGAACTCTCTTTTGTGAAAACGTATATCAATTAATAAGATAATAATAAGACTTGTAAAACTGTACATGTAAAAGACTGATAAGACTAATTGTATCATATGACATGGTACACCGGTATATGCGGTATAATGGCCATGGACTTACTATACAGGTTAACTTTATGGTCAGTGTGTGTGTGTAGAGACTTTGGATCCAATAGTTTCGTGACCAATGATGCAGCCATTCCTAATGGATGATCACTATAGGACGAACGTTATTAGCGGTGTGGGCCACCCGAGGTCGAACTCGGTCGTGCCGCTAGTGTTACGTATGGTATGCTATAAAATAGTTGGGACATCAACATTGTATTACAGGTCCCTCGGGATAGCGTCAACCCTGTTGAGAATGATAATATCTCGGGTAAACCATACTGTTGAACCATTACTGTTACTCATAATTATAAGTATATATTATATATATATCACCTGCATGATAACTGTCATCTTATAATGTTGCATGTGTTTTATAAATAAAAGAATTCACAAATTAATGACGCGTACGTCAAGTGGATTTCTACTCACTAAGTTGTCAGACTTACCCTTGTATTATTTTTCTTTTTTCTCCATATGTACAATTATGTTGTTATAGATAGTGGTTACCGCAAAGCATCCAGTTATGTTGAAGGATTCGATCCAGGAGATGCTTGAGGACTTATTGTAAGCTTAGGCAGGTACTCTTGGTAACTAGTACTTTTGAGTTATCCTATAGACTTAGGGCTTAATGCATGCTTTATATTAAGGTTTAGCATAGTCCCTTGTAATGATGAGACGTATATAATTTGATTCCAGCTAATTTAATGTTATTTGGTAGACGCTCTGGTTGTAATGATTAATGTTTATAAAACTTTATTACTTTCCGCTGCTTAGTCACTACAAAAATCACACACTTTTTTTAGGCAACTTTTTTGACGTTTTGGGCCTATTGGCACGTCAAAAACGTTTATGGCATGCCTTTTTCTACATTTTTCAAACCTTAAAAAATCGCCTGTCAAAAAAGTTGAAATTCTGACGTGGTGAACAGTGACACATCTGAATTTTTTTGACGTGTCACTGTTTGGAGCGTAAAAAAAAATTCTAACGTGATGAACAGTGCCATGTCAGAAAAGTTTTTTTAAAATTGTTTTTTTCCAAAAAAAATTTTGACGTTTGAAAATTCACACGTCAAAAACATTTCTGACATGGTGAACAGTACCACGTCAGAAAAGTTTTTTTTTTTTCCAAAATTTTTTTTGACGTTTGAAAATTCACACGTCAAAAACATTTTTGACGTGGTGAACAGTGCCACGTCAGAAAAGTTTTTTTTTAATTTTTTTTCCCATAAATTTTTTTGACATTTGAAAATTCACACATCAAAAACATTTCTTTTTTGTTCTAGTAGGGTTATTTTCTCCTTTAATTTCTTGGATAAAGAAGAAATAAAAGAATTAGAGGGGAGAGGAGAGGGGAGGGAGAGAAGAAGATAGAAGAAAAAGGAGGAAAAAAAAAAAAA
>CM017328.1:14163877-14262852 GCA_006937295.1 Carpinus fangiana | reverse complement strand
CATATATATATATATATATATAAATAGCAAGAAAACTTTAAAGAATAAATTTGAATTTATTTATTTTTTGATTTTTTGCTTAGAAGAGAAGAAAAGAAAAAAAAAATAAAAAATTTGCCACGTCAAAAAATTTTGACGTGTGAACAATGCCACGTCAAAAATTCTGACGTGGCCTTGTTCATCACGTGAGAAATTTTTATTTTTTATTTTTCCTCTTCTCTTCTCTTCTCTTGGAGATATTTAGTTAAAAATTATGTTTAATTTTTTGTTCAAGTACTTTACAATTTAATTAGGTGTATATATACATGTTTAAAAATTTTATTAATCAATAATTTTTAAATTATATTTTTTTAAATAAAAAATCTAATTAATTAATTAATTAATATATATAAACCCAACCATATATATATGCATACATTGAATATTTGAAAGATATCCTCTCATTTGTCCAAGAAAGAATGATTGAATCATCAAAAATTTGGAACGTGAAGTGCAATTATATTTATTTTGTTTTTTGGAGGGGGTATCCAGATTAATATTATCAATTAGAATAATTTATGGTTTAGAATAATTTATAGTTGGCTCAATTGGACCAATAAAATGAAGTATCCAGGCTCCATTTAGAAAAAACCCAATTGGTAATATATCTATGATTACTATTTTTATTATATTATAAACAGGAGTGATTTCAAATTGTTTAAGCAATCGAGTAATATAATTAATACATTGAATATTTGGCAGAAGACATGAAATAAATTAAAAAAAAGCCATAGTGCATGCATGTACATATATATATAAATAGCAAGAAAACTTTAAAGAATAAATTTGAATTTATTTATTTATTTATTTTTTGCTTAGAAGAGAAGAAAAAAACAAAAAAAACTTTTTTGATGTGGTACTGTTTGCCACGTCAAAAAATTTTGACATGTGAACAGTGCCACCTCAAAAAATTCTGACGTGACACTGTTCACCACGTCATAAAAGTTTGTTTTGTTTTGTTTTGTTTTGTTTGTTTGTTTGTTTGTTTTTTTTTTATCTTCTCTTCTCTTGTCTTGTCTTGCAGATATTTAGTTAAAAATTATTTTTAATTTTTTGTTCAAGTACTTTACAATTTAATTAGGTGTATATATACATGTTTAAAAATTTTATTAATCAATCATTTTTAAATTATATATTTTTTAAATAAAAAATCTAAATAATTAATAATTAATATATATATATATATAAACCCAACCATATATATATATATAGGCATGCATGAACATATATATAAATAGCAAGAAAATTTTAAAGAATAAATTTGAATTTATTTATTTTTTGATTTTTTGCTTAGAAGAGGAAAAAAAAAACTTTTTTGACGTGGTGAACAGTGCCACGTCAGAATTTTTTGACATACCTCTTTTCACGGCGTCAAAATTTTTTGACATGGCAAATAGTGCCACGTCAAAAAAGTTAATTATTAACTTTTTTGCCATGTCAAAAAATTTTGACGTGGCTTTTTTGACACATATATTCCAATGTCAAAACTTGATGTTTTTTGGGTAGTGAGTATCATCTATTTTCGAGGAGTAAAAGTCCTGGAGGTCTTGTTGGGAGTAGAATAAAGTTGGGAGACGAACCGTGAAATTAATTACCAGTTAATTAATTCTCGGGGCGTTACAATTAGGAACCAATATTTCCACCTTCATAGCATAAGCCAAACCTGCCAAACCTGCTGTGCGAAATTTGGTTGCTTGTTGAATTTCTTGTAGTTAGGTATATGTAAAAATTAATAATAAAAATTTTATAAACCATTTAAACAAAAACAAATAAGTAAAAAAATTATACTTAAATTTTTTTTTTTCACCAATTATCGGGCGCAACAATTGTCTTTTTTACTGAATCCCATCCAAGATTAGTTTCCTTGTCTATCAATCTCTTCCAAATGTTTCAATCTTTTTTGAAACTATCTCACTTGTTCTTTAGTTGTTTATAGCAATATTGTTTTCTAGTTTTTCATTAAATTTATTTATCACATTTTTCTATCATGTCTTATTGAAATGTGTTCATGTGTGGTTACAAGCATAAATCTCACTAATACATATGTTAATATAATCTTCAACCATTTTTTCTGTTCAAACTATTTTCTTTACTTGAGTACCTTGAGTTTCTATAGTAGCAGTAGTAACGTTGTTTTGGCTTTTTTTACTCATATTTGTCACACAATAAATAAGCCGATAGAGTTATAAAAAAATATGTTAACAAAAAAAATTAAAAATTTATCTAAAATGATCAATGAGATAATGCAAAATATCAATAAGAAATATTCACTCAAAACAGTTAACAAGTGATATAAATTTTTCCTCGTCATTTTGCTTTCTAGTGGTTGATTGCAGCTGAAGCAATAAACAGAAAGTGATACAACTTTTGCTTATGTGTGTGTATATATATATATATATATACATGGGCTAAGGGGATATAATGATACACATTTGTCTTTTATATACAAAAAAATAAAAATTAAAGGGAAAATGTATAATAAGTTATTGAGTCAATCTTCCAAAATTAAAAACTCCTTAAATTTTGTTTTTTCGAAAATTTACTCCCGGAATCAATCGAAATCATATATAAACTTCATGCCGTCAAAATTTTTTAACAGTCATTAATCTAGATTAAAATGCACTGTTTTACCTCATTAAAATATTAATTTTTTTAATTTAATTTTAAATTTTTTTAAAAAAAACAACAGTTGAACCACTTCATAGACCATGATCTATGAGGTTGTTCGGCCACCTCAAGCCAGTTTGGTGGGTCTGGGGTGGCGGACCACCACATGGCTTAGCCTAAGGGTGTTGACATGCCAGTCACTTCATATCAGAATTCTGGTTTTTTGTGTATTGTGCTCCACTTTCTTTTCTTTTTCTTCTTCTTGTAACTCAACAAAGTTGGTCATGATCCCTATACCTATAAGCAAAATATGAAGGCGTAAAACATTGAAAAGTAACTCAAAAAGACAAAAAAAAAAACTGAAAGTTAGATTGACGTGTGAGGTTTGACAAGACAAAAAGTGGTGGGGGTGCGTGAGAAATAATGGTGATGTTTGGCAAACGACGTTGAGGTCTCCACGGCTATTTTGCCAAGAGATTGGATTGAACTTTGTAAAGTTTCAAAAAAAATTTCTCAAAATCAAAATCAATCTCAATATTTTTATTTTTTTTATATCACATCAATCACTTTTTATCATTTTTTAAATAAAAAAATCATTATAAAACAAAAAATTTTACTTTTCTATACAAAATATTCTTATTTTTTTTTCACATNAAAGTGGTGAGGTGCGTGAGAAATAATGGTGATGTTTGGCAAACGACGTTGAGGTCTCCACGGCTATTTTGCCAAGAGATTGGATTGAACTTTGTAAAGTTTCAAAAAAAATTTCTCAAAATCAAAATCAATCTCAATATTTTTATTTTTTTTATATCACATCAATCACTTTTTATCATTTTTTAAATAAAAAAATCATTATAAAACAAAAAATTTTACTTTTCTATACAAAATATTCTTATTTTTTTTTCACATCAATTAAATCTGCTACAGTACTAATCCATTTTTTCCAGTCGTGTCTATTGCCAAACACAGCCCACGGTGCTATGCATTATTTTGGGGAATGTGCTACATCAGAGACTTGCATTGGCTATCACACTCGCTGGGTGACGAGACCGGGCTGCATAAAATACTTCAATGTCGTTTGAAAAAATTTGTAAACGGAAATTACTCTTCTGTTCTTCAATTCAGAGCACTGAAAAATTGGTAATTCATACTTGAGACGAAGTGAGGGTGTTATGGTAATTCGACTAAGAGAACCCACACCTTTTCTGACTCTGCTGCAGATTTTTACATGGTTCAAGGTCTAATGCATGTATAAGGAACAAACATCGATTTTTAAAAAAGCTTAGTTCTCTCTCCTAGAAAGAACTCCCTCTAAGGATCTTTTCCTTGCTCCTTTCTTCTCTTTTCAGTTTACTGAACCTGGTTTTCTTACTCTCTAAGCCCCCGTCTCTCCTCTGTTTCATCCCTTCCCCTGCATCCACTTGTCTGCTTCCACCTCTTGCTGCTGCTACTCCCCTTGTTTACCCTCTCTTCACTTCTTTTCACTCCTTCACCTTCACTCACACATGGATATTGAAGCATTAATCTCTCAGACAGAGGCACTCTCCTGGGAGGACCCCTCAAACCAAATAGAAACCATACCAATAAACAACACCCCAAATGCTTGCCTGCCCCTAGTAGGACATCTTATATCACAAAGAACCAACAACAATCAAACTGTCCATGCAGCCCTTAACAAGGCTTGGGAATTTGCTTTGCCATTCTCCTTGCTGTTATTGGCCCAAACAAATATCTGTTCAAATTCTCCAACCAGGACCACCTAGACAGAATCCAAAAACAATTCACCTGGAATGTTAATGGATATCTGCTCTCCCTGCAGATATGGTATCCCTCGGCCACAATGGGGGAACTAAAGTTCAAGCTCTCTCCCTTCTGGATTCAGATTCATGGCTTTCCTCTGGCCAACCTTACACTCCGGAATGCAGCTGCTATAGGCAAAGGAATGGGAAACCTTATGAAAGTGGAAGACAGCAATGGAGCTCAGCAAACTTTTAGAAGTTATCTTAGGATCCTGGTCCAAATAGATGTTTCAAAACCATTGAAGCCAGGCTTTTATTTCAGCCGTGAGGAAGGAGAGCCAATCTGGATCTCATTCAGATATGAAAGGTTAGATATATATTGCTCATCTTGTGGAAGAATAGGTCACAATGATCAACACTGCAAAGCCTCATCTGCAGAAATCATTCCAGGAAAATATGCCACCTCCCTCAAAGTAACCATTTTTTCAACTATGCCACCCCATCCCTCTGGTGGTTGGGGATACTCAGAAGCTGCCGCCACCCAACCTCAGCCCCCCTAACCCAAAACACCACCTTGTCCACCGGAGGAAGGCACAACTCTCAAGAATACCAAATCCCCACTATCCTTAATCCCCTCAATAACCTGTCACTGCAACCTTAACACTCAACACATCCCTCTCTTGATCCTTTCCCCCCCTCAAATCACCCCCTCACAGCATTAAATGAGTCCCTTGCAGAGAAAATATCCTCATCTGGTAGTGACCATGCAGTCTCCTCAGAAACGGCTACACATCACCACCTAACCCAACCACTCACCTCCATTGAAACTTGCACCCTTACTGCTCCTAATTCTAGCCTATTTCCTGGTTCAATCTCAATTGAACTTAAACACTTCCACCCTGGGCCAAGCAGCACCTTAAATAAAAAAGCCCAAGCCAAAAAGCACCATATCAGTCCACCTCCTTCAACTAAAATAACCAACTTTCCCGCCAAAATTCCCCAGCCTTCACAAAGCTCTCTTACCCCAGAAACCAACATGCCACAGACCCTTACTGTAGAAATCAACACTCTCCAGACCCCATTGACTCTCTCCAGACCCCCACCAACACTCCCCATACCCCATTTCAGAATCAAATAAACCTAAGCTCCAATTTAACCCCCACAAAAAGAAAAGACACAGACTCTCAAACCCCTCAAACCCCCACAAAAAAGGCCCAGCTGCCTTCTCCTTTGATCTCCTGATATCAGATGATATTGATACCTCATATACAGAAGAAACTCAAGTCCACAACCCTATCAAAGACCCTCCTCATCCCTCTAAACACCTCTTCAGAGCTGTCAGGACAGGAAAAAAGATTGCTCATCACTCCTACTTTTCAAACAAGTCAAGGGACAGTGAACTGTCCCCCAAGCCATCATGAAACTCATCTCCTGGAACTGTAGAGGTCTCTCCAGACCTGCTGCAGTTGTTCTTTGAGGATGCTTATCAGAGATCACAACCCTAAAATCCTCTTTTTGTCAGAAACCAAAACCTCTCCCCCTAGTCATTAATATTCTCAATGCTCTAGGGTTCTTTCTTCTTAACCAAGTTGCTCCTTCAGGCTTTAGTGGGGGTCTTGTCCTCACCTGGAGACCTGGAGTTGATCTGGAATGCTTCTCCTCCAACAAGAATTCCATCTTTGCATGGTGCTACTCGAATCCCCCCCAGTCTCCTTGGATCCTCTCTTGCATATATGGTCCCCCTGACCATAGAGATAAAAGTAGTTTTTGGGACTCTTTCACTACTGAGGGTGATAATTTTGTTAGTCCATGGCTGTGTATTGGTGATCTAAATTTTGTGCTTGACCAAAATGAGAAGCAAGGAGGTAGGTTGGTTGCCAGCTACTCTTCTTGCCCATTCAAGCAATTCATAGATCACTTTGGTATGGTGGACCTTGGATTTGCTGGAAATCCATTCACCTGGTGTAGTAATAGACAAGGGCTTGCCTCCATCAAAGAAAGACTAGATAGAGGGCTTGCTTCTCTTAGTTGGATTCACCTCCATCCTGAATATTCCATTCTCCATATCCCTGCTACAAACTCTGACCATTACCCCATTTTGCTCAATTCGGATTATCACTCTGCTCTCTTGCCAAGACCCTTCAGATTTGAAGAATTTTGGACTAAAGACCCCACCTGTGGTCTAGTCATCCAAGCTGCGTGGGATAAGCCTGTTGTTGCCCCCTGCCCAATGTTTAATCAAGAAACAGCTTCACACTAAAAATTCTCTCAAAAGATGGAATGCTACTCACTTTGGAAACATTCAAAAAAAGATCAAAGCTACTAAGGGCTTGATTGATAAAGTGCAGTAGCTCCCACCTAGCCCCAGCTCCTTCTCCACTGAATCAAACCTGAAAATTTGTCTTGATGAACTGCTCATTCAAGAAGAAACCCTTTGGAAATCTAAATCCAGAGAGCTCTGGCTTACTTGCTCAGATCTTAATACAAAATTTTTCCACTCCTCCACCATCATTAGAAGAAGAGCAAACTCTGTCAATTTTTTGAAAACCAGTGCAGGGGGTTGGATCTCGGATAGAGCAGAAATAGGTGATCATTTTATGCACCATTTTACCAACTTGTTCTCTTCAACCTCCCCCAGTATTGAAGAGGAATTGTTGGCTCTTTTTCCTCCTGTCATCTCAGATGAAGAAAACCATGTTCTTTGCTCCATTCCCACAGAAACTGAGGTGTTTCAAGTCCTATCTAGTCTAGGCTCTTCCAAAGCCCCTGGGCCTGATGGATTTATAGCATTATTTTATAAGAAGTACTGGCACGTGGTCAGAAGTGAAGTTCTGAATTGTGTTTGGGATTTCTTTCTCAACAAGAACATGTCAAGTGAGTTGAATCATACTTTCATCACCCTGGTTCCTAAACAGAGTGGTGCTCGTGCAGTGAACCAGTTTAGACCTATAAGTCTGTGCAACATCACCTACAAGATCATCATAAAGATTCTGGCCAACAGATTGAAAGCTGTTCTCTCCAAGATCATCTCCCCCTTGCAATCTGCTTTTGTGCCTAAAAGAAGTATCCATGATAACTCTATCATAGCACATGAGCTTCTACATACCTTCAATCTTAAAAGAGGGAAGGGTGGCTTCATGTTTCTCAAAATAGATATGGAAAAAGCTTTTTACAAGATGGAGTGGAATTTGATTTTAGTGATCATGCAGAAATTGGGGTTTCATGCAAATTGGATCCTTTGGATCAAAGCTTGCATCTCTTCTTCTTCCTTCTCAATTCTTCTCAATGGCAGCCCCTATGGTCTCTTTTCTCCTGAAAGAGGCCTTAGGCAAGGGGACCCTCTCTCCCCTTTCCTTTTTATCCTAGGCTCGGAAGTCCTTTCAAGGTTGTTGCTGAAAGAGGAAAGGATTGGAAACTTAAAAGGAATGAAGATAGCCAGAAACTCGCCAGCCATTAACCACTTGCTGTTTGCAGATGACCTTCTCATCTTTGGCAAGGCCTCTCTCCTAGAAGCTTCAAGTATTAAATCATGCCTTGATAAATACTGCTCTTGGTCTGGCCAGTCAGTTAATGCCAACAAGTCATCCATCAGATTCAGCAAAAACACTAACCACACAACCTCCTCCAACATTCTCCATATCCTTCCCTTCAACCCTAACCCCACTAGCTCAATCTATCTTGGCCTTCCTATTCTGATAGCAGGCTCTAAAGGGGCAGCCTTCCAAAGCATCATTGATTCTATTCAATGCAAAATGGAAGGTTGGAGAGCTAAATCCTTGTCACAAGCAGGCAGACTTGTTCTCATCAAAGCAGTAGCAACAGCTGTCCCCTCTTATGCCATGAGCACCTTCCTTCTCCCAAAAGGCTTCTGCAGAAAGCTTGATAAAGTGTTTAAAAACTTTTGGTGGGGATTTCCACCTCAGAAAGCAAGGAATCTGTCTCTTAAATCATGGCATTCTCTTTGTTCTCCTAAAGCCTTGGGGGGTTTAGGCTTCAGGATAATGGAAGAAGTAAACCTTGCCCTCATCACTAAGCTGGCATGGAAGCTCCTCTCTCTTTCAGACTCCACGTGGGTGGCCCAACTCCAAGGTAAGTATCTCCTCTCTAGTTCTTTTCTTTCCCCCCATTCCCATTCTGCGCCCTCCTGGCTTTGGAGAGGCATCATCTCTTCTTTGCCAGTTATCCTCAAAGGTGCCTGCCATATTGTCCACTCTCATTCGGCCATCCCTATATGGAACTCTCCATGGATTCCTTCCATCCCCTCTTTCAAACCTTCTCTAGTCTTTCCTAGTTTCCTTCAATCTTTTGATATGGTAGTTTCTGATCTCATCAATCAGAATGCCTCTTGGAATCTGCCTCTTCTCTCGAGCCTTTTTGATAGTCAAAGTGTTAGGGAAATCCAGAAATTGGCCATCAAATCTTCTCCTAGCTCAGACTTCCTCTGGGTTCCATCCCCTTCTGAAAAATTCTCCTCCAGCTCAGCTTATAGGTTGATTAGTTCCCAAAGAGTCTCATCTTACTCCTCTCCTCTAGAACCTAAATTCTGGAAACAGCTGTGGAAACTCAATCTCAATGCCAGGCTCAAACTTCTCCTTTGGAAAATAGCCAATGACATTTTACCTTCCAAAGCCAGACTTCAAAAAGTCTTCCCCATTTCCCCTGCAGATTCTCTTTGTCCTCTCTGCAATATGGCAGAAGATTCCCTTTCCCATATGTTTTTCAGCTGCAGCATTGCTAGGATCGTCTGGAGATCCTCCTTTTGGCCTTTGGATTCCTTGGATTCCTTAGCCTGGTCTGCACTCACTCTTTCTAGTTAGGTCAAAGGTATCATCTCACCCCATTCTGAGCTGGGCATTCCTCTTGCTGATGAACACCTGTTTCAAATATATGCATCTATTTTTTGTGACATGTTATGGTTTAGCAGAAATAAAGTTATTCATGAAGGCATCCCCCCTGACATTGCCAAACTAACTTCTTCTATCAAGAAGTCCTCTCTAGCACATGCTGCAGCATGGTGCTCCTCTACTGTCATAGAACCTCAAGTTTGGATCCCTCCTCAGGCAAGCCATTTCAAGATAAATTTTGACACTGCTATAAAGGACCATTTCTCTTTCCAAGCAGCAGTTTGCAGAGATAGTAATGGCACCATTCTTAAAGCCACATCTCAGGTCTCTCCCCCCTGCACTCCTAACTACGGTGAAGCTCAAGGAGCTCTCCTGGCTGCCTTTCTAGTTGTCTCTTTAAACTTATCCAATTTTGTTATTGAAGGAGACTCTCTTATTGTAATATCAGCTTTGCAATTCCCTGCCATCATCTCTGACTGGCAAATTGAAAAGCTAACTTTAGACACTTTAGCTCTTCTTCCTCCCTCTTCCAAGTGGGAGGCCAAGAAGATTCACAGAAGTGCGAACTTCTGCGCCCATCATGTGGCATCTTGGGTCGCGGCAAGAGTTTACTCGGGCTGCATTCCCATCTTTTCCCTTCTCCTCTCCTCTCCTCCCTCTTGTAGTGGTCTTGCACCACCTTCTGTTTTTTTCCCTCCTTGAGAGGTTGTAAGGTTCTGTTCGGTTTTATAGTAAGTTTGTTACAAAAAAAAAAGAAGGAACAAACATCGATTATAGTAGCCAACAGTGCAATGGAAATGGGCTAGTTGGCATTTGATAGTTATTTTTAGGGGTGGGCAAAAACCCCCAACCCGCGGACCTGACCCAAACTGTCCCACCCCACGTGGTTTTTGTGTATTTTTGCGGATTCGGGTAGGATTTATCCAACTCATGTGGGGCGAGGAGGGTTGCGGGAATAGGAATTTTTTTTTATTATTATTATTTTTTTTAATGCAGGTACCAGCCCCGCCCCGATCCGACCCGCATTAGTATAAAAGGGAAAAAACCCTAGGTCCTAACCCTAACTCCTCTCTCTCTATTTTGCTCTGCCTCCTCTCTCCCTCAGTCCCTCTCTTGTTCTCTTGCTCTCTCTTTGTCTCTCTTGCTCTCTCTCATTTTCTTGCTCTCTCTTCGTCTCTATTGCTCTTTCTTGTTAGTGGCTCTTTCTTCGTCTCTCGCTTGTACCACCCTCCACCTCATCAGACAGTGTTGCGCTGCTCCCACCTACACAGACTACAATCTAGGATTTTTTTTTCTCTCTCTAGACTTCTTTCATGAATGGGATCCGAGAAAACTCTTGATAAATTCATTAATATGATGTTGGGTTGGTTGTTCAAACAAATAAATTTTTGTTTCCATTGTTTATAGGTTCTGATGTTGGGTTGTGGTTGTGTAGGAGGAAAAGAAATCTGCAGAATAGGAGAGACAAAAATGGAGGAGAAAAAACCAGATGAAAATGAAGGAAAAGAACCCAACCCGCACGACCTGCACAACCCGCAGACGATTTCCCCACCCCGCAAAACCCAAACCCGCACGGATATTTGCTCATTGAGCTTGGGTGATGGGTTGGAAATCCCAAAACCCACAAGGTGTGGGGTGGGTGGGAAAAAATCTGATACCCACCCGGTGCCTAGCCCTAGTTATTTTAGTTGTTTGTTCAATAGTAATTCATTGTCTTTAGTCCGTATAAACTAAAGGGGTTCAAATGAGTTGTAAAGAAAAAAGAAAAAGGAAAAAAAAATGAAAACAAAAAATTAAAAATAGACTGGTTCTACCACCCCTTGGAAGTACCCTTCTTCTTCTTAAAAAAAAAAAATGCTATAATTTCCATCTTTGGAATGGGAGGATTGGGAAAGAAAAATGAGCAATGTTGCGAAAACACTTCAAATGCGGGTGAGGATACAAATGCCTTGGTGCATGTTCTTGGTGGAAATGAAAAAATATGCAATGAAATATGTGTACATGTTCTTGGTGGACATGAAAGAATGGAGAGGAGGTTGACATGGATGACGTGGAGGTGGCGGTTTGGGACGGGAAGGTGGCGAGGAGGTTGCTGAAGGTGAATACGAGGAACAAGGCTTTAGAGGCGATAAGGGTTTACATGGGCGAGGCCTGGGTGCTTATGGGTCCGACGTTTCTTCAGTCAGTAGCGGGAAGTGGCTGAGACCAATGGTGTATCAATAGCTACCTGAAATCCAGATAACAAAGAAAATAACATAAATGATTAAAGGTAACATAGGAACAAGTGGCTCATATTCTACAACTGGCCCATTGGGTATAATTAGTTTATGTGGGCTTGAGGACAAATAAGTTGTGGGGGGTATTTTGGGGTTTTCCAAAATACTTATAATTAGGGTTTGCCTATAAATATATTATGTTGTAACCCTAAATCATTGAATAGAAAAATATAGCTGCTTTCTCCTGTGGACGTAGGCAAATTGCCGAACCACATTAAATTTGTGTCTAGACTCTCTCTTTTTGATTTCATATTATTCATCATTGTTGTGCACGGTAACAACAATTGGTATCAAAGCCTAATTATATGATGATTGAGATTGACACATCTTTTACGAAATTCGACGTGATGAAGTTCGATGGATTTAATAATTTCGGGTTATAGCAGAGACGTGTCAAGGATTTGTTGGTGCAACAAGAGATGGTGAAGGCATTATATGGGACGAAACCAAAAGGGATGGCGGACATAAATTGGACGGAACTTGAGGCGAAAGCGGTGGCTACTATTTAGCTTTGTCTGAGAGATGATGTGATGTATCATGTCATGGACGAAGAATCTTTGGCGGCAATTTGGTTGAACTGGAAAGTCGGTATATGTCAAAGTCATTGACGAACAAGCTCTATCTAAAGTAGCGGTTGTACGGCTTGAAGATGGCGGAGGGCTTGGATCTGAGCCAACACATCAACGCATTCAATTAGATAATCGGCAATTTGAAGAGGGTTGATGTGAAGTTCGAAGACGAAGACAAGGCATTGATGCTATTGAATTCACTCCCAACTTCTTCTACGTATGAGAATTTGGTTACAACTCTGACATGGGTGAAAGAGACCTTGGAGTCAGAGGACGTTACAGGAGCCCTATTGGTTTTTAATCAAATGAAGAAAAATATTGATGAAAATTCTCAAGGAGAAGGGCTAGTTGTAAAGGGTAACTATGAGCATGAAAGAAGTAGTAACAAGGGTGATTTGAAAGGAAAGAATTCTCAATGAAAATTTAGGAGGAGGAAAGACATCAATTGCTATAAGTGCGGAAAGAAAGGGCACATAAAGCGGGACTGTCCAAATCGGAAAAAGAACAAGGACGATGAGAATGAAGGTTCCTCAAAATCTGCGAACGTAGTGGAAGACAATTCAGACGATGCTGATGGTGATATGCTTTCTTTTGCATCTGATTCATAGCATCCTATGGATTCTTGGATTTTGGACTCAGCATGTTCGTTTCATGTGACGCCCAACAAAGATTGGTTTGACACCTACATGTCAGTTAATTCTGGTATAGTTACTATGGGTAATCGTGCACATTGTAAAATTACTGGCATAGGTAATATTAGAATTAAAATGTTTGATGGTGTTGTTAGAACGTTATGTGATGTTAGACATGTACTAGAAGTGGAAAAGAATCTGATTTCATTAGGCACCATGGATTCAAACGGTTATGGTTTTAAGTCTGAAGGTGGATTAATGAAGGTGACTAAGGGTGCAATCATAGTGATGAAGGGGGCAGAGAAGTTCAAAGAATATTTATAAGCTGTTGGGAAGTACAGTTGTAGGTAGTATTGCCTCTGTGGAGTAGGGGTGTCAACCCGGTCCGGTTTCCCGATTTTTGGCCAAAATTGGGAACCGGAACCGGGGTACCCCGGTTTCTTGTTTTGGGAAACCGGAACCGGGACCTTGACCTCGGTAAAACCGGGGTCCCAGTTACCGGTCGGTTCCGGTTGTACCCGGTCCGGTAACCGGTTTTTTAAGAAAATTACTTTTTGGACTTATTTTAGGCCAATACCTAAAATAAGCCCATTTTTTGCATAGAGTTGGCCCATTTCTTAAAAAATCTATTAGCTTTTTAGTTTAAATTAAAAGGGCTTTGTTGTAATTATTCCAAATAATTTTAAAAAAAACCTAAAAAAGCCCAAAAAATCCTAAAAAATAATGTTTTTGCCTATATTGGCCTTAGAAAACATTAGAACAATAAAAACAAGTATTTAAACAAACCATGAAACCAACATGCACAAGAAATACCCCTTAGTCCCTTACTACAAAAAAACAAGTATTTAAATAATCTACCAACCAAAATAAATATCCCTTACAATAAAAATAGCTCATAAACATATTACAAACACAATATTATGCAAGCTTAAAAAATATCAAATCGTCTAGAGAAGTGAAATTAAGAACTGAGGAAGAGATGAGAAAATAAAAAATTCCAAAATGGAGAAAGAAGGAGGAGGCGGTGTACGTGAGTGAGAGTTAGGTTTAGGAGAACTAAAGTAAAAAAACATAAACCTAAGTGCCTAAAATAATAATATATAATTTTAATAAAATATATATATTATTAAATAGTATGGGTACCCCGGTTCTCGGTTTCTTGGTAAAAACAGGGTACCAAAAACCGGGTACCAGAACCGGGGTACCCAATTTTTGAATTTTTCAAACCAGAACCGGAACTGGGTCCCCGGTAATTTTTGACACCCCTACTATGGAGTCTGACTCAGATTGTACTGTTTTGTGGCATATGTGGTTGAGTCACATGAATGAGCAGGGCATGTTGAAGCTTCATAAGAGAAATCTGTTGAAATGCGTCAAAACGTGCAAGCTTGATTTCTGTAAGTTCTATGTTCTAGGGAAGCAGAATCGGGTATAATTCAAGATAGCCACACACAAGACAAAGGGCATTATGGACTATGTTCATTTTGATGATTGGGGACCAGTGAGGACAACGTCACAGGGAGGACATATGCATTTCGTGATCTTTATAAATGATCTCTACAGAAAGGTTTGGGTGTACTTCATGCGGCACAAATCAGAAACGTTTGCCAAGTTCAAGTTGTGGAAAGCTGAAGTGGAAAACTAGACTGGGAAGAAGGTTAAGTGCCTTAGGACAAATAATAGCACTGAGTACACAAACAATGAGTTCAGGGACTTCTGTGAGCAGCATGGTATAAAGAGACACTTCACAGTACGCAAGACATCACAGCAAAATGGTGTGGTGGAAAGGATGAATTGGTCTATAATAGAGAAAGCACGATGTCTCAAGTTGAATGCGGGACTTGCGAAGATTTTTTGGGCAGATACAATGAGTATGACATGCTACTTGATCAACAAGTCACCAAGGGTAGCACTAGATGAGAAAGTTGCAGAGGAGGTGTGGACAGGTAATGAGGTAGATTATTCTGGTTTGAGAGTATTTGGTTGTCCAGCCTATGTGCACATACCTAGTGAAGAATAGTTAAAACTTGATCCGAAGTCTAGACAATGTGTCTTTCTTGGATATGGGAAAGGGGTTAAAGGTTACATGTTTTGGGATCCGACAGCAAACAAGGCAGTGATTAGTAGAGACGTGGTATTTGATAAAAATTTCATGTTGAAGAGTAGTCAGGATGAAAAGCAGCAGGTGCCAGAAAGTAGTAGTAGTGATAAGCAAGTGGTGCAGGTGGTGTTAAAGACTCATGTGCAGGAGAACACTTCTCAAGGTACAGAGACCTTTACTTCAAGAATTGAGCAGCATCACAGTATAGCCATAGACAGACCTAGATGCATTATTAGGCTACCAGTCAGGTACAATTATGAAGACATGGTTTTTTTATGCTCTTGTCATCAGCATTGGAGATTCTACCACTTTTCAAGAGGCTGTCAATAGCCAAGAGAATAGCAGATGGGTGGGTACTATGGCGGAGGAGATGGAATCCCTACATAAGAACCATATGTGGGATTTGGTCGAGCTTCCAGAGAGGAAGATGGCGATAGGGTGCAAATGAGTGTTCAAGAAAAAGGAAGCAGTATCAGAAAAAGGGGGAGAAAAGTTCAAGGATCGCCTAGTAGTAAAGGGATATTCATAGCAAAAAGGGGTTGATTATGGGGAAATTTTTTCTCCAATGCTCAAGCATACTTTCATCAAAGCTGTATTGGTGTTGGTAGCTCATTATGACATGGCGTTGGAGTAGATGGATGTGAAGACAGCTTTTCTCCATGGTGATTTGGCGGAGCAGATTTACATGGAACAACTAGAAGGGTTTAGTCAACTTGGATAGGAGCACTTAGTCTATAAATTGAAGAAGTCACTTTATAGGCTAAAGCAGTCTCCAAGGTAGTGGTATAAGTGATTTGACTCCTACATGATCAGAATTGGCTATAGGAGATGTGAGTATGATTGTTGTGTTTATGTGAGGAGCCTTGATGATGTCTCATTTATTTTTCTGTTATTGTACGTACTGAAATGTTTGTTGTAGCAAAGAGTCTAGTGGAGGTCAACAAATTGAAGGTTTTGTTGAGTAGAGAATTTGACATGAAGGACTTGGGCACAACCAAGAAGATTCTTGGGATGGAGATTTGCAGGGATAGAGATGCCAAAAGATTGTGGCTATCTCAAGTCGGCTATGTGAAGAAAGTGCTGGAGAGGTTAGCATGGAGAATGCAAAACCAGTTAGTACACCTTTAGTGAATCATTTCCGTTTGTCTACCTCACAGTGTCCAAAGACAGTTGAAGAAACTGAAGACATGTCAAAGGTCCTATATGCTAGTGCAGTGGGGTGTTTGATGTATGTTATAGTATGTACCAGGCCAGATCTGGCTCATCCAATCAGTGTGGTGAGCAAGTACATGGCAAATCCAGGGAGACAGCATGGGATGCAGTCAAATGGATTTTCAAATACTTGAAAGGTACTACAAAGTATGACATCACTTTTGTCAGATAGAAAACTAATTTTTCAGTCGTAGAGTACATAGATGCGAATTATGCAGAGGATTTGGATGATAGGAGGTTGACCACAGTTTATGTGTTCACTCTTGTAGGAGGACCCATATGTTGGAGGTTTATGATTTAGTCCAAGGGTTACGATATCCATGACTGAGGTGAAGTATATGGCAGCGACTGAGGCCGCAAAGGAATCTTTGTGGCTCACAGGGTTAATTAAGGAGCTGGGTATTCAACAAAGTGGAGTTCCGTTGTATTGTGACAGTCAAAGTGCCATTTACTTGGCAAAGAACCAGGTGTATCAGGCGAAAATCAAGCACATTGATGTGAGGTTTCACAAGATCAAGGAATTGGTTGCTACAAGTGAATTGTTACTTGAGAAGATTCACACTTCTGAGAATGCAGTGAACATGTTGACAAAGCCTATTACTGCAGACAAGTTCAAGCATTGCTTGGACTTGACAAATGTCTTCAAGTGCTAGAAAGGAAAGGAGAGGAGAGGAGGCGACAGCCCCAAACTTATCAGTTCCAAGTGGAGGCCCAATATTTGATTATCTTCAAAGAGGTGAATACTCACCAAGGTGGAGATTGTTGGAACAAGTGGCTCATATTCTACTACAGGCTCATTGGGTGGAATTAGTTTATGTGGGCCTGGGGACAAATAAGTTGTGGGGGTATTCTGGGGATTTTCAAAATACTTATAATTAGGGTTTGCCTATAAATATGTTATGTTGTAACCCTAAATCATTGAATATAAAAATATAGCCGCTCTCTCATGTGGACGTAGGCAAATTGCCGAGCCACGTTAAATTTGTCTCTAGACTCTCTCTTTTTGATTCCATATTATTCATCATTTTTGTGCACAGTAGCAACTGGTAAACCTATAATTGCGTAGCAACCAAATGAAACAATTACGAGAAAGCAACGTTTGAAGGAGTATCAATAGCTAAGTTCATATCGCTTGTCCTAGCTAGGTGTTTCTCTTATAATTTTAAATACTTCGAGGCGCCTTTCGCTTTAATGATATGTATCCATTACTTAATAAAAAAAAGAGTCCATATCATGGAAAATTCATTCTCACAATTGAAACCAAAAGGATCAAAAATTAAAAATAGTAGGAATTAAATTTACCATCAATTGTTCTTGCAGCAGCTCTATCGCTAACAATCAAGTCCTAGCTTCCACTCTGCAAAGCTACAAATCCCCTTCCCTCTCCTTTGCACAACTCAGGTCTACTGTTCATGCCCATGTCCTGATTCAAATTACACGTATTCACCGCCAGTTCTTCAACCTGGTTCACCTTCTTCACAGAAAATTCAACCACATTAGGCGTATTCTTTGCCACCACTTCTTTGAACCGATTCACAACATTCTTCATAGCCATATCACCTACACTGTCATCGGACCTCATGACACCATCAGCCTCAACCACCATCTCAGTGGACTGAAGAGACGTCGGACCCATAAGCGCCTAGGCCTCGCCCAAGTAAACTCTTACTGCCTCTAAAGCCTCATTCCTCGTGTTCACCTTCAGCAACCTCCTCGCCACCTTTGCATCCCAAACCACAGCCTCCACGTTAACCTCCTCTCCATTCTTTCATTTCTACCAAGAACACACACACATATTTCATTGCATATTTTTTCATTTCCACCAAGAACATGCACCAGGGCTTTTGTATCTTGACCCTCATTCAGGTTTAAGGTTTTTTCTTTCTTTCTTTCTTTCTTTTTTTTTTTCTTTCTTTTTTCTTTACAACTCATTTGACCCCTTTTAGTTTATATGGATTGAATACAATGAATTAGTATTGAACTAACAACGAAAATAACTATCAAAAGCCAACTATCCCATTTTCATTGCACTATTGGCTACTGTAATTGACGTATGTTCCTTACACATGCACTAGATCTCGAACCATTTAAAAGTCTGCAGCAAAGTTGGAAAAGGGGAGGGTTCTTTGAGTCAAATTACCATAACATCCTCACTTCACCTCAAATATGAATTACCAATTTTTTCAGTGCCTTGAACTGAAGGATAGAAGAGCCAAACCCTTTCTTCTCAATACTCGTCAATCTTCATCTATATTTTTCACTCTTCCAAAAACATATTTCACTTGAAGCCTAAAGCCTACTATGTTTGTCTATATTTCAATCTATTTTTTTTTTCCTCTTGTGTTAAAGATTTGATAGAGTTCCATAATATATGTCAAGATTTGTGTTTNACAGAACCCGAAATAGGCAACAAAGATTGTTGAAGGAGTTTGTTGACAACCAAATCTGCCGGGTGTCCAAGACGAGAGTGCCAAACATCAAATGGTGCTGTGACTCCTAGGAAAGCAGAAAAATGAGACAAAAAGGCCACTGAGGAAAGGAATGCAGCTTTAGATTTGACTTTATTGGAATGTAATTGATGGACATAGATAGGATAAAGACCTGCTTCACTCGGTGGCCGGTAGTGCTGTGGAGAATGAGCCTTCTGCTATTGAGGAGGTATCATTTGCTGCTGAGATGGTACCATCTGCTTCTAAGAAAAATATTGTGATTGTTTTCTGACAGGAGGCTTGCCGAATTGGTGGAACCTTTGCTTCTTGTAGTGTTGTTTGGACTTTTGAGTAAAGAAAGTAATTTGTCCTCCTTCAGATGGAGCAGTACGTTGATGAGCTTCCAACATGTGATCAAAATTCAGCAACTCCGTCTGAAAATCCTCAAATGAAATTGGATTCTCCCTGGTGACAAAATTAAAAGTGGTGACGAAGGATTGGTAAGAAGAATTAAGTCCTCCAACCACATATGAGATTAAATCCTCATCATCAACATTTTTCCCAACTGCAGCAAGTTGATTGGCATAACTTTTGGCGATGGCAAGGTAATCGGCACAGGCCTGATTTCCTTGGGCGATGGTTTGTAGCTGACGCTTGAGGGTTGTAATCTGAGAGCGGGAGTTTGGAGCAAACTATTTGGACAGGTGTTGCCAAACTTGTTTGGCTGTATTCATGCCGTAAACAGTAGTTAACACCCTCTCAGTGAGAGTGGCGTTGATCCAGGCCAGTAGGAACTGGTCCTTTTTCTGCCATAGCAGATATTCTGGACTATGAACAGTTGTTGGGTTGCCCTCTGCATCAACAACAAAGGCTGAGGGACAAATCTCTGTGCCGTCCACAATGGCTATGAGGTCATTATGGCGTAAAACAGGAAGAAACTGAGTGATCCAACCCAAGTAGTTCGTAGGACCCTCAAGTTTCATAGACACAAATTGTGCAACATTAGGAAAAACATATGCAGCGGAAGCAGGACTAAGCGCCATTGATGGATCGAAGAAGTGGGGTTAGCCAAAAAATTAGGCTCTGATACCAAGTTTGAAAATAGATTGAAGTACTTGTTTCAACGATACAAGTGTATTATCATTCAATGAATATAAATAGGCTTTACAGAGATTGTATCCTAACAAACTATACATTTGAATTACAAAGAATAACTAATCTAAGAGATAAGATAACATATAACAAGCTATTCATTTGAATTACAAAGAATAACTAATCTAAGAGATAAGATATGCAAGATAACACATGATCAAACTTCTTTATCTTCAGTATTGCAAGGACTCTTAACTGGTGATGTGGCTATACTGTTAACAGAACTAACAACGAAAATAACTATCAAAAGCCAACTATCCCATTTTCATTGCACTATTGGCTACTGTAATTGACGTATGTTCCTTACACATGCATTAGATCTCGAACCATTTAAAAGTCTGCAGCAAAGTTGGAAAAGGGGAGGGTTCTTTGAGTCAAATTACCATAACATCCTCACTTCACCTCAAATATGAATTACCAATTTTTTCAGTGCCTTGAACTGAAGGATAGAAGAGCCAAACCCTTTCTTCTCAATACTCGTCAATCTTCATCTATATTTTTCACTCTTCCAAAAACATATTTCACTTGAAGCCTAAAGCCTAAAGCCTACTATGTTTGTCTATATTTCAATCTATTTTTTTTTTCCTCTTGTGTTAAAGATTTGATAGAGTTCCATAATATATGTCAAGATTTGTGTTTTATTGGACAAAAAGAGATGGAAGGAAGCAAAATCAAGCGGAGCTCTAAACTCACCTGTGACATGATCAACAACTTTAGCTTGCGTCTCTCTCCATATAGCGGCTCTCAACTACGGTAGAACGATAAGTTTGATTCACAAATGATGTTTATATAGGGGTATGGTTGTCATTACGTGAAATTGATATATGTATTTTTGTTAATTAATATATTTCATTAAATGCAAACTGCGGCGCACATTATTTTCAAGGAAGTTTGTTTCACCAAAAGCTTCATTTTTCAAGTTTGGCCAAAATGTGGTTTTTGGAGTTTTAACCTTCAAAAGTGGTTTGAATTGTTTTTGCCAAACGGTAACTTTTTTTTTCAAATGGTTTTTTTGGCCTCGAGAGCACTTTTTGGCTCTCACGGTTACTTTTTTCTTTTTCAAACAGGCTTTTTGGCTTTGGAAACGCACACCCAAACAAGCCCTTAAGCATGTTTACATTGCTTGTTAAGGGAAATATGTGATTTATTAAATCAGTTGATTTTATGGAAAACAAATCTTGCATGAAAACACAAGGATTTTACGTAGGACTTTGTGGTCCAGATTTAACATTAGTTAAGTGCTTAAAATATAATATTTATATCACTCATGCTTAAGATTTTAATGATGGATTTAACAAACGTATAACATAACATTTATTTGTTTTAAATTGTGTATGTGTATAAACTTGGTTTATCTATAGACGTAAGGTGTAGTATAGTATTCTAAGACTTCTGTGATGTGTAGAAGTTAATTTTCGAAGTCAAAATTAATGTATGGAAATATGATTTAAGGGTGATTTTGTGAGTTTCAGTTCCTAAACCAGAAGAATGAACATTCGACCATTGAGGAACAAACGTTCAACAATGCTAGTAAATGGTTAATTATGGTTTTTTGTGACGAATAAGGTTTTGACCGCATGATTAGGTTTTATGTGTATATATTAGTATTCCTAGCATGTAGTGCATGTCTAATATTACAAAGTGATTTGTAGTGACTTGGTAATTAAGATGTCTAGGAGTGAGGATGATTGCTCGAGATAAGTAAATTGTAACGCCCCCAAAATCAACCCCAGCTAATTTGGTGGAGTAACTAGCAATTTCCCCATTTATGTCAACTTGTGACTAAACTGGAAATCGCCCCTCTAGCATCATTAGAGTAAATGCAATGGAAGGTGAATAAATCCGGGTTATTATAATTCATCAAGTAAGAACATGGAGCAACTAAGCAATAATAATGACAAACGTATAATAATGGGCAAGTCCTAAACCACACGGGTAGCAGCAGCCATGCCGCTCCCAGAGTGTCGAGTCAAGTTTCCTAGAAAATAGGAACAACGTAAATTTAACGACTTAGTAAGTAAACTTTACAACTTGGGCATGACATGAGCCTAATTTAGCGGAAATCAACGTACAGTTTTGAGTAAGATAAAAGGGGCGCTGCGGCAGTTAATACACCATTCAGTAGGGTTTTGGGGTTTTCAAAGATTACAGTGTACTACTGGTGGCAATTTCCTAGATACTTTTAATGTAAAAAGAATAGTGCTAATTATAGGTCATAACTATCATATATTGTGACGTCACGCCCAATGGAAATATCAATTAACTAGTAATTAACCCCACGACCCGCCATCCCAACCATATCCCTCCGAGACACGACCTCCGGGAAAACACCTTTCTCGTCGTAACGAGAAAACTGCAGCGGAAGACTTTACCAAGACTATGGGTTTAAGAGATAGTAAATGAAACATCACACAAGATACCATAAATAAAGTACTGCATCCATAATATAATAAAGAGTCACCAAATGTATCGGTCATCAGACCGTCAACAGGTACATTCCCAAAATAAGATACTACAACATTGTTCACAAAAGATCAACATATCAAAGCCTAGACTTAAGCTTCAACAAAGCTAATGAGATCAGAATCTCTATCATGTCTGCACGGGCAGATCCTCCATCCTCCCACATCATCCTAAGCCACACAGGATCCATATCCTTAAAGATCACCCGAATAAGGTCCTGAGCAATCACCCAAGTAGGCTCCGACGACATCCTCATCTAAAGCAGCTAAACCGCATAATTATTCGTAATGATGGGGAAAGACATAAAATAAAGGGGGTAAGTCTAAGACTTAGTGACTTTTAATGCAGATAATGCCCATGCTAGTTTTAGTAATGAACTCAGGTGTTTAATAAACAAAAGCAGTTCTATCATGACAGTTTAATTATGCGTGGTATATATATAGTAATGATATATGCATATGATGTAAACAATAGTCATAGTTCAACAGTATGGTTTACCCGAGATATTACCCCTTCTTAGCAGGGTTGATGCTGTCTCGAGGGACCTATAATACAATACCAGTGCCCCAGCCATTGTACAACATACCGTACGTAGCATTAGTGGCACGATCGGGTCCGACCCCGAGTGGCCCACACCAACTGATGACGTCCGTCTTGTAGTGACCGAACCATTGGGAATAGTTGCATCAAGGTCACGAAACCAATGGATCCACAACCCTCACATAACGCACACATTTGACCATAAATCTAACATGTATAGTAAGCCCATGGCCATTGCTACCACACGTAACGGTGTACCATGTCATACGATGCAATTATCTTGTCTGTATTTTACATGCATGTTATTTTACAAGTCTCACTTGGTTAACATGTTCAGCACAACGTTTTTCCCAAAAACAGAGTTCATGTGCAATACATACAAAACGTGAGAGTTGTAAAATATGCATATTTGCTCAGTACACAAAATAGACGTGCAGTGCATGGAAAATAACAATGCGCATTATGTGAGTTAAAACTCACCTGGATCGATACGCGTCTCTGAAAACTCCAAAAGATCTGGGTTCTCCAAATCTGTGGAAAACCTTCTATTAGTCCTAATTCCACTAAAATAACTCTAAAGTAAGAAAAACAGGAGCTACGGGACGGTTGGTGAAAATAGGGATTCCCTGTCACACAGTGACCGTACGTCCGGGCTTAAGAGCGTACGTCCATCGTGCAACGACAAGCCGTACGTCTGGTCACGATATCGTACGTCCACTGTATGGGTTCTCAGGGAGAACCTTATTTTTTCTTCCACTGTCTGCCTATTCTCCGACTCCTAGGGCTACTAGGAACAACCTAAAGCCTTCTAGTCTAGCTAATAATCCCCATGCAACGTAACAACGCTAAGCTAACGAAAACGCTAATCCAAACGGGTCTCAAAGCACCATTAAGCTAACAACTACAACTAAACATAAAACGAGTAGCATAACGATGTAATTAAAAGCTAAAGATTGAACGTTACCTCCTTGAAACAAAATCACAAGAGTTTCACCTTACGAACGTTCTAAACTTGCAAACGCCACACACACGCGCTCACCAAACACTCACAAACACTTGGAAACACTCTGGCAGCTTGGGGACGTTATGAAGTTATGAAAAACACGAAAGGGTAGGGTGCTATTTATAGGCTCAGAAAATAGCGGACGTCCAGCCAAGGGACTTACTTCCGGTGGTTCTTGCCCAGCGGTTCCATGGCTGCCTCGTACGTCTAGGTATTAACTAGAGGGTATTCAAAAAGTAGCGTACGTCTGATGGTCCCACGTACGTCCGCCTGTACGGTTTGTAGAGCGTACATCCGGTGGTCCCCCCACGTACGTCCGCACTACAGACAGCAGCGTACGTCCGCCAGACCTAGCGTACGTTCGCCCAAAAGTCCAAATTACCCTTTTGGCGTCCTTAGTGACCCAAAGCCCAAATTAATCCCCCCAACTAAGCTACTTACGCCTAGTTAATCATTTTGTCACTAAATATATGGTCTACTCGAGATATTACCCATTCTCAGCAGGGTTGGCACTATCCCGAGGGACCTGTAGTACAATGTCGGTACCTCAACCATTGTATACTACTGTACATAACACTAACGGCACGACTGAGTCCAACCTCGGGTGGTCCACACCACTAATGATATCGGTCCTATAATGACTACCCTTTAAGGCTGCACTGGCCACGAACAACCATTGGATCCAAGGCCCATATAACATAACACATGTATGACCATATTATCAAGTCTATATAATATGACCAAGGCCGTTCATACCGCACGTACCGGCGTACCATGTCATAGATGCTTCTTATCAACCAATTCATAATACAGTTTACCAAGTAATTATAAAAGTAGGAATGCTCATATCATACTCGTGGTTAGTCAACTAACATATCCCACATTTTAAGTAAAAAGATTGTAAAGGTTNACTCTAAAGTAAGAAAAACAGGAGCTACGGGACGGTTGGTGAAAATAGGGATTCCCTGTCACACAGTGACCGTACGTCCGGGCTCAAGAGCGTACGTCCATCGTGCAATGACAAGCCGTACGTCTGGTAACGATATCGTACGTCCGCTGTATAGGTTCTCAGGGAGAACCTTATTTTTTCTTCCACTGTCTGCCTATTCTCCGACTCCTAGGGCTACTAGGAACAACCTAAAGCCTTCTAGTCTAGCTAATAATCTCCATGCAACGTAACAACGCTAAGCTAACGAAAACGCTAATCCAAACGGGTCTCAAAGCACCATTAAGCTAACAAATACAACTAAACATAAAACGAGCAGCATAACGATGTAATTAAAAGCTAAAGATTGAACGTTACCTCCTTGAAACAAAATCGCAAGAGTTTCACCTTACGAACGTTCTAAACTTGCAAACGCCACACACATATGCTCACCAAACACTCACAAACACTTGGAAACACTCTGGCAGCTTGGGGACGTTATGAAGTTATGAAAAACACGAAAGGGTAGGGTGCTATTTATAGGCTCAGAAAATAGCGAACGTCCAGCCAAGGGACTTACTTCCGGTGGTTCTTGCCCAGCGGTTCCATGGCTGCCTCGTACGTCTAGGTATTAACTAGAGGGTATTCAAAAAGTAGCGTATGTCCGATGGTCCCACGTACGTCCGCTGTACGGTTTGTAGAGCGTACGTCCGGTGGTCCCCCCATGTACGTCCGCACTACAGACAGCAGCGTACGTCCGCCAGACCTAGCGTATGTTCGGCCAAAAGTCCAAATTACCCTTTTGGCGTCCTTAGTGACCCAAAGCCCAAATTAATCCCCCCAACTAAGCTACTTACGCCTAGTTAATCATTTTGTCACTACATATATGGTCTACTCGAGATATTACCCATTCTCAGCAGGGTTGGCACTATCCCGAGGGACCTGTAGTACAATGCCGGTACCTCAACCATTGTACACTACTGTACATAACACTAACGGCACGACTGAGTCCAACCTCGGGTGGTCCACACCGCTAATGATATCGGTCCTATAATGACTGCCCTTTAAGGCTGCACTGGCCACGAACAACCATTGGATCCAAGGCCCATATAACATAACACATGTATGACCATATTATCAAGTCTATATAATATGACCAAGGCCGTTCATACCGCACGTACCGGCGTACCATGTCATAGATGCTTCTTATCAACCAATTCATAATACAGTTTACCAAGTAATTATAAAAGTAGGAATGCTCATATCATACTCGTGGTTAGTCAACTAACTTATCCCACATTTTAAGTAAAAAGATTGTAAAGGTTCACTTACCTCGCGCACTCGAGTGAATCCTCTGACAAAGCTAAGTCTCGCTATAACGGAATACAACACACTAGTATACTAAGTCGTGTTTAACCATAAGGTGGCTAAACTGTGCACGATCGAAGCTTAAACTGGTGCTCTACTCCCTGACCGTACATCCGGCCTAGATGGCATACATCTGCTCAGTGAGTTAAGCACACCTTTAAGGTTTCCAATAGAACTTGCTTCCTATAACATTTCTAGACCTCTAAGCCTTTTCTAAGTTAACAAATGAGCACATGCAACGTAAGAAATCTCAACACAACAAAAATTTAAGAGATCTTTTGAAAACATTAACACTTTTAAGAAAATGCTTAATGAATACTTTGGAAAACACATCAAGGTATAAGCTAGAAGGTAAAACAGTGCTGGAATATAAAAAGAGGCAGAGTTTACCTCGAAGCTAAGCAAAGACATGATCTCCCCTCCTTGGAATCTCCCTTTTAAAGCTCACACACACCAAATTATGAGTCAAATACAGCATATATATTTTGTATATTTAGCCATAATTAGTCTCTCTAGTTATGGCATGTTTTTGTATAGTATCTTGTAATTAATATGTAGATTTTAGTTGCCTTATTTATTCTTGTAATTGGCTATACGATTCCTATATAATATGAAGAACCCTCACATTGAGAGGTATTCAGTTCAATTGACACGGTATCAAAGCCGAAATCATCTAAATTAGGGTTGTGATTCGAGTTTTTTGAGTTGGGTGAGGACTAAGCGATTGGTCTTTTTGGTTGTCGGTAACTTTAGGGGAAGTTGTCGATAATTTTGGTGAGGGTTCTAAACTGCTATTCGGCAGTTTCTGTTCAGTGTAGGGTAAGGAATTCATTCTTACCGAAAGTTCTTCTTAGTGGCTGCCGGTAGACTCTGTGGAGGTTGTCAGTAGGTCCTGTGGCTTGTTTTCCTTGCCAAAGCAGTCTTGTAGTGCCTGTCGATGATTTTTGAAGGCTTTGGGGTTGTCGGCTTGGAGGCTTTGGGGCTGTCAGTGACTTCTGGAGGATTTGGGGTTGTCGGCATGGTGGATTTTGGGTTGTTGTGGATTTGGGTGGTTCTCGACGATTGGGTTGTCATGGATTTGGACTGTCGGCAATTTTTGGGGGACTTGGGACTGTCGGCATGGAGCTTGGGGCTGTCGATGTGAAGGATTTGGTGCCATTGGTGAATCTGAAGGCCGCGTGGTGTGTGGTGCGGCTATGCGACTGATTCTGGTGTAGTTGCTGGGATTGGGCTTGCTGGGCTTGCTGTGTGGAGTTGCATTTCGGGTGGGCTGCTGCATGGGCTTGCTTGGCTTGGGCCTGGTGATTTTTTTGGTTGCTGCGTGGTCTTGCTTGGCTTGGGCCTGGTGATTTTTTTTTTGGTTGCTGTTTGAGTGTTTGGGTTGCAGTTTGAGCTTGGGCTTGGTTGCTGTGTGGGTTGCTGGTAGCTATTTGGTGCTGTTTGACTTGTGTGGACTTGGGCTTGCTGTCCAACAGATTTGGTGGGCTTGTTACATCTTATCAGGTTCTATAATTTGTTGATTTTTTTTTTCTTGAATTTCTTATCTCTTCTAGCGAGTCTTTTGGGTTCCGTTTTACTGGTAAAAATTATTCTGCTTGGGAATTCCAATTTAAATTGTTTGTTATGGGAAAAGAGTTGTGGGGCCATATTGATTATAGTGATCTAGCTCCTACGAAGACTAAGGATTTGGCTAAGTGGATGGTTAAGGATGCGCGTGTGACGTCCTAGATCTTAGGGTCTATTGATCCTCTTATTGTGCTCAATCTGAGGCCCTATAAGTCGGCAAAGACTATATGGGAGTATTTGTTGAAGGTTTATCACCAAGATAATACTGCACGTCGTTTTCAGTTGGAATATGAGATTGCTAATTACACTCAAGGCAATTTCTCCATTCAGGAGTATTTTTCTGGTTTTCCGAATTTGTGGGAAGAATTTTCTGATATGGTTTCTGCGAAGGTACCTACTACATCTCTCTCTGATGTTCAGGTTGTTCATGAGTAGAGCAAGAGAGATCAATTCCTGATGAAATCGCCCCCTGAATTTGAGGTCACTCACTCCAATTTAATGAACTGGGATCCTTCTCCATCTTTGGATGTTTGTTTTGGAGAATTACTTCGCGAGGAGCAGCGTCTTCTCACACAAGCTACATTCCAGCAAGATTCCAACCCGAATCCAATAGCCTATGTCGCCTATGGGAAAGGGAAAGGTAAAGATATGCGCAAGGTCCAGTGTTTTAGCTGCAAAGAGTATGGTCATATTGCCGCCAACTGTGCCAAGAAATCTTGCAACTATTGTAAGAAACAGGGTCACTTTATCAAAGAATGTCCTACTCGGCCTCAGAATCGTCAAGCTACCGCCTATCACCACCAACTGTGCCAAGAAATCTTGCAACTGTTGTAAGAAACATGGTCACTTTATCAAAGAATGTCCCACTCGGCCTCAGAATCGTCAAGCTACCACCTATCAGACTGTAGTGAACACCTCTTCTGCTTTAGTGATGTCCTCAGCTTCTTCTTCTGCGAGCGGATCCTCTGTTCTTACTCCTGAAATGGTTCAGCAGATAATTATGTCAGCCTTTTCCGCCTTAAGGCTCCAAGGTAATGGTACTACTTCATATAAGTCATGGCTTATTGATTCTGCTACATCCAATCATATGACCAAATCATCTGATAATGTATGCAATGTTCGACTATATCATGGTTCATCCCATATTCAAGTAGCTAATGGGAGTCATTTAGCTATTAATGAAGTAGGGGACATCAATCCCTCATTCAGAGATGTTTATGTATCTTCTAGACTTTCTAATAGTTTTATTTCAGTTGGCCAGTTAGTTGAAAAAAAATGTGACGTTCATTTCTCTCGTGATGATTGTCTTGTGTAGGATCAGGTGTCAGGGAAGATACTCGCGAAAGGGCCTAAAGTTAGCAGACTATTTCCACTGCACTTTTCAATTCCTAATTGTTTATCTTTAGCTTGTGTGATAATTAACACTCCAAATGAAGTATGGCACAAACGTTTGGGTCATCCAAACTCGGTTGTTCTATCTCATATGTTAAATTTTGGTTTGTTAGGCAATAAAGAACAAGTTTTTAAAAATTTGTCATTTGACTGTTCTGTATGCAAACTTGGTAAGAGTAAGACTCTTTCGTTCTCTTCTCATGGTAGTCGTGCTGAAAAATGCTCTGATATTATGCATAGTAATGTATAGGGTATTTCTCCTTTTATTTCTCATGCTCGATATAAATATTTTGTGACATTCATCGATGATTTCAGTCGGTATACTTGGGTCTATTTTCTTTGATCCAAATCTGAGGTCTTGTCTATTTTTTAGACCTTTGTAGCATATGTTGAAACCCAATCTTCTACAGGTATTAAGATTTTGAGGTCTGATTTTGGTGGGGAATACATGTCCCACGAGTTTCATGATTTCTTACATCACAAAGGAATTGTCTCTCAGCGCTCTTGTCCTTATACCCCTCAGCAAAATGGGGTGGCTGAAAGGAAGAATCGACATCTCTTGGACGTTGTTCGCACCTTATTGCTTTAGTCTTCTGTTCCTTCTAAGTTCTGGGTTGAGGCATTATCTACTGCAGTTTACTTAATTAATAGACTGCCCTCTCAGGTCTTGAATTTTGATTCTCCTTATTATCATTTGTATCATCAGCATCCTAACTATCTTAATCTGCATACTTTTGGTTGTGTTTGTTTTGTTCATTTACCTCCTCACGAACGTCATAAACTTTCTGCTTAGTCTGTTAAATGTGCCTTTATGGGTTATAGTATTTCTCACAAAGGTTATGTTTGTTATGATCCTTGTTCTAACAAAAGCCGTATATCTCGTAATGTTGTTTTCTTTGAGAATCAATGTTTCTTTTCTACACATGTTGAGTCATTGCCTGAAATTAGTATTCTACCTTGTTGTGATGAATCGTCTCCTCTGCCTGAACAGTTCAAACCTGTAATGGTGTATACTCGACGTTGACCGAATTTGCCCCTTCCCGAGACTGACCCATCATCTGAATCTGTTTAGACCGCTTCTCCTGAGATTGACCCACCATCTGAGACAGTTCTTGAATCTAGTCCTCGACGATCTACCCGAGTATCACGTCCTCCTGATTGGTATGGTTTTTCCCACATTTCTTTTAATACTACTTTGTCTTCTATTTCCATCCCTACATGCTTTTCCGAGGTTGTTAAATATGAATGTTGGCAGAAAGAGATGGATGAGGAACTTCGGGCTCTCCAAGATAATTATACATGGGACGTGGTTCCTTACCCCTCTAATGTTAAAGCCATTGGTTGTAAATGGGTTTACTCAATTAAGCTCTGCTCTGATGGGACTCTGGATCGGTATAAGGCACGATTAGTTGCTCTTGGGAACAAGCAAGAATATGGGGTGGACTATAAGGAGACATTTGCTCTAGTGGCGAAGATGACCACAATGCGTACGGTTATTTCTATTGCTGCCTCCCAAGGCTGGCCGCTTCACCAGATGGACGTAAAAAAAGCTTTTCTTCATGGTGATCTTGATGCAGGGTTAGATCATGTATAATAAAAAATTCAGCAAGTAGAAGGGATAAATATTCCTAAGATTGTGAGATTATCACAAAATCAAAGAAATCTTCTCTAAGCAAAAGATACTATCTAAAGCCTGAAGGAAAATAACCAAGAAACTCAACTTTGAGTATTCTTATTAAACAAACTCAATAATAATAATCAACTACCCCATTCTTAGGGCTCTAAGCATTTATTTATAGCCCCAAGACTCCTAGTCCTAAGATAACAATGACATAAAGTCAGTTTAGAAGTCTACGAAAGAAAACTAAACCAACTAAAAGACTAACAAAGAAACCTAATTCAAATAAAAGACTTTAAAGATAAGATAGAATAAAATACTAACAAATAAACCTAATTCAAATAAAATACTAAAAAATAAGATGTTGTCCTAATCTACATCATCCTCCCCAGGTTGGAGAGAATTCGTCCTCGAATTCGGCTGATTCTTTCCACGGTCTTTCGGATGCCCAGTCAACTCATTCCACTCGCCCTTCCTCAAGATAACAACAATGCCACATCCCATAATAAACGTGACGCTTTTCATCATCGACATACCTTGATGTTTGTCGTGAAAGCCCCACACACCACTTTGCCATGTAGACTTGTCGTGCTTCTCTTGTGCTTCGCCTTTCCTAAAAGCCATGAGAATTCCCAAGGAACTCACAAAGACCCTTCACTCTTTTATAGAAAAGTTGTTTCCGCTCCATAGATCTCATCACAACTTTGATTGAAAGTTTTTGACAAGATAACATCTACTCCAAGGAAATCAACTTGATGTATAGAACTTACCTCTTTGTCGGGATAGGTGTCATAGATTGGTGGAGAGGCCCAATCTATCGAGCAATCTTCCTCAATAAATCCATCTTCCTCCTCCCCAACCGATTGACTCCTAATCTCCACCGCCACTCTAAGCACCTTCTTTTTGTCAATTTTTTCTATTTTTTCTGTTACAAGAAACTCTTCGGGTTGCAACCAACCTTGGAATTCTGGTATATTGAGTTTGAATCCGGATTCCCACCGATTGGCCTGAGCTTGTACAAGAGGTTGATGTCTGTGCACTCTGCGCTCCGCAAAAGGGTTTCCGTCTTCATCCTCCACACGTGCGTCTTCATCCTCCACACGTGTGTCTTCCTCCTCCGATTCGTGCGGTGAGGGTATATGCCAACGTCTGTCTCGACCAATCCCGATGGACAATAGTTTTGTGAGGGCTGCAATTTGTTCCCTCAAGCTCGCAAATTGTGCCTCCGAGTGTGCTTGATAGGTTGCCAGTGGTTCTTCTCTAACTGATTCTTCGCGATCATTCACGTCCTCCAGGTGTGCAAAGCGGTTACCCCTTCCCCTTGTGACTGGCACCATGGAAAGAGACTGGGCTCTGATACCAACTGATGCATGGATAGATCATGTATAATCAAGAATTCAGCAAGTAGAAGGGATAAATATTCCTAAGATTGTGAGACTATCACAAAATCAAAGAAATCTTCTCTAAGCAAAAGATACTATCTAAAGCCTGAAGGAAAATAACCAAGAAACTCAACTCTGAGTATTCTTATTAAACAAACTCAATAATAATAATCAACTAACCCATTCTTAGGGCTCTAAGCATTTATTTATAGCCCCAAGACTCCTAGTCCTAAGATAACAATGACATAAAGTCAGTTTAGAAGTCTACGAAAGAAAACTAAACCAACTAAAAGACTAACAAAGAAACCTAATTCAAACAAAAGACTTTAAAGATAAGATAGAAAAAAAGACTAACAACTAAACCTAATTCAAATAAAATACTAAAAAATAAGATGTTGTCCTGATATACATCAGATCTCAAAGAGGATATTTACATGACTCCTCCACCGGGTTTGTTTTCTTCTCCGTCTTCCACTATGTGTAAGTTAAAGCGGTCTCTCTATGGCTTAAAACAGGCTCCCCAGGCATGGTTTGAAAAATTCAGGTCAACTCTGCTTCGCTTCTCCTTTGTCCAAAGCCACTATGACTCATCTTTGTTCCTTTGCAAGACTCCAACTGGTCTCGTTTTTTTACTTGTGTATGTGGATGATATTGTTATTACTAGAACTGATTCCAGTTTGATTGCCCATCTCAAGCAGAATCTTCAGGTTTCTTTTCATATGAAAGATCTTGGTCCTCTTACATATTTTTTGGGGTTGGAGGTGCACATCAATTCTTTAGGTATATTCTTGAATCAACACAAATATACCCAGGATTTGATTAGCCTGGCTGGTCTTCAAGATTCTTCTTCGGTGGATACTCCTATAGAGGTTAATTTGAAATATCGAAGTGAGGAGGGTGATCTTCTTTCTGATCCTACTGTGTTTCGACAGTTGGTAGGCAGCTTGAACTATTTGACTATTACTCGACCTGATATTTCCTTCGCTGTTTAGCAGGTTAGCTAGTTTATGCAGACTCCACACCATCTTCATTTAGCTGTTGTCTACCATATCATTCGGTATCTTCGGGGGTCATCTGGCCGTGGGTTGTTCTTCCCAACTGGCTCTTCTCTTCGCCTTGTTACTTATAGTGATGCGGATTGGGCCGAATGTCCTGATACTCGACGGTCTGTCACGGGTTGGTGCATGTTTCTTGGTGATTCTTTGATTTCTTGGAAGAGTAAGAAACAAGCTCGCATTTCTAAATCATCTACTAAATCCAAATACTGGGCAATGTCTGCTGCTTGTTCTGAGATTGTCTGGCTTCGTGGGCTTCTAGTTGAGCTTGGTTTTTCTAAAAATCTGATTCTACCCCTCTTCATGCTGATAATACTAGTGCTATTCAAATCGCTGCTAATCCTGTTTACCATGAACGTACGAAGCATATTGAGGTAGACTGTCATTCTATTCGGGAAGCCTTGGACACTCGTGTTATATCTCTTCCTCATGTTTCCACTGATCTTTAGATAGCTGACATATTCACAAAGGCCATGACATGACAGTGCCATCAGTTCCTTGTGGGAAAATTGATGCTTCTTAATAGACCAGCATCAATTTTGGGGGGGGGGGGGATGTCAGTCAGATACGGCATATATATTTTGTATATTTAGCCATAATTAGTATTTATAGTTATTGCATGTTTTTGTATAGTATCTTGTGATTAATAGGTAGATTTTAGTTGCTTTATTTATTCTTGTAATTAGCTATACGATTCCTATATAATATGAAGAACCCTCACATTGAGAGGTATTCAGTTCAATTGACACAAATAACATTCAACAAGCAAGGATTTGATTCTAGCAGCCTAGGGGCATGCCAGGGAGCTGGAATGGGGTGAGAATGAAGGGTAGGGCAAGGGGTATTTATACCTGAGGGCTACTACCAACTCTTTGAAAAAGCAGCAGACGTCCGCCAACCCTAGCGTACGTCCGGTACTATTTGTCCAGCGGTCCAAAAGGTGTCTTGTACGTCAGGTATTACTCAAGGGGTATTCCAAAAAGTAGCATAAGTCCATGTGGTCCCATAAATGTCGTCTATACTATTTGCAGAGCGTATGTCCAGTGGTCCCCACGTGTACGTCCACGCTAAAAATAGTGGCGTAAGTTCGCTTGACCTAGCATACATTCACCCCAGAGGATTAGTGTTTGGCTTTTATTTTCTAAGGGATTATTGTCTTGTTGGGTTAACACTAAGGGCTTGGGTCTTTGTTAAAACAATTCTATTGAAAACCTTGTTAACTACTTTTGTGAAAAGGTTTTTGAATAATAAAAATGATTGTTTTTATCTGGGTATTACACTTTCTCCTCCTTATAAGAATTTCGTCCTCGAAATTAAGAGCTTTTGAAATCAAAGATTAAACAACTGTTTTTGAAAAAGGTTTTGTAATTTGAAGTTTAAGAAAAGAAAAGATAATATCAAACAAGCTAAAAATAAGCACAAGTAGTCATATATACAATCAAAATTGCCACCCCCAAGGTGGACTTATACTGTAGTGGAATACAGCAAAAATTGTCATCACCAAGGTGGACTTAACCGAAACTACAAAAGAAAAACATAACAACAGCAAGACAGCAACAAACTAAGAGTGTGATCGCCTCCTCGAAGTTGGCTCTATAGATGCTCATCTCGGTGTCCCTCTCGCACCAAGGCTTCCTCTCGCGCCAGGGCTCCCTCTCGTGCCAGGACTCCCCCTTGCGCCAGGACTCCCTCTCCCTCGGCTGAAGCTGGAGCTAGGGATGCTGTAATCCCGGACATCTGTTGATCCCATCAAGTGATCCCACAATTGGGTCATGATGTTGTGATCCTCCTGAACGGTTTGCTCGAGGCGCTGCAAGGTCTGCTCGTAAGTCCGAAGCGAAGCCTCCATCTTGTCTAGCCGTTCATCCTGGCTAGCAGAGGTGGATGCTCCATCTACTCTCATCGCACTCCGCCTTCAGGGTCTCGATTCTTGTGCAGGCTCTCGGAGGTGGGCATTACTCGTGTTGAGGTAACATGTAACACCCCGAGAATTAATTAACTGGTAATTAATTTCACGGTTCGTCTCCCAGCCTTGTTCTACTCCGAACAAGACCTCTGGGACCTCTACTCCTCAAAAATAGAGGATACTAAGCAGCGAAAGTAATAAAGTACTATAAATATTGAATAAGTATAACCAGAGCGTCTTACCAAATATCATCAAAGCAGCGAAAATCACACTATAACATAACATTAGTACAAGAGATCTATGCTAAACCTTAATATGCAAGCATGCATCAAACCGTAAGTCTACAGCATAACTCAAAAGTACTAGTTACCATGAGTACCCACTTAAGCTTGCAATAAGTCCTCAAGCACTCCTGGATTGAATCCTCCAACATAACCGGATGCTTCATGGTATCCACTATCTAGAACAACATAATCGTACATATGGAGAAAAAGGGGAAATAATACAAGGATAAGTCCGACGACTTAGCGAGTAGAAATCCACATGACGTACCCGTCATTAATTTGTGGATTCTTTTATTTATAAAACACATGCAACATTATGAGATGACAGTTATCATGCAGGTGATATATATAATATAATATATGCTTATAATCATGAGTAACAGTAATAGTTCAACAATATGGTCTACTCGAGATATTACCCCTTCTCAGCAGGGTTGACGTTGTCCCGAGGGACATGTAGTACAATGCCGGTGCCCCTGCCATTGCACATCGTACTGTACGTAACACTAGCGACACGACCGAGTCTGACCTTGGGTGGCCCACACCGCTAATGACGTTCGTCCTATAATGACCATCCATTGGAAATGGCTGCATCATTGATCACGAAACTATTAGATCCAAAGCCCCCCCACACACACACATTGACCATGAAGCTAAACCATATAATAAGCCCATGGCTGTTATACCGCACATACCGGTGTATCATGTCATACGATGTAATTAGTCTTATCAGTCTTTTACATGCACAGTTTTACAAGTCTCATTATTATTTTATTAACCGACACACGTTTTCACAAAAGAGAGTTCCTAGCAGTTTCAAAATGTATTTCATGAGAATTGCAAAATATGTATGTTTGATATATATAAAATAGACGTGCAATACAAGAAAAGTAACAACAAAGCATCCATGTGAGTTTGTACTCACCCGGGCCGTAAAGCTCCTCCATGTAATTTCCTTGAGGCTCCATAACCTCGAATACTGAGAAAAGACCTATTATTAGTTCTATTTCTACTAAAGCACAACTCTATAACAAGGAAACAGGAGCTATGGGACGGCTGATGAAAATAAAGTCCCCTGTCACACACTGGCTGTACATCCGGGCTTGAGGCCGTTGATATGCAAATTTGATTGCACTTGCAATAGCACGAGTCATTGACAGTGTAGCGTTACGAAATACGGGATCAAACCACAGGGAAAGGTGTTCGTTCAAAAACTAATATTAACCCTATTTTAACCTAGTTCCAAAATTAGGTCAAATGATCGAACACTAAGCTTGCAGAAATAATAAACTACTCTAAAAAAAAGCATAAATGAATAGAGAAAACTAACTAAGGTTAAAGACTAAACCTCACCCAATAATAATACTTGCTTAAACGTAAACACACACTTCCGTCTATCGATTTGAACTTGAGTCATATTCTATTGCTATTTTGATACTAACCGAACCGCTTGATGTGTTTACCGTTAAGGAGCTACAATGGATAGTGATTCTCAATAGAATCATCTACTGTATCCATGGATCACAGTGGATATTTAATTGAGTTCACTCATCCGTTGTGCACCCGGCTTGGAACACAACGAGGGTTAGACTTCCAAAGCATCAAAACGACAATCAAAACAACTTTGTCACATAAATTGAAATGAAACGAACATGAACTGTAAATGACGGAAAGTAATGCATTAAACGTAAAAGCATCAAAGAAATGCTAAGGGTGAGGCTTCATCTTCAACCTTAGTTGAAGATTTAGCCACCCATGTAATAAGAAAGTAGAGAAAGCTTAAAGGAATGCATTAAATTAAATTAAAAATAAAGTACTACAAATAAATGGGCAGAGCAGGGCCTAAACAATGGCAAATGCTCTTAAAATCTCGCCCAAAACAAGAACTTCGAACAAAATGCACTAAGGGGTCTATATATAGAAAACTGGTGTGCTGCCAGGTCATAGGGATGCGTTCGAACGTAGGCCCTGCGTTCGATACTGATGCATGCGTTCAATCGTACACTCTGCGATCGAACGCAGATAACTGCCACGGCGCCAGCTGGAAGCGATGGAATCGTAGGGCCGGCTAGGGCAATAGCGTGAGACGTGGGCTGACTTGGACCTACGTTTAAACGTGCTCCTTGTGTTCGACCGCACTTGCGCTCGAACGCACCAAGTGCATTTGAACGCACTGGTAGGAAGTCCATGACATCTCTTCAAGTCCATTTTGCCTTTGGTAGCCATGTGTTGATGCAATGACCTGCACACCATAAAACACTAAAAACAACAAAAAATATTAGATATTAACAGTGCTAAAGGCTTAGCAAATATAAGTTAAGGGGGTCAAATATACAATATTTGGCACCGATCAAATACCCTCAAACTTACAATTTGCTAGTCCCTTAGCAAAACAAAATGAAAAACACAATTAAACAAAGGTCCGCTTTCGTGGGAGAACGGTTGCATTTAGCCTATGCAACAAGCCTTTTAAACCTCTAGGGTTTCCCTAGAGGACGCGTGAAGTCTCGTGAGGGTTTTCCATGAATGATACCCACAAACATTGCACAAAAATTTTATTTTCAACAATGCAACAATATAACAATTATAGTTTTTTCATGACCAAACTTAACCAAACAAACACCATCTTCACAATTTTTAGGGAATTATCAATCAAGCTACAAACATGGCATTATGAGATATCACACTAATCAATTCTAGTGAAAGTGACTTCAACACATAATTATGGGATTTCAAAAATAATTTTAGCCATGCATGCTTCGACACTCAAAATTCATTAGACTACCCATCGGACACAATAACCAAGGTTTATTTCAATTTTTTTTTTTTTTTTATTGTTTAGCTCCCTTAAGCTTTCTAATTGACCCATGTATCAAGCGTTAAGTCAATGAGTCCCAAACCAGAAGGTTTTAGGGCATTAGGTGTAAAAACACCCCTAAGGACCTACTAACTCGAGTCAAAAAGGCTACGAAGCTTCGCTAACCAAGTCTAACTTCTCACTTTTTAGGCGAACGCTCAATGCTTAATGAGGCAAGAGGTCCGGTTACTTGGTGAAAAGCTCAATGATCATCAATTTTTTTTTATAATTTAATTTTATAAATAAACCAAGGTTATTTCCCAATAGGCTACCAACTGCATTTAAGCTTACAAAACTAACATGACCAAACTTAGCATTTTGTCTGACAAACTACGTGCCAAATGTGCTCGTGAAAATCAAATTGAATTGTACTATCTCATACTGCCAAAGAAAATAACATAATTTAAATTCCCTTAACAAAGTGATCATGTGTTCATTAAATTAAGCTCACAAAAGAAAATAAACCATAATTAAAATAAAATGCATAGTCAGAAACAAAATGTGCACAAAAAAATACCCCCAACTCAAAATTCGCACTGCCCACAGTGTGCGGATAAAGAAAATACTATGTAGTGCAAGGGGTGTAAAAAAAATAACCAAAACGTCACAGAGACATCACTGAGCTGGTGGCAGCTTGTCTAGAATGGCTCGTAGCATGTCCTGGGTCTCAAGCCTGTCTTAGCATGCATCCCTCTGTATGTTCGTAATCTGGAATCGGATGTCCGCCATCTGGGACTAGATGTCTGCCAGGGAGTCCTATAGAGCATAAAAATCAGCAGCACTAAGAGTGATTGTCTCCTCGTATTCTTCTTCTTCTGGCTGCTCCTCATATTCTGCCGCCCTCTCTGGCTCAGCTGCTCTCTCCTGCTCAGCTGCCATCTCATGAATGTCCATGGGCTTTGGCTATAGCTCTGGCTCTGACTCTGACTCTGGTGTTGCTACTGCTCTGGGCATGTGGGAACAACTCTGGTTCCACTGAATGCGGCTGAAGTGTGGGCTCTCAGTGATTGGTCCGTCCATTGCATTGCCTTTAATCCCCTTCTTTCTGAGTATGTGAGTGATTAGAAAAGGAAAAGGCAAGCCCCAAGTCTTGGTGTGCTCGGCCACTCGATGGTACACTCCTTCCCAGAATTTGTAAATCTGTCTCCATATGAGCTCGGGAATGGAGTACCAAAAGCCTCTGTTGAACGCATACAGGGCACTGAGGAACATGTCCCACCTCTGTGTCTTGTGTCCCGAAGGACACATGTTCCTATACAGCTCCATGTCAATGAACCAAAGATTTCGAGGAATCTTTGCTTTGCTAGCTGCATTCTGGTGCTTGTCTGCATATTGCCCCTCACACATGTCGGAGACGATGTCCTCGAGGGCGAGCATGGAGCGGCAATCGATCCATGGAATGTCCGACTCGGGAGGCTCGTGACTGCACTTCAAAACAGTCGCTACATCGGCTATGGTCACCTCCACGTCTCTGTCGTCGATGGAAGAGACAAGAACGTCTGGTCGGCTGCAATCGTACCTCAGATGCTCATAGAAAGCTCTGACCAGACGCTTATATGCGGTGGAGGCGACGGGCTTAAACAACCTCTTCAAACCCCTGCGCTTCAATTCTTGGACTGCCCAACTTGTAGCATCATTATTGGAGAACTCCTCTTTGATGGCAAAAGTGTTCTCCAAAATGAGCTTCCGACTCTCAAAAGGAGGCCTGGCTATCATGGCTCGAGTCCCAGAGGATCGAGAAGTCGAACCTTGCCCTCTAGGCATGCTGGAGGTTCGTTGGGGCTTTTTGTCGAACAGCTGGTGTGCACACCGAAAACAAAGGGTTTGAAAACCCCTTCCCAAAACTACCCAACCCCCTACAAAAACATACAAAATCAATCCAAACAAGAAGGGGCACAATCCGTGAATGGAGTTGTGCCCTAAAATAATAATAAAAAAAAAAGAAAAAAGAAAAATTGGGGTTTTGGGGAGTTTCGAGGTTTTGGTGAGAAGGGATGGAGTGGGAAGAAATGGGGCCGGCGACGGAGCTGTTGCGGCGCGGTGGTGATGCGGTGGTGGCGAGAAGTGGTGTGGTGACTTGATGGTGGTGTTTGGAGGTGGTTGGTGGCTTGGGTGTGACAGAGAAAAGAGAGGAAATGGGGAAAGGGGTGTACGGCGCTTTGTGAAGTGAGGGGGAGAAGAAGAAAAGTGACCTAAAAAGAGGTCACGTGAGGGCTGAAAACGCATGCGATCGAACGTACGTAAGTGCGTTCGATCGCATTCGTGCTGAAGGTGTGTGCATGAAGTGGGCTCTGCGCTCAAACGTACAGGGTACGTTCAAACGCATGCGTGCAGGAGTGTGTGTGTGAGATAGGGCACTACGCTCGAACAAACGCGAGTAAGTTCGAAAGCAGGCCCGTGTCTGCGATCGAATGTAAAGAGTACGTTCGATCGTATAGTGTAAATTTTTTTTTTTTATATATATACATAAAATATTTACAAACAACACACAAACAAAAATATTTGCACACATATTTACATAATGAAAATATTTACAAACACAAACACACATCTACTCCACCCCCAAACATAAAACGTCACATTGCCCACAATGTGACAGAATTAGCAAAACCTTGGGGATGGGTCAATTCAGGTATGCATAAAAGAATGCTTCCCCAAATTTGACTGGTAGACACAAATGCTAAATAAAACAAGAAACATAATGAGGGGTGCCTCCCACAAGCGCTAAGTTTAACGTCTTCAGCCAGACTCGTTGTATGAGACAACAATCAATCCGAATAAATCGGATCCTCCAACAAAGTGTCCTCAACCTCTAAACTCCTCAACTCCAAGAATGGTTTCACTCTTTGTCCATTTACCTTAAAGGTGTTACCATTCTTAGGATCCTCAATCTCGATGGCCCCATGAGAAAACACTGTCCTAATGATGAATGGGCCCGTCCACCAAGATTTCAACTTGCCAGGGAATAAATGCAACCAAGAATTGTAAAGAAGGACTTTCTGACCTGGCTCAAAAGATCTCCTCAGAATGCTCTGGTCATGAACCTTCTTCATGTGTTCTTTGTACTTCCTCGAACTGTCATAAGCATCATTTCTTAGCTCCTCTAATTCAGTGAGTTGGAGCTTCCTTTGAGAGCCGGNATACGCATCATTCCTTAGCTCTTCTAATTCAGTGAGTTGTAGCTTCCTTTGAGAGCCAGCCTTCAAAAAATTGAAGTTTAGCTGCTTGATGGCCCAGTAAGCTCGACGCTCCAACTCAACGGGAAGATGACAAGCTTTCCCGTAAACCAACCGATAGGGTGACATCCCAATCGGTGTCTTATATGCCGTCCTGTATGCCCATAAAGCGTTATTCAATCGGGAAGACCAATCTTTTCTGCTGGGATTCACAGTCTTCTCCAAAATATGTTTGATTTCCCGATTTGACACTTCAACCTGTCCACTCGTCTGTGGGTGGTAAGGGGTGGCAACCTTGTGAGTGAAGAAATACTTCTTCATCAGCTGCTCAAAAATTCGATTGTAGAAATGCGTGCCTCCATCACTGATGATCGCTCTAGGTGTACCAAACCGAGCGAAAATCGTGTCCTTCAAAAATTTGACCACAACTCTGTGGTCATTAGTCTTGCACGCAAATGCCTCCACCCATTTGGACACATAGTCCATAGCAACCAGAATATACAGAAACCCAAAGGAGTTTGGGAAAGGTCCCATAAAATCGATGCCCCATACATCGAAAATCTCAACTATCAATATGGGATTGAGGGGCATCATGTTCCTCTTCGAAATACTCCCGAGTTTCTGACAACGCTCACAAGATGTACAATAAGCACGAGCGTCTGAAAACAAGGTGGGCCAATAAAATCCATACTGCAAAATCTTTGCAGCGGTCTTATTTGCACTGAAATGGCCACCACAAGCGTGATCATGACAAAAGGAGATGACATTATTTTGGTCAACTTCAGGTACACATCTTCTAAAGATCTGATCGGGACAATACTTGAATAGATAAGGATCGTCCCAGAGAAAATCTTTCACCTTGGATAAAAATTTAATTTTATCTTGTTTCCCCCAATGCAAAGGCATTTGGCCGGTAACAAGATAGTTCACTATGCCAGCGAACCAACGTGCGGGATTGTGAGCAATGTGCATCAATTGCTCATCAAGAAAGGTCTCAGAAATGGGAGTGGCGTCCTCGGTGAAATCCATGGTCAATCTAGACAAATGATCCGCCACCACATTTTCGGAACCCTTCTTATCCCGAATTTCAATGTCGAACTCTTGAAACAGCAAAATCCATCGGATCAAGCGGGATTTAGCATCTTTCTTGGAAAAAAGATACTTCAATGCCGCATGATCTGAATAGATAATGATTTTAGATCCTAACAAATAGGATCTAAACTTGTCCAACGCAAAAACGACCCCCAACAACTCCTTTTCTGTGGTGGAGTAATTGAGTTGTGCGTCGTTCAGAGTCCTGCTCGCATAGTAAATCACATGGGGAAGTTTATCAATGAGCTGCCCCAGAACAGCTCCAACAGCATAGTCTGATGCGTCACACATGATCTCAAATGGTTCACCCCAACTGGGTGGTCTAATAACTAGTGTGGACGTCAAAATCTCCTTCAGAGCCCCGAATGCTTCCAAACATTCTTCATCAAATTCAAACGGGGTCTCTTTGGACAACAACCTACACAAGGGCCTGGTAATCTTGCTAAAATCATTGATGAATCGCCTATAGAACCCTGTATGGCCCAAAAAGGAACGGATTTCCTTCACAGTACGTTGAGGGGAAGGTTAGAGATCAAATCTACCTTCGCTTTGTCTACCTCGATGCCTCTGTGAGATATAACATGCCCCAGTACAATCCCTTGCTTAACCATAAAATGGCATTTCTCCTAGTTAAGCACAAGGTTCTTCTCTTTGCACCTCACTAAAACCAAAGTGAGACGGTGCAGACACTCCTGAAAAGATGAACCAAAGGCGGAGAAGTCATCCATGAAGATCTCCATAAAACACTCTACCATGTTAGAGAATATGATGACCATGCACCGCTGAAAATGGCAGGTGCATTGCATAGCCCAAAAGGCATGCGACGATAGGCAAATGTCCCAAACGGACAAGTAAAGGTAGTCTTCTCCTGATCTTCGGGGTCCACTGGGACCTTGTTATATCTAGAATAACCATCCAAGAAACTGTAATACTCGTGCCCAGCTAAATGCTCCACCATCTGGTCAATGAATGGAAGAGGAAAATGATCTATCTTGGTGGCAGCGTTCAATTTTTGGTAGTCTATACAAACTCTCCAACCCAACTGAATACGAGTTGGCACCAACTCGTTATCCTTGTTCTTCACTACCGTCAACCCAGCCCGCTTGGGCAAAACATGTATCGGGCTCACCCACTTGCTATCAGAAATTGGATAGATGATCCCAGCATCTAACAATTTTATCACTTCTACTCTCACAACCTCCTGCATTGCTGGGTTGAGCCTTCTTTGTGGTTCCCTTGATGGTTTGGAATTCTCCTCAAGATGTATCTTATGCATAACCAACGAGGGGCTGATTCCTTTAATGTCCTCAATAGTCCAGCCAATAGCTTCCTTATGCTCTCTCAAAACTTCTAACAATTCCTCCTCTTGAGCATCTATCAAATCTGAAGCTATGATCACTGGTAAAGAATCGGCTGGACCTAGGAACTTATACTTCAAATTATCAGGTAAAGGCTTAAGTTCCTTCTTCGAGGAATCAGGCACAGCTGTCTCCACCTTCTCTTCGCTCACCAAACGAGCGGTCTCCAAAAGTGCATCAGCTTGCTTCATAAGTTTATCCAAATCTAGATCTTCACCAAGCTGAACAAGGCATGCTTCCAGGGGGTCCTCTATGCTTGATTCTTCAATAACTTCATCCATGATCTCCTCAATCAAGCATACTTGATTCATCTGGTCATAATCAAGTGGTTGTTTTTCGATGTGAAAAATGTTCAACTCCACCGTCATATTTCCAAAAGAAATCTTATAACCCCCGACCTACAATTGATTAGGGTGTTAGCCGTAGCTAAAAATGGTCACCCTAAAATCACAGGGATCTCACTCCCTATCACCTGAACTGGCTCTGTGTCTAACACAATAAAGTCCACTGGGAAATAAAATTTGTCCACTTTAATCAGCACATCCTCAACTATTCCCCGTGGAATCTTCACAGACTGATTAGCAAGTTGCAGTGTCATGGATGTGGGCTTCAGCTCTCCTAGCCCTAACTGCATATAGACTGAGTAGGGCACCAAATTCACACTCACTCCCAAGTCTAATAATGCCCTCTCAATCTGGCTAACTCCTATCATGCAAGTAATTGTAGGACATCCAGGGTCCTTGTACTTGAGGGGTAACTTGCATTGTAGGATAGCACTTACTTGCTCGGTCATGAATGCCTTTTTCGGGACATTTGTTTTCCTCTTCACTGTGACCAAGTCCTTTAAGAACTTGGCATATGAAGGGATTTGCTGGATTGCGCCCAAAAATGGAATATTTATTTGGACTTGTTTGAACACCTCCAGAATGTCCTCTAACTTCGCTCCATTCCTAGGCGCTTGTAATCTTTCAGGGTAAGGTGCTTTTGGCACAAGCGCCCTAGGAGGTTCCTTAACAATAGGGGTGACCATAGATGGCTCAGCATCTCCTTCCTTCTGGTTGTCACCCTCTTCATCTTTTGGTTCTTCTTCCTCAGCATGGTCTGCTTCTAGGTCCACCACTTGATTGTCCACTCTTTTCCCCGACCTCAAAGTGACNCGATACTGCATGCCTTAGGGTTGTTCACTACTTGGCTAGGGAGCTTTCCCTTGTCTCTCTCACCAAGGTGATTTGCCAATTGTCCCATCTGCATCTCCAACTTCGAGATTGCTTGGGTGTTCAACATGGTGGAATGCCTCACGTCACTGATTGATTGACCAGTCATTTTCATAAAGTCCCTCATGGTCTCTTCCAGTGACTGTGTTGATGATGCTAGGACTTGAGTGGGGGCTTGATAAGATGATGACGCTGGTGGAGCTAAGCGTCCATGATTTTGATAAGAAGAAGAAAATCCTGGAGGATAGTGATTTTGAGCATGAGGAGCTCCTCCTTGATTTGTGGTGGGTTGATTCTGTTTTCAAGAGAAGTTAGGTTGGTTCCTCCACCCCGGATTATATGTCTCAGAATATGGCCCACTGGATGGCTTTTGGAAGTTGTTGAAAGCGTTCACTTGTTCCATCTCAGCAAAAACTATCATCGATGGACAATTCTGTGCTTGGTGCATGGGACTAGCACAGACAGAAGAACTCTCAACTGGAAATGAGTTTGCCGCATTGACAGGCTTTCCTACACTCAGAGCATCCAATCTCTTAACAATGGCATCCATCCTTTGTGCCAACTATGTTTCTCCTTTTAACTCCAGGATGCCCCCTCTTTTAGGGTTTCGGGCAGATTTATCTCGACAACTCGTGAAATCCCATTGTTGTGAGTTGTCAGCCAATTTATCCAAAGCCTTGTAGGCTAAATCTCCAGTTAAGCTCAAGAGTGCCCCTCCATTCATCAACTCTATCATGCTACAGTTGGACTGAGACAGCCCTTGGTAGAAGAATTGCACGAGTCGCCATTTTTCATAACCGTGAGGGGGGCATTTGATGAGCAAATCCTTGAACCTCGCCCAACACTCAGAGAATTTTTTGTCCTCGTCCTGAGTAAAGGAACTGATCTCCTTTCTTGCCTCATTTACTCTGGACATTGAGAAAAATTTGTTGTAGAATTGCTTCAACAATTCTTCCTAAGATGTAATAGACCCAGGAGCGTTGGAATCCAACCACTCCATAGAACTATCATGAAGAGAGAACGAAAAAAGTCTTAGGTGGACAGCTTCCTCAGAAAAATTTTGAAATTTGGTGGTGGCACAAATGTTTTTAAATTTCTTCACATGGGAATATGGGTTTTCATGATCTAAGCCATAAAAAGATGGTAACATTTGGATTACATATGGCTTTAGATCATAATGGGTTGCATTAGTCGATGGCAACACTATGCACGAATGGGAACTAGTCGCAACTGGTGCGAAAAGTTCCCGTAGTGAAGTAGTGAAATCCACGTCGTATGCTCGTCTGTGTTCCATATTCCCTTCTCTTGCATCTTGATAATCCTCGTGCTCATCCACCCTTGGATTCCTTTGGTTATCCCCGTGCTCCTCCACCCTTGGATTCCTTTCGTTATCCCCCATCTCGCCGTGAGCTCTACGCGCTCTCCTAATGTTTCTTTCTAAGTCGGGATCTAATGGTGTTAATTCTAAGTTCAAGGATCGCCGACCAAGCATAAACTAACAAAAATTTAACTAAACACTAAGGAAAAACAGCAAGCTAAACAAGCAAACATGCATGGATAAACAATAAAAACAGGAAAACAAAACAGCAAATATAGAACAACTACAATAACCTAGATGAATGTAAAACACTAAATTAAAATTACACTACAAAAACATCAACCTATATGCACTAAATGAATTAAAACTAAACAACTTTAAATAAATATTAACAGATGCAGCAACTACAGAGACAAAAGCAGAAAAAATATCAGCAACCTAGCTAAAACAAATAAAAACTAACATGGCAAAAATAAGTAAACAATTAACTATAAATTAACTAAACTACTATCTAACAAATAAAACTAATTAATCAATTAAAAATTTAAATAATCTAAACACAACCAACACCAGCAGAAATCATGCTAAAAACAGGTAGAAATATCAATTAAAACTAAGTTAACAATTAACCAAAATTGCTAGAAACAGAAAAATACATACTGCCTCGGGTATGTTGATGCAGGAAGCAGAGGTGCGCTCGAGCGCAGGCAGCATGTTCGATCGCATACACGCATATGTAGCAGGCTCTGCAAGTGCGTTCGAACGCAACTGAAGTGCGTTCGAACGTAGCACTGCACTGCTTGTTCTGACAAGGGCGTGCGCTCGCACGCCAAAGCGTGTCAGGCGAGCGTAGGTACGCGACAGCAAGGAAAAGGCCCAAGTGCGTTCGATCGCAAGAACTGCGTTCGACCGCACTGTCGACGCCTGATTTTACAGAAACTATATACACAACCAAAAACTGCCAAACACTATTCTAAAAACTAACCAAAATTAATTAAAATGCAAAAATTAACTAAGAACAAAATTGAAATTGCATAAAATAAATACTAGTAGAAAAATAAAATCAATCTAAAAATAATATTAATTTAAACAAAAACAACCGTTCCCCGGCAACGAAGCCAAAATTTGATATGCAAATTTGATTGCACTCGCAATAGCACGAGTCATTGACCGTGTAGCATTGCGAAATACGGGATCAAACCATAGGGAAAGGTGTTCGTTCAAAAACTAATATTAAACCTAGATTAACCCTATTTTAACCTAGTTCCGAAATTGGGTCAAATGATCGAACACTAAGCTTGCAGGAGTAATAAACTACTCTAAAAAAAAGCGTAAATGAATGGAGAAAACTAACTAAGGTTAAAGACTAAACCTCACCCAATAATAATACTTGCTTAAACGTAAACACACACTTCCGTCTATCGATTTGAACTTGAGTCATATTCTATTGCTATTTTGATACTAGCCGAACCGTTTGATGTGTTTACCGTTAAGGAGCTACAACGGATAGTGATTCTCAATAGAATCATCAACTGTATCCATGGATCACAGTGGATATTTAATTGAGTTCACTCATCTGTTGTGCACCCAGCTTGGAACACAACGAGGGTTAGACTTCCAAAGCATCGAAACGACAATCAAAACAACTTTGTCACATAAATTGAAATGAAACGAACATGAACTGTAAATGACAGAAAGTAATGCATTAAACGTAAAAACATCAAATAAAAGCTAAGGGTGAGGCTTCATCTTCAACCTTAGTTGAAGATTTAGCCACCCATGTAATAAGAAAGTAGAGAAAGCATAAAGGAATGCATTAAATTAAATTAAAAATAAAGTACTACAAATAAATGGGCAGAGTAAGGCCTAAACAATGGCAAATGCTCTTAAAAACTCACCAAAAACAAGAACTTCGGACAAAATGCACTAAGGGGTCTATCTATAGAAAACTAGTGTGTTGCCAGGTCATAGGGCTGCGTTCGAACGCAGGCCCTGCGTTCAATCGCACTGATGCATGCGTTCGATCGTAAACTCTGCGATCGAATGCAGATAACTGCCACGGCGCCAGCTGGAAGCAATGGAATTGTAGGGCCGGCTAGGGCAACAGCATGAGACGCGGGCTGACTTGGACCTGCGTTTGAACGTGCTCGTTGCGTTCAACCGTACTTACACTCGAACGCACCAAGTGCGTTCAAACGCACTGGCAGGAAGTCCATGACATCTCTTCAAGTCCATTTTGCCTTTGGTAGCCATGTGTTGATGCAATGACCTGCACACCATAAAACACTAAAAACAACAAAAAATGTTAGATATTAACAGTGCTAAAGGCTTAGCAAATATAAGTTAAGGGGGTCAAATATACAATATTTGGCACCGATCAGCCATACGTCCACCGTGTCATGATGGGCCGTACGTCCGGTCATGAGACTGTACGTCCGCTATGACGTCTTTCAGGGAGAACCTCATTTTCTCTCCATTGTCCGCCTATCCTCCAACTCCTAAGGCCAACAAAGGCTTCCTAGGGCCTCCTAATATAGATCGAAACCTTCATGCAAAGTAACAACACTAAGCTAACGTAACGCTAGCCTAAGCAAGATTAAAGCATAACTAAGCTAACAACTACAACTAGCTACAAATCGAGCAGTATAACGACGCATTAAAAAGCTAAGGAAACCGAGTGTTACCTCTTTGAAGCAAAACCTCAAGAGTTCCTTCCTCCGGCAGCACCGAAACACTTAAAGCACTCACAAACACTCTCAAATGGCCAACAAGTAGCCTAGGGGCGAAGAGAGGGGTAGAGGGGCGGATTTGGTGTGAAATGGGTGATGGGGTATTTATAGGGCCAGAAAACAGCGGACATCCTGCCAAAGTGGCGTACGTCTGGTACTATTACACAGTGATCCAAAGGCTGTTTCGTACGTCTAGGTATTACCCGAAAGGTATTCCAAAAAGTAGCGTATGTCTGGTACTTTTGAGCGTACGTCTGTGCACTATTCACAGACTACGGCGTACTATCTGTTAGCATATGTCAGATAGTCCCCTGGCGTACGTCCGCCAAAAAGTAGCATACATCCGCACTAAAAGATAAGAGCATACATCTGTCAACCCTAGCGTACTTCTGCCCTAAAAGACAAGGGCGTACGTCCGCCAAAAAGTGGCATACGTCTGGTCCAGAAGTCCAATTCCCCAAAATACCCTTATGACAGATCCTAGTGACCCAAAGTCCAAATTAACCCTCTAACTAAGCTACTTATGCCTAGTTAAATATTTGGATCACTACATAATGCAAGGTGATGGGTCCCTTCTCTAGCGCTAGCTTGATCATGCCCTCAGTAACTACCCCGACATTCTGAATGATCCAGGTGATCAAAGCTTCGTAAAGTAGCACAGTGCTCGAGTCCGTTAGTCGAATTGACATCATCGTAGTTGTGACCACAAAGCTGTAGTCGATGTTAGCCTCAGTCAGGAGAGCGTAGAGGCATCGGGCCCTCTCCATAGTGATCAAAGTGAGGCTCAGCACCGAGAGCACACGACTCATCACGATGCAGTAGATGCATCAAACCTCATTGTTGAAGTCATGGATCTGAAAGCTACTCTCTCCCTCTGTCTCCATCTGGTGAAGGCGTCCCTCTACGAAGCACTCGAACATCTCTGCTCAGGTGGGAAGGTGGTCAACCGGCCAAGTATACTCCAGGCTGAGCACTCACGGTGCTCCAGTGATAGAATTGGTGAGGTGATCCTGTAATACGCCGATAAAAACAACTATTTTTATTATTCAAAAACATTTCCACAAAAGCGATCAACAAGGTTTTCAATAAAATTCTTTTAACAAAGACCCAAGCCCTTAGTGTTAACCTAACAAAACCTAAATCCCTTAGAAAATAGAAGCCAAACATTAATCCTTTGAGGGCAAACGTATGCTAGGTCAAGTGGATGTACGCCACTATTTTTAGCGCAGACATACATGTGGGGACCACCAGACGTACGCTCTACAAATAGTACAACGGACGTACGTGAGACCACACGGACGTACGCTACTTTTTGAAATACCCCTTAGGTAATACCTGGATGTACAGGACACCCTTTGGACCACTGGACAAATAGTACCAGACGTACGCTAGGGTTGGTGGATGTCCGCTGCTTTTAAAGAGAGTTAGTGGCGACCTTCCCCTATACCTTCCCCACACTTATACTTCACGCCCATTCCCGTCCTCTGGCATGCCCCTAGGCTGCCAGAATCAAATCCTTGCTTGTTGAGTGTTATTTGGTGAGTGTGAGCTTTAAAAGGGAGATTCCAAGGAGGGGAAATCATGTCTATGCTTAGCTTTGGGGTAAAATCTGTCTCTTTTTACATTTCAGCACTGTTTTACCTTTTAGCTTATACCTTGATGAGTTTTTCAAAGTGTTCATTAAGCATTTTCTTAAAAGTGTTAATGTTTTCAAAAGATCTTTTAAAGTTTCATTGTGTTGAGATTTCTTACGTTGCATGTGCTCATTTGTTAGGTTAGAAGAGGCTTAGAGGTCTAGAAATGTTATAGAAAACAAGTGCTGTTCGAAAACTTATAAGTATGCTTAACTCATTAAGCGAACCTACGCAATTGAGGCAGGATGTACGGTCAGGGAGCAGAGCACCGGTTTAAGCTTCAATCGTGCACAACTTAGTTTAGCCACCTTATGGTTAGACACAACTTAGTATAACGGTGTGTTATATTCCGTTATAGCAGGACTTAGCTTTGTCGGAGGATTTGCGAGGTAAGTGGACACTTACAACCCTTTTTACTTAAAACGTGGGATATGTCAGTTGATTGACCACGAGTATGATATGAGCATGCCTATTTTCTGTAAATACTTGGTAATTGCATTATAAATTGATTGTTAAGATGCATTGTATGACATGGTACGCCGGTATGTGCGGTATAAACGGCCATGGGCTTACTATATAAACTTTATACTATGGTCAAATGTGTGTGTTATATGGGGGCTTTGGATCCAATGGTTTCATGACCAAGGTGCAGCCATTCTCAATAGTTGGTCACTATAGGACAGACATCATTAGTAGTGTGGGCCACCCGAGGTCAGACTCGGTCATGCCGCTAGTGTTATGTATGGTAGCATGCAATGGCTGGGGTATCAGCATTGTACTACAGGTCCCTCGAGACAGCGCCAACCCTGCTGAGAATGAGTAATATCTTGGGTAGACCATATATGAGAGTTATGATCTATAAAGCATTAGTTTTTTCTTACATTAAAATATTTAGGTGGTTATCGCCGGTGGTACACCATGATTTCTAAAAACCCGAAACCCTACCAAATGGTGTATCAACAGAGGTAATGCCCCTTTTTGATTATTATTCAAATTACACGTTTACTTTCATTAATTGGGCTCATGTCATACCTCTGCTGTAAGGTTTACTTACTAAGTTGTTAGACTTACGCTGTTATTATTCTCTATTTAGCTTGACTCAACATTTTAGAAGTGGCATGGCTGCTGCTACCCGTGTGGTTTAGGACTTGCCCATTACTACTAGTTTGTCATTATTATTGCTTAATTGCTCCAAGTTCTTACTTAATGAATTATAGTAACTCAAATTTATTCATCTTCCATTGCATTTACTCTGATGATGCTAAAAGGGTGATTTCTCGTTTATTTACAAGTTGACATAAATGGGTTAATTACCAATGACTCCACCAAATTAGCTGAGGCTGATTTTGGGGGCATTACAGTATAGTATCAGAGCTCACGATCTTGCTGACTGTATCTGTAAATCTGAGAATAGGTTACAATAACTAAGTTTAATCTTAAAGAACTGGAGCATAGGATAGGTTTAGTTTCCCAGTTTGTTGGTTCAGGCTAATGTAACAGTGTTTTTGATTGTTTGGCTTGGGATGAACAGGATCGCCTGTTTTGCGTTACAGGCACTTGATCCTGCTTTATACTCAAATGCGCGATGGTTGTAGACGCCAACCAATTGTTCTCGAATGACCAGCTGAGTTCGAACCTTATGAACCTGGATACCAACCTCGCTCTGGTGAACACAGGGTTTCAACCCAATCTAGCCAGAAGCCTAAGCCTTCACCCACTTCTGAACCAGTTGAGGGAAAGAAGACACGAGCAGCAACCAAGATGAAACCAGCAGTACTCAAGTAGCGTCTCAGGGATACGAGATTTCTCACCTATCCTTAGGAGGTTTAACCTTAATCTTAGAGAGGAAAGGAAGCGAGCGATTCATACTCATTAGATCCAGATTTCGAATGAATATGCCCAGATGAAACTAGAGTAGATCTGACTGTGGAAGGCGAGAGCGCTGCCAGAAGGATCCGACCATTAGAGGGCTGCCTTCCTCTCCAGCATCAACAAGGACTATGAGACGCTGGTTAAGGATGAAGAAGACCCATCTGAAGACTCGTCTAAGGAGTGTTAGGTCTTGGGGTAGTAATCCATAGATGTTAGATAGTCAGGTTCTCTCTCACACTTAGAAGTGATGAGTTTTGTGTTTAGGCGTCTGGGGTTGTTTTTGAAGCACAAATGAATTTTCACTATACCTCAAAATTTCAAAAATAAAATCAATTTGAATTATCCATGCCCTTAACCTCCTGCTACTTTGGGAATTTTTTTTAAAAAAAAAAAAAAGCGTTTTAGGGTTTGAGCGGACGTATGCTCTAACCCAGCATTCTCTTTAAAACAGCCAAACATACTCTACACCCTATTCATTTCATTTTGTCACTGTTTCTCTCAAACCAAACACCCCAGAGTGATTTTCAGCCAAGTCTCCAAGATTTCAAAAGGTTTTCAAGCTCACATCATGGATTAAACCCAAGGTATGAGATTTTTCCAAGTTTTCCCCAATTTTTTGCAACTTAGGGTTTTGAGTTTTAAATTTTGATTTCTTGCATTTTCTTGCATACTAGCTGGTTGGTTGTGAACTAGGATCATATTATAAGGTAGTTGGGACTATATTATTGTATTTTTCCCGATTGAATCTTGATTTTTCGAATTTTGGGGTTTTTGCCCTAAATCTGAAACCCATGAGATTTCTTGATTTTCCTATGCAATTGATGCATGAAATGAGGCTTAACCCTTTCCATGATGACCTAGGAACAAAACCCACTCAGTCTTTTTGCCCGAACTTGATCAAAATTTTTGGGTCAAACCTTAGTTCTTGAAAATTAGGGATTTCGGATTTTTGTGGATTTGATGGTTTTCTTGGGGTCCTTTGGACCAATTGAGACCAAAAACTTGTAATTAGGAACCCGGTCTACGACTTTGACAGTTTGGATTGGGATTTTTCGCCCAAATTCAAAAATTACCAAAATGCCCCTTATACACCAAGAATGGGGTTTTGCCCTAACTTGATTCTGTAAAGTTGATTCAAACTTGTTTACAAATCATATCCGTAAACCCTTTTATCGAGGACTTAGTTTACAAACACGGTCCTTGGAATTGTGTTCGAACCCCGTAATGCCCTCAATGCCTTTCTTTTCTTAGATAGATTATTTTCGTCCTTCATAGCCTAACTTGGTCAGATGGGCCCTAATTAACCACTGGGGATCCCAAGTCCACCTTGCTATTTGAAATCTTGAACATTTTTTGTTGTCCCCAAAATGACCAAAATGCCCTTAGCCTGAATAATCCTTTCTCCAGTACCAACTTGCTTTCACAAGGGCACCAAGCCTATCTAAGAGCACTAGCAGCAGCTTCCCTTTGTTTTCCCTAAGTTTAGAGCACAAAACTACTTTTTGCTTCTCTATGAAAATATATTTCACAATAGCTTCCCTTACCTTTCCCTATATCATTAAAATATTATTTCTTTACAAAATACAAGTTCCTTACTTACCCTCACTTTTTCCACAAAATCCCAACACAATCCTCAATAAAAGACAAAAAGATGAAAAATGAGAGAGGAAAGAGAAATGTTTATATTAAAATAATGTATAGGGAACCACTTTTGGTTCCATACACATTGGGAAACACTATAGCAACCCTTAAGGGTTGGTTAAATATAGGGAATCTGATGTGAATAGGTTTTTGTGGTTTTTTTGAAATTTTCACTAAACATAGGGAAGGAAATGGCATATAGGGCATCTGTTGCTAGTGTTTTAAGCTGAAATTTTTAAGCCACGCCATTTGGCAAATATCTAGATACTCTCAACCCAAATCAACTACCTAAGGGGTTAATCATGATGTCCGATCATCCTATTTCTTCCGACATCATTACCTTATTCATTAACCATATCTAGTTTGGGTCATGACATTAGAGTTCACAACTAAATGCTTTACATGTTACATTCTGCCCGGGTCTTTGCATAGGGTAGAATTTTGCATAGTCTCGATAGTTTAGTCTTGATTAGAATTTTTGATGCAGGGAAATGGCACAAACAAAGGCAAGCGCAGCGGCATCCATTTCTTCCCGTACACTGTCGCGCAGGCTCCAGCGCAAGGCACAATACACCTAGGACCCAAAGTCTGAGGCGGAGGTAGAGATGGACGAGGCCGCAGCAGCCCCAGTAGGCGGGCTAGGCCCTGAAGGTCCCATCAAAGAGGCCAGTAGCACCACAGAATCAAACGATGGGGACCTCGATGCGCGTACTCCATGAATACTGGCAGTGCTAGATGCCTAGGATTGGATAGAGATGGTAGAGGATCACCACCCAGCGATCGAGGATTTGATTCGTGAGTTCTACACCAACCTGCACAAGAGGGCTGGCGATTCCTTCTATACCTAGGTCAGAGAGAAGGAGATCCATGTGTCCCCCAACCTCATCAGTACTATCACTAGAGCAACACGGGTGTGTGATCGGTGCCAAATATTGTATATTTGACCCCTCTTAACTTATGTTTGTTAGGCTCTTAGTTTTGTTAACATCTAATGTTTTTGTGTTGTTTTAGTGTTTTATGGTGTTGCAGGACCTTGCATTCAACTACGATTAACAGGGGTAGAATTGAGCAAAGAAGGAATCTTGGCCCCTGCCAGTGTGATCGAGCGCACTTTGTGGGATCGAGTGCACTGCGCTTAAGCCCAAGGGGCATGATCGAGAGCATGCCTCGTCAGCCGCATATCCCGCGTTGCCCTAGCTGCCATCACTTCATCTCTTGCGCCGTGGGAATTTAGAGCAGTTACGTGCACTAGAGCGCACATCATACGATCGAGCACACATAGGGTTGCGCTCGAGCGCACTGCTTGCGATCGAGCTCACCCTTGACCTGGCAGCACACTAATTTTTGTCTATAAATAGAACCTTGTTGTTTATTTGTATTTTGATGTTTGGAGGTGCCCTCAGAGGCCTAAAACCTCTCTGTTCTTCACTGTAAACACTCTAAAACGTCATTTATTTATTTTATGCTTATTTTTGTTTGTAGATTGTCTCTCATTTTCATGAGAGGCTAAATCTTCAACTAAGGTTGAAGATGAAGCCTCACCATGGATTTATTTATATGCTTTCATAGTTAGTTTGTACGTTAATCCATCTTTTATTTGTCATGTGTATTCGTTTCATTTTAATTTCGTGAGAAGATTGTATTGATTGTGCCGTAGTTGTTTATTCATAGTGTTTAGTCTGATGGATACATTTCATCTTTCGATTCACGTTCATTTATCCATTGTCTTTTGTGTTAACCACATTCACATTGGATCCTTTGGACTAAGTCGGATATGTTTTGTCTTTTGTCAAATGGACGGATGCTTTGAGTATTTCAATAGGCACGATAGGACATACATAAGGTGTAAGGATGTATGAACTAGCGTGACACTAGAACATAGCATCGCTTTTAATCAATAGACGGATGTATAAATTAATTGTGTATTTTAATTGTGGTGAGGTGGATTCTAGACCTTAGTCTTTTTATCTATTTTTTTTATGCAATTTAGATCAATTTACATTTTATGCACACCACCCGTTTGATATTTCGAATTGGGTTAAGATAGGGTTAGTTTAGGCATTTTAAATTAGTTTTTTCCACAAAACTCGATTCTCTGTGGGTTCAACCTCGCACTTGCACAACCACTTTATTGCAAAACGATTCGTGCTATTGCGATTATCTATTTTTGGTACGATCAGTGTGCAACCCGGGGTATCCCTAGCCGGTTGACCACCTTCCCACCCAAGTAGAGATGGTCGCGTGCTTCACAGAGGGACGCCCCTACCAGATGGAGACGGTGGGAGAGAGTAGCTTCCAGATCCATGACTTCAACAATGAGGTTTGGTGCATATACCGCATCGCGATGAGTTGTGTGCTCCTGGTGCTAAGCCTCACTTTGATCACTATAGAGAAGGCCTAATGCCTCTACGCTCTCCAAACCGAGGCTACCATCGACTACGACTTTGTAGTCACGGCTACAATGATGTTAGTTCGGCTCGCAGACTCAAGCACCGCGCTGCCCTATGTAGCTTTGATCACCCAGATCGTCCATAATGTCGGTGCAATTATTGAGGGCATGATCGAGCTAGTGCCAAAGAAGGGACCCATCACCTCGCGTTACCTCAACGCGAGTAATGCCCACCTCTGAGAGCCTGCACAAGAACCTAGACCCCAATGGTGGAGGCCAGCAAGAGCAAATGGAGCATCCACCTCTGCGAGCCAGGACGAGCGACACAACAGGATGGTAGCCTCACTGTGGACTTACGAGCAGACCTTGCAGTGTCTCGCGTAGACCGTTCAGGAGGATCACACCATCATGACCTAGTTGTGGGATCACTTGATGGGATCCATAGATGTCCGAGACTACGGCATCCCCTAATCCAACTTCAGTCGAGGGAGGGGGAGCCCTGGTGCTAGAGGGAGCCCAGGTGCGAGAGGGAGGCCTAGTGCGAGAAGGACACTAGGACGAGCATCTGCGGAGCCAACTTCGAGGAGTCGATCACGCTCTTAGGATGTTATCATTTATTTTTTAGGGCAATTTAAGGAAAATCAAAATTCCTGAGATTTCAATTACCTAGGTAGGATCGGAATAACTAGTAGTGAATTAGAACTCATCTGACCGAGTCAGGTTATAAAGGACAAAAATACCCTTTCTAGGAAAAGAAAGGCATTGAGGGCATTACGGGGTTCAAACACAATCTCAAGGACCGGGTTTGTAAAATAAGTCCTCGATAAAAGGGTTTATAGGTATGATTGGTAAACAAGTTTGAATCGACTTTACGGAATCGAATTAGGGCAAAAACCTTATTCTTGGTGTATGAGGGGCATTTTGGTAATTTTTGGATTTGGGCGAAAAATACCAATCCAAACGGTCCAAGTCATAGACTGGGTTCCTAATTACAAGTTTTTGGTCGCAATTGGTCCAAAGGACCCCAAGAAAACCATCAAATCCACAAAAATCCAAAATCCCTAATTTTCAAGAACTAGGGTTTGACCCAAAATTTTTGAACAATTTCGGGCAAAAAGAGTGAGTGGTTTTTGTTCCTAGGTTATCATAAAATGGTTAAGGTCTCATTTCATGCATCAATTGCATGGGAAAATCAAGAAATCTCATGGGTTTCGAATTTAGGGCAAAACCCCCAAAAACGAAAAATCAAGATTTAATCGGCAAAAGTGCAAGAATATAGTCCCAACTACCCTATAGTATGATCCTAGTTCACAACCAACCAGCTAGTATACAAGAAAATGCAAGAAATCAAAATTTAAAAATCAAAACCTTAAGTTGTGAAAAATTGGGGAAAACTTGGAAAAATCTCATACCTCGGGTTTAATCCGTAATGTGAGCTTGAAAACCTTTGAGTTCCTTGGAGACTTGGCCAAAAATGGGTTGCAAGGTGTTTGGGTTGAGAGAAAGTGAGAGAAAAATGAAATGAATAGGGTTTAGAGTACGTTCGGCCATTTTAAAGAGAATGTTCGGTTAAAGCGTACGTCCGATCACGAGCGCGTACTTCCGCTCAAACCCTAAAACGCTTTTTTTTTTTTTAAAAAAAAAAAAATTCCCAAAGTAGCAAGAGGTTAAAGGCTTGGATTATTCAAACTGATTTTATTTCTGAAATTCTGAGGTACAGTGAAAATTCATTTGTGCTTCAAAATCAACCTCAAACGCCTAAACACAAAACTCATCACTTCTAAGTGTGAGAGGGGACCTAGCTACCTAATCCTTAATATACTACCTAAAACCTAACTCTCCTTGGACGAATCTTCAGATGGGGCTTCTTCATCCTTAACCAGCGCCTTATAGTCCTTGTTGATGCTGGAGAGGAAGGCAGTCCTCTAACGGTCAAATCCCTCCGGCAACGCTCCCTCCTTTAGCAGTCGGATCTCCTCCAGTTCAATCCGGGCGTATTCATCTAAAATTTGGGTCAGATGGGTATGCATCGCTCGCTTCCTTTCCTTGCTAAGATGAGGGTTAAACCTCCCAAGGATAGGTGAGAAATCTTGTATCGCTAAAACGTTGTGTACTTGGCTACTGCTGGTTTCTTCTTGGTTCTGCTCGTGTCTTCTTTTCCTCAACTGGTTCAGACGTAGGTGAAGGCTTCAGCTTCTGGCTGGATCGGGTTGAAACCCTGCATTCACCAGAGCGAGGTTGGTATCCAGGTGCATAAGGTTCGAGCTCAGGTGGCCACTTGCGAGCGCATTTGAGTATGAAGCAGGATCAAGTGCTTGTAATGCAGAACAGGCAATCCCGTTCATGAGGGAGGCTAGTTGGTCTCCCTATAGATATATCACATGATTTTTGCATTAAAATACAAGTGACTTGTTGCCGGAATTATGTTTATATCGCCTCAAAACGAACCACACTTGTTATATGGCATAGTAATGCGGGCAACACATAATTTTTGTGCAAAGTTCATCATGCATGATCAATGTCACACCCTGAATTTGGGTAAATTAGTAGGGCACGAAACTCAAGTGTTCATAATCTATGTATAAAACATTACATAATTATTACCCTAGCATTGAAAATTATAGTAGGAAAATTTAAAACTTTTATATATCATAAACTTTAATACAATGATATTGGAGTTTCATTACTTTATACATATCTATGAGCCGGTCTTGAAGAAACTATATTGCATGTAGGAAGGTCATTGTCATCTCAAACCTTGAACCAACTAGACAAGTGACGTAGGGGCCATGCTCAACAATGTTTATAGTAAAAAGGTAAGTTTTACAACTCAATAAATAGATACAAAATGTCCCCAAGGGGTAGATCAATCAGCTGTGGACCACGTCTCACGAAGCGGAGGTCACTAGTTTGAATCTCCCCTCCCCTTTTCCTTGTGTGGACATGTCAAAAAAAAAATTACAAAATGGATAGCAGCAGATCTTATTTGGTAATTGGGGCTCACGGATGTCATTTTGGAAGGCGACTCTCTTGAGGTGGTGCNTTGGTTCTGCTCGTGTCTTCTTTTCCTCAACTGGTTCAGAAGTAGGTGAAGGCTTCAGCTTCTAGCTGGATCGGGTTGAAACCCTGCATTCACCAAAGCGAGGTTGGTATCCAGGTGCATAAGGTTCGAGCTCAGGTGGCCACTTGCGAACAGTCGGTCGGCATCTACAACCATCACGCATTTGAGTATGAAGCAGGATCAAGTGCTTGTAATGCAGAACAGGCGATCCCGTTCATGAGGGAGGCTAGTTGGTCTCCCTATAGATATAACACATGATTTTTTGCATTAAAATACAAGTGACTTGTTGCCGGAATTATGTTTATATCGCCTCAAAACGAACCACACTTGTTATATGGCATAGTAATGCGAGCAACACATAATTTTTGTGCAAAGTTCATCATGCATGATCAATGTCACACCCTAAATTTGGGTAAATTAGTAGGGCACGAAACTCAAGTGTTCATAATCTAAGTATAAAACATTACATAAATATTACCCTAGCATTGAAAATTATAGTAGGAAAATTTAAAACTTTTATATATCATAAACTTTAATACAATGATATTGGAGTTTCATTACTTTATACATATCTATGAGCCGGTCTTGAAGAAACTATATTGCATGTAGGAAGGTCATTGTCATCTCAAACCTTGAACCAACTAGACAAGTGACGTAGGGGCCATGCTCAACAATGTTTATAGTAAAAAGGTAAGTTTTACAACTCAATAAATAGATACAAAATGTCCCCAAGGGGTAGATCAATCAGCTGTGGACCACGTCTCACGAAGCGGAGGTCACTAGTTTGAATCTCCCCTCCCCTTTTCCTTGTGTGGACATGTCAAAAAAAAAATTACAAAATGGATAGCAGCAGATCTTATTTGGTAATTGGGGCTCACGGATGTCATTTTGGAAGGCGACTCTCTTGAGGTGGTGCCGATTCTCCGTAGTGAAGAAAGTAGTGGAGCACAATTTGGTCACCTTATAGATGAAACGAAGATTCTCCTAGAGAGCTGTCAAACGTGGAGCGTTCAACATGTGAAAAGATCTGGCAATGAAGTAGTCCATCGGTTGGCAAAGTTGGCGTTGGACCAAAATTTAGAACACTTGTGGACAAATTCGTTTCCTTCTTCCATTCATGAGATTGTAATGGCCGAAAAACACAATTCTGAGTAATAGAATATTCGAGTTTCATCTAAAAAAAAAAAGATAAATACAAAACACATGCTAAAACATATACATGCATAAAAATTCCATATTTATACAAGTCATAATAAATCATTTAGAAACATTTCCATAAATATCTTTAATTATTATGACTTATATAATAATCAAAACGTTCATTATTCTTTTGGGTAATTACCTTTTCTTCTCATCAACTATCATGCATTGTCAATTTCCCCCATGACCTGTCAACCTTATTGTCCGACCCTATCATACTACCATTTTATTCCCAAAACCCACATTCTGTCAGTCAATCTCGTTAAAAAAATTGAAATGACCTAAATACCCTAACTTTATAAATAATAATTACATATAATACCGTTAAAATTAAACAAATTTATATATATAATACCCTTAATATATTTTTTAAAATTAATTTATAAATTTAATGTATTTATATTTTTTGTTTTATTTTTTTTATTTGGGGGTATTTTTGTCTTTTAATGAGATTTAATGGCTAAAAGAAAATATTTCATCCAATTTAACAAGTTTGACTGACGGAATGAGGGTTTTAGGAAGAAAATGGTACTGGTAGTCTGATAGGGTCGAGCAGTAAAATTGCCAGTTTATGAGGAGAAATTGACAATACCTTGTTGTTGATGAGGAAAAATGTAATTACCCCTTATTCTTTTCATTAACAAAACATCCTTTCAATTTTCATAAACATTATTATCGTGTGTAACGTATTTATCCATTAGGCCATTCTCGTATTTCTTCAACCCTAAGCCGTGGATGTTGACTTTACCCAAAGGGCCATCACTAGTTCAATCCTTGGCCACAAGTGAGCTATCAGTATGGGAGCTTCCTAAGGTGAAGGCCACCTGACTGATAGCCCACGAGTGCATGTGAGTGGTTTGTCGTGCTATCCTTACATCAAAATATCATAGTGAACTCATAGGCTCTGTTTGCGGGAGGAACGGGGTTGGGATCAGACTGTAGCTGCAGTGTACCCATCTGACACTAATTTTTGTTTAAAAAATACCCTCGTTTTATTCCAAAAATGCCCTCAAATATGTTGAGTGAAGTGAGGGTATTTTTGGAACAAATTGAGGGCATTTTTGGAACAAATTGCCGACTACTTTTCCAAGGCTGACACCAAATTTTGTTCCAAAAATACCCTCACTTTGTTCCAAAAATGCCCTTATATATGAGTAGTGAAGTGAGGGCACTTTTGGAACAAAGTGAGGACATTTTTGGAACAAAATTTGGTGTCAGCCTTGAAAAAGCAGCCGGCAATTTGTTCCAAAAATGCCCTCAATTTGTTTCAAAAATACCCTCACTTCACTCAACATATTTGAGGGCATTTTTGGAATAAAACGAGGGTATTTTTTAAACAAAAATTAGTGTCAGATGGGTACACTGCAGCTACAGTCCGATCCCAGCCCCGTTCCACCCTGTTCCTCCCGCAAACAGAGCCATAAATGCCCGATACCGGTCATAACAGCATCATAATGGTGCCATGGAGAAATGTAGTGCACATGCATCTTTCATAAACATAACATATTGAGCTCATAAATTTTGTGCACGAACTTTCATAAACATCCTAATACATAACATTAAGGGAATAGTATAAAATGGCCCCTCAAACTATCGGTCATTTGTAATTTAGTCCTTTAAAGTTTCGATTGGTGCAAAGTAGCCCCCAAAACTATCAACCCCTTATAAAATGGCCCCCTCTGTTAGATGAAACAGTGAAAATGGATGAAAAACTCAAAACAACGTCGTTTTGGGATGCAGAATTACTAAAATGCCTTCTTTAAAAGAAAAAAAAATTTAAAAAAACACCTAAAAAGGTGTCGTTTTTTCCTAATAAAAAAACCCTTCTTCCCTTCGAAGAACCATGAAGCCCAAAGAAGAACCACGAAGAACCAAAAAACATATACCAATATTTTTTTTCCTTTCTTTCCCACGCCACTTCTTTGTTTCCTTTTCTTTTCTTTTCTTTTCTTTTCTTTTCTTTTCTTTCTCCTCCTCCCATGCAGCGCTCTTATGCATAGCTAGGGATGTTTTCTGGGTTCCCCTACCCAGAACGTCTTATTTGAACAACTAAATTTGGGTTTCTGATATTGCTGATGTGCATATGCAGAAAAATGGCAAAGACAAACAAGAGCTAATTAAAATCATCAAAGAAAAAAACAAATTTGACATTAATCGTGTATAATGACTGTACATGATCGTCCTCAAAGACTCCTCCAACCAAAATAAAAAATCATCCAGCAAATGAAATCAAAATCAAAAAATGAAAACAGAGAAGTCAAACGCCGATGCCCATATCTGAGATTACAAGCTGTTAAATGTCGCCAGAGTGAGAGTGAGAGATAGGAGCGAGGGAGAGAGCGTCGCACTGAAGATAATCCGTCAGTGTCATCTGAGCAAAACCCCGCCGAATCAAAACCACCGTCGTGCTGGGAGCGAACCCTCCGAATTCCTCCAAATCCAGTGACTGGATCACTCGTTGGAGTGAGAGAGACAAGAGAGAGGGAGACATGGGCAAGGGAGGGACCGAGGGAGAGGGCCTGAGAGAAGGAGCGTTTGAGAGGGAGAGAGAGGGAGAAAGGAGGATAAGCGTGTAGTTATGAGGGGAAAGAGAGAAGCATGGGAGAAAGAGAGAAGTACTGGGTGGGTGGAAAACCCAGATCTCAAAATCGAGAACTGAGCAAAACCCAATTCTTCGTGGTTCTTCGCTAAGCTTTGCGGTTCCCATGGGTTTTTTTGATTGGGAACAAAACGACACCGTTTAGATGGTTTTTTTTTAAAAAAAATGATTTTTTCTTTTAAAGAGGGCATTTTAGTAACTTTGCTTCCCAAAACAACGTTGTTTTGGGTTTTCATCCATTTTCACAATTTCATCTAACGGAGGGGGCCATTTTATAAGGAGTTAGAAGTTTGGGGGCTACTTTATACCAATTGAAACTTTAGGGGGCTAAATTACAAATGACTGGTAGTTTGGGGGCCATTTAATATTTTTCCCTAACATTAATGTTGAGCTCATCATCGTTTGCGCATAACATTGTGTGTGCATAAATCTTTCATAAATTATTATAAACATATCAAAGCATTTTCTTAAAAATGCAGTTATAAAACATCATGAAATCATATCATTAACTTTAAATAGCATGGCATAAAAGTTGTTTCAATCAATAAGATTACATGCAACTACTAAGGTTGTAACGCTTCAAAAATGGTCTTGACCAGTTTGGTAAGGTCACTAGCAATTTTCTCAAATCAACTAACTAGGAAATCACTCATCTAGCATAATCAGGGTAAATGTAGAGAAAGGTGAAATCAACAAATCTGAGATATCTAAAAATCATAAAATATGCATACATTATCATCGAGGATAGATGGGGAGCTACTAATCAAAATGTAGATATTATAGTCGAACCTAGTTTATGCAAACTGGATCTTTGAAATTTCTAAAATAACCTGATGTGGCGAACACGCCACTGACATCTTTTCAGCAAAAGGTCCCCTAAAAAATAGGTAACTTACAAGCCGCAGTAACTATTGGGAATGATGTCCAAAACTTCAATTAATTGGATAATGTTTTGATTAGAACAAAAGACATACATTTATTCTTGCATAGCATATATGTGTGATTATGTATTATCCAATTATATGCATGTGAGATCCCTAAGATGCATTGTATTTGAGTGATGGTGTGGGTATCATAGAAGATCATACTCAAAGGTCCTTGCAACTTGTAAAACCTATTGTTCGTAGTCGTAAATGGAACTGGGATCTCCATCTAGACTATAACATATTAAACCTCAAATAACTTGTCTTGGTCATGAGAAGCAGGGAGGCTTCATGTTAATATATTAAGGTATTGGCAAGGTTATGTCATACACTAAACATGACCATGTGAGTCATCATTTGTTTATACTATCATAACAAATAATGTACGTACATGACTACTTAACATTTACTCTAAATCTTGAGGAGTTCGTGAACTCAGATGTGAAATTTTAATTACTTAGATGTATCATAAAGTAAGACCTATCGTCGGTTGAAAGAACCTCCGTACGTTGAGTAATCACATGTAACATTGTGGGAACACCAACTCAAGAAGGAATCTAAATCCTTTGTCAAAGAACAAAGTGATATGAAATATTCCCCTTGTTTTAGATTTATGAAAGATTATCCTAAAGCTCAATGCTGAGTGTTTTTAATAAGTACACTGAAAACTTATACATGTACAGGGTGAGATGTATTATCACAAGGTACATAAGGATAATCATGAATTTAAATTAGTGACTTAAGGAAAAGAGGTAGTAAACAAAGTGACAGTTCAAAGACTTTGGTTTGACTACGGAATGATTCCATGGAGGAATAACATGCAATTATCAAGCACATGAGCTCGAGCACATCTTACTTAAGCTCGAGTGCACAACTCAGAGGGCTCGAGCGCACATGAGCGTCTAGTACACAACAGAAGACCAAATCCACTTGGGAAAGGTTTTTAGTTTCCTAGTCCAAGTAGGAGATTGACTTACGATTTTTCTAAGGATTCTTAGGCTTTTATGGTTTGTTTTACACCCTCTAAATAGGCTTCTAAGCTTCGAAGAAAGGTTTGCTTAGTTTTAGACAAAAATATATATTCCTGGAGGCTTGAAGAGTTGAAGAGAAATAAACTTGGTAGGAGGCCATCCTAGCACCAGCATGAACAACTAATTCTGTTAGAGGGCGTTGATGTAGCCCTTTTCAAATAACAATAGTTTAATTGTATTTTAAGTTGGGTTTTTTCTATATGCATGATGGTTGTATAACTATAAGAATTTATCTTAATGTTTATATTCAATCATTATGAAATTCTTCTCTTGTCTTAGAAAGTCTTTTATATTGATTGAACTCAATCCTTCATATTTTCTGTGATTATATGAATGATTGTTATACCATGGTTTTATCTAACACATGATCAATAGGATTTGATAGGCCATGCCTAGGGAAGACGGATTATACTACACCCTAGTTTAGTGTAATTTAGGTAGACAATTCATATCAACCAAAGATGGGTTATGCTTATCTCTTGATTGTGTGTAGTCTATTAAGGACTTAAATAATCCATATCTACGGAAGACAGATCGTACCGCATCTTAGTGGTTAAGTGGACGGTCTATGCCAACTGAAGATGGATTACACTTATTTCTTAATGATGGTATTTCCTTGAGTACTTGAGTAAGACGAGTCCTATATCATGCATAATATGAACTTCCCTTATTAATTTATGATTGACCCTTGTTATGCGATTAGTGGTAAAATTAACCCCATATTCTCTCTCTCATTATTACTATCTTTACTTTTATGCATTTAGTTATAATAAAAAATTAAATAATTCATATTTTAAATTGAGTTATATTTAATCTTGAAAAGCTTGATAACAGCACACATGTAATCATTGAGGTTCGACACAATCTATATAGCCCTATCCCACAAGGATTCATCCTATTGCAAGTGGTAATTTTATTACTGATATTTTTTATACACAAAAAGACCACATTAACTTTCGTCTATAGTATATACTATGATAATTAGTTATGTATAGTTACTTTAGTTGATTACCGGTTAATTAGTTTGAAAGATGTACAAGTAACACTCCAGTAAGTTTAATCATGTAATTTGGAGGTGTTACAAATTGAGTTTGCTTTCTAATCACTGTACTTTGCCAAATGGCGTTTAATTCCATCATAGAAAAAGTTGAAGAAATTTTTTAATCTCATCGATATAGGGAGACCAACTACCCTCCCTCATTGAAGAAAAAGTTGACCTAGAGAACAAAAAATCACAAATCTAAAATCCATTTCATCTTTTAACCTCTCTCATTCTGTAGAGATTAAAGCAGCCATTGCGGCTCCAGAGAAAATCCCATCTTCCCAAGAGAAGAACATAGTCTTCATATATGACAGATATAAAGTTGTTGGTTTGCGGTCACCAAATAATTTTTTAAAAACTTTTTATAAAGTAAGAAATAGGAGATATGTTACATACTCACTCTCATGCTCCCTAGCGTGACAGTAAAAATCACTGTTAAATTTGGAATAAATCACTATTGAATTCAATATTCACTGTTACCTCAAAGAATATGCCCTTAAAAATGTGGTAGATAATGTGTACATTTCTCAAGAAATAAAGCCAGAGATCTTCGAAATAATTTTTTTTCTTTTTTTCTTTTTAAGTTAAATGGAGAGAAACCATTTCATGGTCTAGATTAAATTTTACAGCATCCAATACTATATATGACGTCACATCATTTAAAAAATTTGAAATGACATGAGAATGGCAACTTATACAAGTATTAGATACTGTGAAATTTAATCTGGACGATAAAACAGTTCCTCTCCGAGTCAAATGGAGAGAATATTGTTCCTAGATGCTCCAGGTCAAACATATCTTCCATGTTACATTCTTTGTTATATTGTATTCCTATATTTATTGTTGAACTTTACAAGATGTATCCGTTGTGAATTTTTTTTTTTTTCGAAAAAAAAAAAAAAAAAATCATTAAAGAAACATGTGCACATTATTACAACTTATTAAATCGTCACTAACTCTAATAATTACAGCATCACTTCCTCTTTTTTTCCTCTTTCTCTCTTTCAAGGAGAACAGGAGCAGCTGGTATGCTGAACCACCACTCTCTCAATCTCCTCATCCATCTCTCTGTGCTTGCTTTCCTCAAAGGTGAATATCTTGTAAAGGTTTCCAAGAAGATCAGAAGAACTATATACTTGCTAGGAATGAAGGCCAGAATCAAGGCTGTGATCAAGAGAGCAACTGCAAATTTTTCGCTTGCCTGATGAACAGATAAATATGCAGCATGTATTGTCAATGTGCTAGAGAAAGATTAACTAGCAGAAATTAGTAAATATAAAATAAAATTATAGTCGACAAATAAAGAATGCTATGCACTAGATTTTTTAAGTGCTATAATGGATCAGAAGAGATGCAATGAGAAAAATAAAAGGTGGAGCAGTCAGTCAATACAAAGGAAGAAAGAAAAACCTGAGGAAAAATGCACAGCAACAAGGCCCTTGTCTTGAGAAGAACAATGTTACTATCCTGGATGAGTCCTTCAACCTGAGAAATGGCATTTTGAACGGTCAAAAGCTGCTCCATCGTATTCAACGGTGGAGGCGCCATCACCTTAACATCATCAATAGGCTTTCCTTGGCCACAAAATCGCGTGAGAACCATGAAAACCGCTATAAAGATGAGTGTCAGAGCAAATGCGTAACCCAGCCATCCCCTGAAACGCATGCTGTAATATATCAAAAAAGATATCTACCAGTTTGATGCATGCAGATGCAGGGAACCATGAGAAAAAAGCATCCAAAAAACCCCAAAGCCACACTTTACCCTGTTCCTCTCACATGAGAGTTCGTAGAAAGAACCTAAACAATTATTTCAGATCACACTGAGAGTCCAACCATATATCAACCATATAAATGATTAAAAATATGCTCACACACAGCTATATAAAAGGTTATATTGAAATGCAAAAAGGAAGGTTTACATCTTGTGGAGATAATATCTGTGCCCCTCACTGCTTCCTTAGACATGTAACTTGATTCAAAAGATAAGCTGATTCTAAAGGAGTAGATGGAGTGCAATAACACGTTTCTCAAAAGAACCACCAACAACATCTTGAACATACTTGAAGATACACATTTCTGAAAAAATCCCTCACACAAACAAAGAAAAGGGCATCTAATCTATTTACTACCATATAAGTCGGACTCAATTTAGGAGGCACCAATTACAGATCCCCTGACCTTTTAAACATCAATGATCTATTACCAGTATTTCTTTTGAAGCATGTTCCTTAAAAAGAGACTGGTTTTGTGAGTGTGTTTGAGTGTGTGCATGTGTGTGTATATATGCATGCGGAGGATAATTGTTAGGCAGTATTTTAAAGAACCAGAATTCTTCAAATCACAGTTAACAATAATTCAAAACTATCCAAGGGATTCATTGTGGGGGATAGCTTGACACAAAAGATGGTAAAATTTCTTTCTGATACACAGATTTTAGCCACAAAAAATTTACTTCTTTTTTCCCCTTATAAAATCTTACATATGCTACAAAGTTTTTGGGGAAAACCAAGCTAAGATTGAATATTGTAATTAAGTCTACCTTATCATATTCTAACTTTTTGTGGAACAATCTTTATTCGTTGATTAAAAACCTACCCTATCATCTGCCTCCCAGCATAAATGGCCCTCCACATTCCCCTTCCCATTTTGCATATGTAATATTCTATGGCACGCAACATGTTCTCTCTCCTACTTCCTGGAGAAATGAAGAAAATATAAAAAATTCCAGAACAAAAATACTTGCTCAAGAGCTAGGCCTTATCCCTCAAACGTCCTCCCACACCTATAATTTCTTATCAAAGCTGGATTAAAGTTGTAACACACTTTGACCACTCACAGTCCATGTATACAGATCAGGAAATATGACACCCCAAAAAGTTTGTCTCACATTGGGAAGAAGAATTGCCCACATGAGTGGTAGATTTCATAGATGCTAAATTTCACATTGGTTCCTTACCAGTTTACTAGTCATTTTGGAGTTATTGCACACATGCGGCTTACACTTTCTCAAAGGTCGTTACAAATGGTATTAAAGCAACCTAGTAACATCATGTAGCGCTGGAGCACTCCATGACATGGACCCTGACAAGAACCTCAGAAATTTGGGTGGAGATTGTGACACTGACACGGGTGTGTCCAGCAAGTGTCCATTGACAAAGGCCCAAGCTTCAGCCAATTAAGTCCACATGCTCAACAGAATATAAAGGCCCAAATTGAAGAAATCCTGATGCAGTCTTGAGATGGAAACACCAAACGTTTCAATCTCCTTTTCTATCCAGTATCAAATTGGTATCCGAGCTAAGGTTGCACATAGTTTTCGTTTATATGGCTGTTCGTGGTCGTCGTGATCAGGCAATGCAAACCCCAGCAGTTCCCGAAAGAAACCGGCGCGATATCGAATTGAAAAACTTGAGGAGAGATGTACAGCAGCTCCAACTATGCCTCGAACATTTTGCTGCCTCTGAACATGATGCATTTCATGATGGTTCGGATGTTGAAGATCATTCACACGAACTCATAGATTGGAATTCTCCACCAACCTATCATGAAGACTTTGTGCAAAGTTATTTTTCCGATCCTTCACAAGGATTTGTGGATTGGAGTTCTCCACCAACCTTTGATGAAGATCTTGTGGAAAGTTATTTGCCATATGATCAAAAAGAAGAACTTGTAGCAAATTGGTTCACTCCAATATTCTATGGCATCTATCCTCAAGAAGAAGAAGTAAATCTCTTGGAAAGTTTCACAACTCTTGATAGCATTTCTGTATCTCAGGTGCATGATGAAAACACTCATAGTGAAGTGTTTGATTCTAATGTTGATGAAGTGTTTGATTATGTTGATTTCCTTGGGGTAAACAATATTCTTTCAAGTTCTCATAACTTGATGAAAATACTCAAGTTTACAAGGGAAACAATGATTGGTCCCTTTTTCAATACTTTCATGGCATGTGAAGAGAAAAAAAAAATCCATGAGAAGAATTAAATTTTAGAGTGTCTCACAGTAATGGGCAAAGCTTTCAATATAATCATCGTGGTCTTGTGATGATTAGACGAACCTTAATTATTGTAGAATACCATCTTGTGCTGATTTAGAGAAGAGAAGAATGGATTGAGTTGATTGGGCATCCGAATGATCGAGGCAAGAAAAAGATGGACTTGAGGGCAAGTCTTCATCAACTGGGGGAGTATGACACGGGCGTGTCCAGCAAGTGTCCATTAACAATGACCCAAGCTTCAGCCCAATTAAAGTCCACAAGCCCAACAGAATACAAATGCCCAAATTACAGAAATCCGGATCCAAACACTTGGATCCTAAAATATATCATATCCGTCGATTCCTTCATCATTTTAAGCACATTCCTAGGTCTAACTCGAAGTTCAGAATCTTATCTTTCCAACAAGAAAAGATTTCAGTCCATTTGGAGATGCGAGCCAAAAGTTATGACCATTTGGAGTGGAGTGGTCAAGTTTCTCGAAAATATGTGTTAAGGTCCATTTGTCCCTTCGTCTTCTGCCCATGAATTAATGTCTGTTTTCTGTCATTATTGATTTGTTTAACTTCATTAGATGCGTATCCTATGCTTAGAGGGTTGTTCTAAGCTTCTATAAATATTTGTGCGTGCAAGTATAGGTCAGACTAAAGTTTTGTATTAAAAACCAGCCTTTGGCTTGTGAGAGGAGAGTTCTCCTTATTTCTCTGTATCTCTATAGAGTGATCCTTAGAGTGGTGAGTTTCTAAAGTTTTGTATCCCTCGTTGTAATCCTTTGGGTGGTGATATTCTATATCCCTTTGGTGTTATCTCTTGGGTGATGAACTTCTATCTTTCATTTGAGTGTGAGTTTGTGTTGTTGCTTTCATCTCCTTTTCTGTCCGGTATCAGACACCCTAGAAAGTTAGTCCCACATTAGGAAGATGAATTACCACATTTAGTGAGTGGATTATAAAGATGTTCATGGATGCAAAGTTCCACATTGATTTTTTACTATGCAAGACTGGGTTTTGTAAGTGATTCTTGTGAGCTCCAATTATAACTTAAGTGATAGTGCATATGTGACTAGAGCATTCCCAAGGGTTATTACAGGACAATTCATACAACAGAATTTCCCTTGAAACAGCATCCTTATTTCATTCCCCCACCAGATTATGATTTTCTTTTCCTTTAAGTAGATAGAAGTTTCTGAGACATAATTATACAGCCTGCAACCACGAGGGACAACAATGAACTTTTTGCCATACCTATCTAAAATCCACCCCTATCTCACTTTCTAACATCATAGTCCTACAAAAGTAAGGCTAGCAACATCCTTATATTATTTTGTAAGATTGATTTCCAGTAAGAGGCTACTGGTATACAGCAATGTATCAATTTTCCATCAGTTCTCCCACTTCACAAAGTTTCAACAACATTGAGTCCTCAAACGAAGGAAAGCAGCTCACTTTTGATATTTGGAGGCTGTACATTCACCTCATCCAGCAGTATTAAGGCCTTTCAAAATATTCTTCCTTGAAATGAATGGAGCCAGAATGTTGAAGGATGTTTCAGCTTCTCTCAGACAAATCTTTTCTTCTTGTTCTTTTTATTAGGCTAGAGAGCTAGAACTGTAATTGGGCACGTCAGGCCTGACTTAATTTTATCTTTCATCCAGGAAAAGGCTTAATTTGTCAGAACTTTTTCAGAAAAGACTATCTAAAAAGTGTATCAGTTGAGATTTAAAAAACCCATGATGCACCTTTTGTAGATGTAACCTTTAGAACATATTCATTTTAGTAGTACAAGAATTTTAAACCCGTTTCAAGCTGTGACAAGTTACTGGCAGCCATGGCCTTGTGTCATTACTAATCAGATAATTCAAATTTATGTTGAGCTGTCAGCGTCATACTCACTGGATATTCTTTTCTTTATTTTTTCTTTTGGGAAGACAGCTCACCAGAAAGTTTGTAAAGAAGAAATTAATCACTCCGATAGAGTTTTACCTGCAAATTATATAACTGAAAACTGAACTGAACACCAAAGACTTCACAGGATCATCCCAATATGCCAAAGATTGAAGGCACTTTCCAAGTTCGATTACTGGAAAGAGCAACTCCTGCAAGTGCAAAAGAAACTTAGAAGTTAAAACTACATTATTTTAAGGAAGTTGGTGCTACTCTTTTTTCGAGTGAGAAGATGGAATGGTACATTCAGATTCATACTGCTCAGCCAAAATAAATGAGATAAAAGCATAGTTGGCTATCACACAAGTTTGTTCAATCTATTACACCAATACCTATTCTAATGAAATAAGAAATGATAACTATGAGAGAGAGAGAGAGAGAGAGAGAGAGAGATCATTTTAATAATGCCTGGTGACGAATAATTGGTTTTAATATTATATACATGCCCACAACTTCCTTCAGCCAAATCCTTAGGATTGATTGATTTTATCTTCAATTAAATTGAGAAATAAAAAAGAACATCAAAGAAGAGTGAGAGCCATGCAAACAAAGGCGGCAGGAAAAACCATATACATCGTTTAAGCCAGCATAATAGGTACCTTCATCACTGCCAAATTAGTGTCAATGCCTTCCACTTTAACTCCATCAACTGTTGCTTGTGCAAGGACCACCTTTTCATAGTTGTTTTTAGATTCCTTAACAATTCTTTCCAAAGAAGACATCTCTCCCACAGCTATCTCCCCCACAACAAGCCCAGCCTCATTAGGATTACTTGAATTTGTTCCAAACACAAACCCTAAGTAAGAAACCATGTCCAAGGCGGAGACTGAATACATTCCAGCCCCGGCCCTAGAATTGTTACTCCGGTCCAACTCCCTGGAGGTTGACATAGTTGCAAGAGTTTCCAGTATCAAGTCTCCACCTGGAAGTTGGTCACAAAGATTAAACATAAGAAGAGTCTCACACTGTAGAGGAATACTCGAACTAATATCTTGAATGGCTTGTACTCGCAGAATTCCAAGTACAGCTTTTGAAATTGCTTCACCCCGTTCAACTCCCTTGATCTGGTACTTATTTATAAATCTATGAACATATAAAATTTCACGGATAATTCCTAGCCAATAATCACGGCGACGGTGCCCCTTAAGTTCAGGAAACTCTATGAGAGCTGATTCTGATCTACAATGGAAAACTATAAAAAGTCAATGGCCAATATAGTGCAAAAGAAGATACCCAGTGTTAACAAACTGGAATAGTACATATAAGTTTGAGCACAAACAATTAAAAATAAATATTTTTATGGCTATAAGATAAACAAATATGCATCGTGACTTACAAGGAATTTGATTTATAGGAAATGGCCTTGTCAAAAAGTCGAGTACCCCATGGTCCAGTCATCTCAGGTTTAACAACTTGTTTCAGATCCTCTTCTAAATCATATCTTTTTGCTTTGTCATAAGACACAACACGGAGAGGTTCAAAGTAAAGTGCATGGTCTGTCAGAACTAACCGACCTGTGTACACACAACAATAATCATTAAAAATGACCAGATACGAGACCTTATACACATTAATCTTTAAACTCATATTTTATAAATCTATATTGACATAACTACATTGAGTAGATAACATCGTGGCAACAGTCGACATGGATATGTATGAAATTTATTTAACAGAATCTGTTTATCCCATGAACCTACCAGGCCATGTAGACATTCCTACATGTTCAAGAACTGGCTGGGTGGTGACTGTTCCATCCACTTCCAGAATCTTTTCTCTTCTTGATGATCGAACGGCAGAAAGAAGAGATGACTCAGACTGGTTCTTCATTTTTTTAATGGCTCTGCATACGTTAAAAAAGAAAACAAGCAAAATTTAAGAATACTTAAGCGTGCCAAGTACATACTCAGTGGAAAATTCTCCTAGAATTTTCATAAACTGGAAGAAAAACTACAACACTTAAACTTTGATTTAGAAGATTTAGTGAAAAATACTCGAAATAATTTGAGTTTGAAAGCCAATAACCAAATCTTAGCAGAATCATTGATTGCATTCCTGATGATACAGTTTATCTCGATCAGCATTTTCATATGAAGGTTAGGGCCCTCATCAATTTTAGATGTCCTTCTGTATTCTCAGTTCTCTAAAGTGTAGTTCACTTCTATCTCCATATGGCATATGTCTCAAATAATGAACTTATCAACCATTCCGGAATGGGGAAACAAAGACCATATTCTGAATCATCCACCACATCCAACAAATCAGCCAAGTGCTGGGCAAGAGAACAAAGCCACAGCCAAACTTATCAAGAGATATAGCCCTAGCTAGACAATTGGAGGCAGGCTGGTGAAACTTTGCTCCTGAATCTATGTGGCATGGCCTCAAATGTTCTTTCAAGGACTTCATCACTATTTAAGGCCTATTTTGTTTATGAAGGTTCTTTTAGGCTTTTTTCCATCCTTAAAATAATTTTCATTATCAATCTGGCCTATTACTATGAATTCTGTAAGCTTATTTAGCAGATACAGCTTCATCCTTTAATTTGGTTAGAAAGCTCAAATCATATTGTTTGGTTGTTTCAGCCATCACGATAAAAGCTTGAGATAGCAAAAAAAGTTTCACTTGTCCATGAGCATGTAAAATAAGCAGATAAAAAGTAGCAAAGAAACAATGGTTGTCACAAGAATTAAAAAAGGCAATTCCAGTTTACTGAAAGTACTGAAGAGAGAGAGAAAATGAAGAAAAAAAATTCAAATTATCTCCAAGGTCATCTCAATGGGAAAGTTAAATTCTTAAAGTAATTATAAACGTGTCAAGTAAAAAAAAGAAAAGAAAAGAGGATAGTGATTCCTTACACAATTAATGACAGCAAGCAGTTGCAAATAAATATGGACATCCAATTACCTATCTAGTCCACTTAAATACTTGTCATAGATGGAATACCGAAGCCGACCACCAGTTGATTTTGTAAGCACCTCAAAAAGATTTTCACTAATAATCACGTTTGCAATAAGAGGAACTGCTGAAGCTATTCTTGAGAAGGCCTCTACCCGAACAGATATGTCCTCATCGACCTGCAGGTAAATGTTGGCCATACATGGCCATATCAATGTCAAGAAGCAACAGACTCCAGAGCACTAAAGACACCATAGTTTACAGAAATAGCCAACATATGACTATTTTAAAGTTAATCTAAAAAGTTAAAGCAGAGCCTCTAATAATGAAACCACAGCATTAGTTACACTAAAGTGTGTGAGCATGTGTGTGTGCGCGCATGTATGTGAGAGAGAGAGATTTCATAGAAATATATAGATTCAATAAAGCTCATATAACACGATCTATCATCAGGTTCAAGGAAATTAAACTGTGCAAGAGTTTAACAAACTAAGCATGTGACAGTCAACATAGAAGATGTCTTCAACCATGATGAAGATTAACCTTATGAGATCAATAGACCAATTAGGTTGGACTGCATAGGATCAAATTAGGGCTATGTCAGTAATATAAATTGAAAATTATCCATCTCTGGCTCCACTGCAGCCCGCATTGTGGGAGTAGTCTGTATTTTTTTTTTGTTTTTATCTGCATTCGAAGTTCCAATCACTATACATTTAAAGACTCCAGGAAAAGACACAAACCTGCTAGACTAATACTTCTGTGTATGGGTTTACTGTGGCACAGGGGTAGATGCACGTATGACGTGTTTCAACATTGTGTGCATGTGCATGGGTGTGCGCCTGTGCGTTGTGTGTGAGAGAGAGTGATAGATATATTACATCTATAACATGGAAGTTACAAGGTAAAAGGGTAGTTCTGCAGCAGAATTAACAGTTTAATTGAACGAACAAAGCTTACATTAAGTAAAGGTTGGCTCGCAGAATTAACAGAATCAAAAGTTTAATTGAACAAACAAAGCTTACATTAAGTAAAGGTTGGCTCGCCGCAGCTGGAGCCTCCCAAGCTACCATCATGTCATATGTCAGGCGTCGAAACCTTTTATCAGCTAGGTGGCCCATTACTTGTATTGACAAAGCTAGTGTCCTGAAACAGCAGTATTCCAACAAGTTCCTAGCATACCGAGATGGATGCTTTATGGATTCAACAGCCTCCACATTGAAGCTTTCTTGAAGCTCACTTGAAGGAACACCAAGGATTCTGCATCATTTGGTTGTCATTGTTGGCATAAATATCAATAATAAATAGTGAACATAGTTGTGCCATAACAAATAGATTTGAATAAAGTAAGGACACCTGATATTCATACTAAGAACACAACATTACCAAGAAGTTTCAAGTAACACTTGAAGAAATTTCTAAAAGATCTCTAATTAACTAAACATGCAAAAATTACAGAATAGAAGATACACAGTGCTGAACTTACTTTGAGCATCTACGAACCACAATATTTGCAACTGCAGAAAGCTCCGGTATCCAATTCCTCTCGGCAGATGGGGACCTTCCCATCTCTTCAAATTCTTCATTGAAGGAACTCCGGTTGCTAAGCAACCATTTGAATGATCCTTCTCTTACCAGACCTTCAAGCATAATTCTGGTTTTGCTTGCGACAGCCATCTCCAATTTTCCACTCACTATCTTCTTTAACTGAAATCCACCACTCAGTTGCCAGTCACAATTCTTGCATTCAATTAGAAACATCAATTTCATCAATACCACCGTCAAAGTAAGCTACATTTGATGAAACCCGTGCAGATGCCCTTTTCTTTTAATTTAAGCATCAAGTTTCTCCATTGATACTTTCATTGCCATATAATTTAAACAGGAACCAACATAGATTACCCACTTAAGATGCCTTAATTAACAACCAAGTAACAGAGAAAAATCGCTGATATCATATACAAAATAAAAATAAATTTAACCACAGTACTTTCAATCTCTGCTACTTAGAAAATTCATAACAGCTTTCTCACTCAATACAATTTGAGTAGAAGCCCCAGTATCAGCCATACACCACTTACTTAAACTGCCTGCAATTTCACACAAACCACCCTATTACTCACTAAATTACTTATCTGTTCAAAATGGCAAGTACCAATTTGAGCAATGTAACTTTTAATCCTTCACTTTGTCAGAAGTCCATCACCGATTTCTCATGGAATAAAAAATAAAAATAAAAAAGTCCCCATATCTACTTAAAAATCAAAATGCAATGATCAAACCCTTTTAACAGCCTTATTCCGACAACTTGTTTTAGGTACAGCAACAGAAAACTCAAAATATAACTGACAAATCTCAATGATCAAATCTTACACCAAGACTTCCAACCTCTTCAACTTGACAAAAACCCATGGCGAATTAGTAATTAAAAAGAAATTATTCGAAACCCAAGAACCAAACTTCATCAACAATCTAATCCCAACAACTTTTTCACTAAGATCAGCGCAATGAAACTTACCTCAGTACGTCTATTCAGACCCCTTCAGCTTTCACCTTCAAATTCTCTAAAATCCTCAACTTCGAACACGAAATTCTCTTGGATTCTGCAACATTTCAAAAGACCCATCTCGGAGTTTATGCACAGAAGCATTATAAACAAACCCATTACACCAATTTGCGAAACTCAAAGGGGCTTACGTATACTGATAAAGCAGAGAAGGGTCATCTCCGGCACTGTCCATAAGAGATATTTAGTGTTCTTTCGTGATATGGTGGCTATGCCAGAAAAAAGAAAAGGTAGCGACCGAAAGAGAGAAAGTTATCAAGGAGCTTTCATCATCATCAACTTTTCCTGTTCGAGTTTCGCGGTTGGGAGAGGATCAGAAGAGGACAGGTACAGCGAAAAACGAGTACGTGTTCGTGTTTGACTGGTTTAAATGAGTTAAAAGTCAGATTAGAGACTGTAGATTTGGAGGAATAGAAATCGAAAGAATCAAAGAAAGAAGAAGATCAATCCACATCTCAGGATCAGAGAAGATCGAGTATATGGGCTTCATTCTCTCTCTTCAAATTTATCAAAGAATAAATTTAAAAAATTAAAAAATTAAAAAAAAAAATTATGAGAATTAAGAACACAAAGAAGGTAGATTTTTTTTTATTCAAACTAATAATTTTCATTTCATTAGCATGATCCAGCTGATTGAATCACTTCTCAGAATACAAAGAGCGTAGATTGAGATTGAGATTGAATGGCTTTTGAATTCACGTGTTTTCGGCCTTGTTGACCTGTGTTTGAATTATTTTCTTAACCCCATTTGGTGATCAGTCCATGGACTTATTCCAATAATAGGTTTCTGTCGGTTGTATTTGGTTTAACAAATATTTAATTAAAATTTAGTAATTTTTTTATTTTTACTATTTATTTTTTAAAATTACTAATATGCGGATCAACATTTTAATTATTAATTATTATTTTTTATTTTTTATTTAAAATAGTTATTTTTTATCTATTTTTTATTCTTAAAAAAAAAAGATATTTTTTTATTATTATATAACTAAGAATTTATTGAGCTATTATAGTGCTCAACACACAAATTTGTTGAGTGGAATATTGTAGCAGTTCAACAAATTTTTACTTAGGGGTGAAACTTAAAACCGCCTAACCGCATCCGTTAACCGTTAACCGCACTAACCGCTAACAGCTTTGAAAGCAGTTAGTAAAAATCGCTAACCGCTTAGACGGTTAGTGATTAGCAGTTAGTGGATTTTGAAAAACCGTCTAACCGTTAACTGCTAACCACCTTTTTTAAAATATAATATATATTTATATTATATATATATTTCATATAATAAATAACAATAAGTTATTGTAGTCTAGTGGTTATTGTGCACCTATTTTACTCAGGAGTCCCGATTTCAATTCCCCCCACCTAATTTTTATTATTTATATAATATAGAAGTGCAAAACGACGTAGTTTTGCACTTCTATATATTCATTTCTTCCTAACCCAAAACGATAATTTTGTTGTAATTTTATTCGTATGTTATATGTTGTAGAAGGTGAACAACAAAATTTTGGTATAATGGTCCAACATATAATGCTCACTTTAAACCAACAATTTTTAATGCTAAAATGGCCATGATAGAGGGAAAAAAAATGTTTAAAGTGAGCCCAAAACCGGCCCAAAAAAAAAAGCCCAATAAGAAGCGGTTAGTAGAAAAAGTGGTTAACCGCATCCGGTTAACCGCCTAATACTGCTATTTCACCAATACTTTTACTCATTTCGTTATAGCAGATGTGAAGCATTTTTTTTATTAGACTAGTCAAAATAGTTAAAAAGTTATTTTATTGAGTCCAATATGAAATATAAATGCTTTTATATAGGGGTGGGCACGGGTCAAATCAGGCCAGGTATTGAGTATTTTGGTACCTACCTGGCAGGTTGCGATTATTAAAAATTAGACCCATAACCTAGCTATAATGAATAATATCCGCTGAATTTCAAATTTTGCGGACGGAGCAGATGATGCGGGTTTGGATGAGTTTACATCACCCAGAGAGAGAGAGGGAGGGGGCGCGAATGAGAGAGAGAGAGAGAGAGAGAGAGAGGGAGGCATAAAAGGAGAGAAAGAGAAAGAGGAAAGAAGAAAATGAAGGAAAGAAGAAGCAGCGTGAAGAAAGAATAAGATGATGGATGGGTTGTTGTGGGCATTAGGTTTTTAGGGTTAGTATTATTGCAAGGCAGGGCAGGTGCCCAAAAATTTAAAAAAATGCTACCTGCAAACCGCTCTATGCAGGTATCCTAATATTTGACCCAGATCCGGGTTTGAGTGGTGGATCAGGGAGGACGGGGCGGGTTATGCAGGTTTTGCCCACCCCTACAGTCTTACACCCAACAAAATATAAAAAATTAAAAATTAAAAAAAAAAAGCCCATAAAAAAGGCGAAATCTGGGCCTAATTTTGTGAAGCCTAGGAGTAATTGCGTGGGCTTTTGGGCCTTTTGTCTAGTGATCTGATAGTCCACCAAGATGAAGAAAGGGTATGCTGCCTCAATTACACAAAGTAAAGAGCATAAATCCACACCACCACCACCAGCATCTCCATCTTGAAAAATTCAAAAAGCTTTTGACTCTCAGCCACCTATAGTGAAATTTGGATTGGAGAAAAGTCGATTATTTTAAATAGAAGGGTAAAATTATAAAAATAAATATATAAAATGATAATTTGTTCTTTTATTTAAAATAACTAATTCCCTTTCCCGTTCATTTGAACCGGAGAAAATACAATTCTCCTTTAATTAAAAAAAAAATAATCATGGAGTCATACATATCAAGTTAATAAATCAACCTTACTCTCGTGGGAAAAAGTTTATCTCACACAAGAAAACGGATGTTGAAGTCGACAGTCGTCATTATTGAATACTCATTTGAGTCTGATGATCATTTGTCAGTACTCCATGGACTTTATGCCTTGTGCTTGTGCCATAAACTTTTTTACTCATTTTCCAAGGACCTTCATTCATGTTGATAGCTTGTACATTTGTTCTTTCTCCAACAAGCTTATGCCATGAACGTTTGCCTTTCACTCAAAGGACGCTCATCCATTCTTGCACCTTACACCGTTTGTACTCTAAGGACCTTTTCTTTGTGCTTGCGCTGCTCTACCATACCTCACGCCACCATCAGCTCTAATACCACTTGTTAGGCAGATTGATGCATTGGAGAGTCTTTTAATGAGCCCATAATATGGCATGTTAAAACACCACGCAACCCAAAAGTTAAGCCTATGAGTTTGGGCCCAATAATAGCATATTAATCACTCACACTTCTTACATCTTTTCAATGTGAGACTTTATTCCTTTTACACTCACACACATATAATCAACATTTGATTTTGGAGACTCCAGTGTCAAGGGTTCTGAGGTGGGTTGTGGGTGTTTGGTTAGAATGAATGAAAAAGTCGATGAGATTGATTTTGATTAAAAATAACATGTTTTCCTTTCCATTGTAATTTGTATTTTTACCTAATGTGTTAAATTTCTATTGAAAGTTGTAAAATGAGATTTTACATCACATCCTAATAGAACGGCTCTCTATGAAAAATGTTACTCAACATTCTCAAGTGTCCATCTATCTCCTAATATTCATGTCTACATGACACATTCACATCCACCTTTTTTTTAAAAAATAAAATAAAATAATTTACTTGTAAGTGCTTAGCAACATTTCTAATGATGATAAATCTACCAAATAGCAAACCTCTCAAATTACTTAATTGGTTTGGGTTGCTCATTAATTGATGGATATATAATTATTAGGGTTAATTACAGTTTACCCCCCAAAATTTGAGCCGATTTTTAATTCAACCTCTAATGTTTCAATTTTTACAATTCACCCCACCAAAGTCTAAAATTTTTTCAATTCGACCTATATGTTAGTCACCATCGTCTTTATTGTGCAAATTATAATTACTCGTAAGCGCACGAGTCATATACAGTATAGCGTGTGCAAGTGCGAGGTCGATCCACTGGAAATTGTATTGTGAAAACTAATTCTTATCTAAACTAATTCTATTTTAACCTAATTCCAAATTTTTTGACTTTTGAATAAAGAAATAAAGAAACGTAAATTAAACAAATTAACAATAATCAAATGATAAATGACTAAGGATTTCAGAATCCACCTCACCAAATTAATGCATACATTCTCATGTTTTAATTCATACATCCGACAAACAATTAAATCTTATGCATGTTCTATTGTTCCTATTTAAAGATTCAATGAATCTATCCATATAACAAAAGATAATATATATCCAATTTAGTTCAAAAGATCCAATGTATCCATGCTTTGCACAAAAGACAATGGATATTCAATATAAATCAAAAGATGCAATGTATCAGTCGGATGAAACACAATGAATATCCAACGTCGGCACAATCATACACAATTTCGTAACATAATTGAATTGAAACGAACACACATTACATTAAGGTCAAAATTGTATGAACAAAACATGAAAATATAAAACTAATCAATGGCGAGGCTCAACCTTAGTTAAAGAATTAACCTCTCATGACAAAAGGAATCATAAAGAAACTAATTAAATTCATTAAAATCAAAGTACTTACAAAAGAATTGGAGTTCAGAGCACCAAAAACTCAGAAAAACATGAAAATGACCAAGAACGGTGCCCCTAACACGTCTCCATATGTGTCACTAGGGCTGGCAATTTAACCAGTGACACGGAACCTGACAGGAACACGACACGCGAAATCCGGGTTAGGGTTGGACTTAATCGGATTCGGGTCATAAACAGGTCAACCTATTTATGACATGTTTATAATCGTGTCGGGTCGGGTCAACCCGCTGGGTCGCGGGTTGACACGTTTAGCTTCTCTTTCTTTTTTTCTTTTTTTTATTAATTAAAATTTAAAACAGTAAAAGTGTAAATTATCAAAAAATAAATTTACATTCTAGTCGTAATCGAGTTCGTGTCGTAATCGAGTCGTGTTGGAACATATTAGCTCCTAAACGGGTCTGGTCGTTTATATAAACGGGTTCGTGTCGTGTTACCCGTTTATGGATCGTGTCATGTTCGGGTTGGAGGGTTCGAGACGTTTAGCTAATCATATTGTTTCGGGATGGGCTTAATCGTGTCAAGTCATAATCGGGTCGGACCCGAACCCGACATGCCAACCCGATTTGACAGCCCTATGAGTAACGTCCCACATTGCCTGGGTATAGAGATAGGGATGTGCTTATATTTATACTTACACCCTTAATGATAACAATGCGTTTTAAAGTCGTAATGGTCATGATCCCATCAGAACTCCGCAGTTAAGCGTGCTTCTGCGAGAGTAGTACTAGGATGGATGACCTCTTGAGAAGTCTGGTTTAGGAGAGCCAAAAGTGAACAATATTGTGTGTCATTGGGGTGGGGTATTACAGTATGTTTCCCTAGAGAAAATATGGTATTTATAACCTTAAATTAGGGTTTGAGGGCTGCTAGAAGTGTGTTCGACATGGGTCGTTCAGACGGGAAAATCACTGTTCGGACAGCTTGCGAACGGAGACCTTTTTGACCTATTTATTGTCAGAATTAGCAAACTCTTATAAAACATGAATTTGTATATCTTTGAGTTAGCTTTCCAATTCCACCAAGAATGCTCCAATCCAAGTTATACAGCTCTAGATATGACCTTTTTAGTAAGACTCGTCGAGTGNGGGCTTAATCGTGTCGGGTCATAATCGGGTCGAACCCGAACCCGACATGCCAACCCGATTTGACAGCCCTATGAGTAACGTCCCACATTGCCTGGGTATGGAGATAGGGATGTGCTTATATTTATACTTACACCCTTAATGATAACAACGCGTTTTAAAGTCGTAATGGTCATAATCCCATCAGAACTCCGCAGTTAAGCGTGCTTCCGCGAGAGTAGTACTAGGATGGCTGACCTCTTGAGAAGTCTGGTTTAGGAGAGCCAAAAGTGAACAATATTGTGTGTCATTGGGGTGGGGTATTACAGTATGTTTCCCTAGAGAAAATATGGTATTTATAACCTTAAATTAGGGTTTGAGGGCTGCTAGAAGTGTGTTCGACATGGGTCGTTCAGACGGGAAAATCACTGTTCGGACAGCTTGCGAACGGAGACCTTTTTGACCTATTTATTGTCAGAATTAGCAAACTCTTATAAAACATGAATTTGTATATCTTTGAGTTAGCTTTCCAATTCCACCAAGAATGCTCCAATCCAAGTTATACAGCTCTAGATATGACCTTTTTAGTAAGACTCGTCGAGTGCGAATCTTCGCTTGATCCAAATTTGCTGTCAAAGCTCCCTGAAGTGTCTTAAGCCCTAGAATCAATGGAATTAACCACAGTTTTTCTTTAGCAACCTACAAAACACCAAAAACATAGAACTACACAAAACATCAAATAATGATAAGGCTAAAGGATTAACAAATGCAAATTAAGGGGGCCCAAATATGCAATATTTGGCACTCATCAGTCTTCTTTGAAGAAAATGTGATCACGTGATCACTTATGCTTATTCCTTTCCCAAAATACCCCCAACATGACCCGTGCTCCTTCTCTTACTCCTCTCTCGTTCCTTCACAATCGCTTTACCCACCAAACCATGCCAACGAAGTGCCACTTGGTCCTCCTTCTTCTCATCATCGTAAGCTTCCCGGAAAGAGGTGTAGCCAGAGAGCACCCAAATTTCAAAGAGGCAATGGCATTTCAAAATGGATGGGGATGCCCTCGAATGGTTAGGTCCTCCTCGCTCGACAACTAGTGGCTCATCCACATTACGATGACGCTGGACACTACCTACTTGCAGGGCTCGGTGCCAGAAATGTTCTCGGTGCTCCATCACGCGTCTTGCCCGAAAAATATATTTTCCCACTTCATCATCACTGAGCGTGGCCATGATGATATCTGCCACGTTCTCACCACAACCTTATTGTACCTAAGCTTTTGCCTTTACCACTTAGACTCCAACCTTGTGAAGGCCATGATCTCATACTCTATCCGGCGAGTACTCAACCAGCCTCTCAATTATGCGTGCATCTACCTCACCGACCTCCTTCCTTCCTTTTAGAAAGGGCATCTAATTCATCAGATATAGCTTTCTACCAAAGAGGGTTAGCACTAGCCTCACGATAAGAGTGGGGTTCATGAAGAGTAGCAAGAACAGAAAAACAATGATAATCATGGAGATGGGCAGGTGGTGCTCTTACCCTATCAGAGCGACGAGGTTCATGGGAAAGCTCGAGAGTGTGTGATGCAGCAGGAGGATCCGTAGTCGAATCAGGTAAATCAGAAGCAGTTGTAGAAGGTTCATCCAATGAGATTGAGTTATCTGCAGATTATCCAGGAAATAAGGCAATGGAAGGGTCAGTGAAGACAGGAGAATATGCGAAGGAAGAATGCGGAAAATGCATTTAACTGGTGAACATTTTATGTTCCCAGAACTCCACATGACAAGAGATTTGAAGGCGTCGAGCAATGAGGTCATAACAGCGATAACCTTTTTGATTGATGCCATAACCAAGGAAGCAACACAGGCAAGAGCGAGGTTCAAGTTTGGTACACACATGTGGAGGAAGAGTGACAAAACAAATACAACCAAAGATGCGAAGCAAAGAATAGTTGGGTGTACTACCATACAAACGCTCATAAGGAGTTTGGTTGTGAATAGTTGGGGAAGGGACATGATTAATCGTGTAAACAGCAGTGAGAGTGGCATCACCCCAAAAAGGTTCAGGAAGTAAGGCAGAGATGAGAAGAGCTCTTATAGTGTCTAAGATGTGACAATGTTTGCATTCTGCACGCCCGTTTTGCTGAGAAGTGTAAGGGCAAGAATGATGAGAGAGAGTCCCATTTTGTTTTAAAAAATTTTAAGAAGATTTCTCATTATATTCCATAGCATTATTTGAACGAAAAATTTTGATGGTACGAGAAAACTGGGTTTATACCATTTGGTGAAAATTTTGATAAACTTGAGTGAGTTCAGAGCGATGCTGTAGTAAATATATCCAAGTATAACGAAAATAATCATCAATAAAAATAACAAGACCCCCCCCCCAAGTAGGAACAGGGGCAGGGCCCCAAATATCATAATAAACTAAATCAAATGGTGCATAAGACAAAGACTCACTCTTATTAAAAGATAAATGTGTTTGTTTTCCAAGTTGACAAGAAATGCAATCAAAAGATTTTAAATCTATTGATCCTAAATGACCTTGAGATGCAAGGATTTGGACACGTGGTAGAGAGGCATGACCCAAACAAGAATGCCATAAGCTGGAAGAGGCGTTGTATGTTGTGACAGCAGCTAACAAGTGAGTAGGAGTCTGCAGAAACGAAAGCTTAAAAAGACATCCAATCTTACGGCCGGTCCCAATTAGTTGACCTGTCTGTGGATCCTGCACATCAACACCTTTGTTAGAAAATGTCAACTCTAAACCTAGTTCACAAAGTTGGCCAACTGAAAGAAGATTTAATGACAATTGGGGAACAAGGTATGTATTATCAATAGACAGATTAGGCGAAGAAATAGACCCAATGTGACTAACAGGTAATCAAGAACCATCAGTAGTATAAATGGCAGGATTAGGAGAAAGGGCGGACTTATGAAAAAATAAAGTAGGATCAGAAGTCATATGATTACAGCAAGCAAAGTCAATAAACCATGAATTTTTACCTGATGTGACGGACATGCAGTAGAGGAACGAGATAGAACCTGATGGATTAATGCCTCAATGTTAGATGCAATGAGAGCAGAGGTTTGAGATGGATTCTCAGTGTAAGATGCAGGTGCAAAGGAACCGAATGAAACAACTGCAGCTGTCTGTTGGAAAGGAGCCCGTGACTGACGTCTGTTTTGGAGCTTGTAGCAATTCACAATAGAGTGGCCAAGCTGTTTTCAATAGTTGCACATTAACTTCTTGAAGGATGACTATGGTGTGGACCGTTCAGGAGTAAATTTAGGAGCACTCTGAGATGTAGCAGCGACAACCATATCGGGAGATTGTAGGTGCATAGTGGACAGTCGAGTCTCTTTAGACATAAGTTCTGTTACAGTAGCTTCTAATGTGGGAAGAGGAGTGCAGTGTAAGAGAGAGGCTCGGGTGGATTCAAAATCCGCACGAAGAGCCATCATGAAATGCATAAACTTCCGACGATCCCGATACTTCGTGAATATTTCAACATCTTCAGGATACTTCAATTGAGGATTTGCAGCGGATAATTGCTCCCAAAGACTATTAGTTTGAGAATAAAAATTAGCAATAGACTAACCTAGCTCCTAACGTGTCTGATAGAGTTTAGTTTCAATCTGAAACTGTAGTGAGGCATCATGCAATTGTATCGTTTTGCCAAAAAATCCCAGGCAGCCTTTGCATTTCCAAGTTTTGGGAGCAGACTGTGAATGGAAGGAACTAAAGTGTTGATAAACCAAGAAATAATCCGATAATTTGCACTATCCTAATCATCAAATCGACTGGAAAATTTGTCGGCCGATTCATCTTCTCTTTGTGTGGGTGCAACATTTTCTTCACTAACATAATGCCATAATCTTCTCTCTCTCAAAAAAACTTCCATATTTTGAGACCACAACATATAATTGAAACCGTCTAAAATATTGTCAATGGGACGGACAATATTATCAAGATTGGTAGACTCTTTTTTTTTTTTTTTTTTGGAAAAAGGGAAAATATTAAATAAATAAACCTGAGGGCAGTAATCCGGTGTGGCGCAGGTACAGGTACAGCCTCAGGGAGCAATCCGGTGTGACGCTCGTACATAAGCTACGGTGCACCAGTAGGTAGCGATCTAGTGTGGTGCGGTACACAGCAAACACAATAGACCAGCGGGCAAGGATCCGGTGTGGCGCAGGACTGTGGAACTGGCGCGTGTAATGCGTGGAGAGAGTAGGGTGTGTGTATCTCACGCGCAAATAGAGTGTCCGGCGTGTGGAAGTGTATGGTGGCGCGTGGTGGAGTGTGGTGGCGGTGGCAGACTTCGTTTCTTCACAATATTTTCGATTTTGAGCAACCCAACCCCTACAATTTTCGTCACGTACAAAAACAGCCGCAACAAGCGTTTGGTGTGTTGTTGAAACAAAAAGAAACACCAAAAAGAATGCTCAAACGGAAAAAGAAAACTATATGAACGGGGAACGGAGGCTTAAAAGAGGCACCAAGAAAGCGGTGGCTCTAATACCATGTAGAACAAGACAACAGAAAAATAATTGTAGAGAAAGAATTTTGTATTTCTGATGTAATTTCAACTGTACAATAGAATGACCTATTTATAGTTGAATAAGGCCTTAAAAGAAAGGAAATACAATAAATACAAAATCACATAAAATCAACATATTTACAATAATGAATACGATATCAAATATTTCCATAATATATTGAGAATATTACATGAATATATATATTACAGAAATATAATCTTCTAACACTTCCGTTGTCGGTCGCATCATCTGCTTCGACTCTGACCTGATCATGGTGGATGAAGTGGAGAAGTTGTGGAGCATTGATCTAGGCAATCATGTGTTGGGCGTGTCCAGATACTGCCGCACAAATTTCACGAGCTACTTCACGGCCACATTCTAGGTGAACGGGGAGTTTGCGGCGTCGTTGAAGGGGAAGAGGGCTTGATATTTCAACACAGGGGTGATGGTGATCAATCTGAGAAAGTGGAGGGGAGGGAGGTACACAGAGAGGCTATAAAGCTGGATAAGGGTGCAGAAGCGGTTTAGAATATACGATCTAGGGTTGCTGCCTTTGTTCTTGTTGGTGTTCGCAAGTGACGTGGAGGGGGTGGAGCACAGGTGGAACCAACACGGATTAGGGGCATTTTGGGGAAGGAATAAGCATAAGCAATCACATGTGGGTCACATGATCACATTTTCGTCAGAGAAGACAGTTGTGACTAACAGATAAATTGAATTGAAAAAAATTTAAACTTTGGTGTGTTGCATTATAAAAATTGAAACATTAGATGCCGATTTGAAAATCGGCTAAAACTTTAGAACGTAAAATGTAATTAACCCTAATTATTATTATTTTAAAAGGGATACTCTTTATATATAAACAAAAAGAGAAAAATTTTGTTCAGTTAACTTGACCCATCAAAGTTTCTATAAAAAGGCAAACAAGATTTACTGTGTGTGAAAAGATAGAATCTAGGCAGTTATAGCCGTGCCTTCAGTGGATAGATAACAAGTTTTACCTAATTTCAGCCTATCGAGGTAAAGCTTTCTACAACTGTACTTCTTTTGTAGCCCCAAAAAAACATGAGGTTTGTCCAAATCGGGTTGAGTCTCAAGTACTTTTCGGCTCATCTCGGTTAAAGTATTCACTTACTAAATTAAAGAAAAAATAAAATAAAATAAAAAAGAGAGAAAAAATGCCTCTTTTTTTGGCCTAAGGTGTTTCAATCCCACACTTGAAACCTTTCTATTCTCACACACCCTTTTCCTTTGTATCTCCTCTTTGCCATCACTATCTCTTTTCCTCACAACTCCTTAGGTTATATGAAAATATATGATCATTGTTAGTCAATATTTGTATAATTTTAATTAAACATAATTTTTAGGTTGATTTTTTTAGTTGTTTTATATTCATATTTTTATTTTGTGAATAAAAAAAAAAGTTTATATTTATAGCCTAATATAATAGAATGAAAATATAAGAAATATATGTTGATTTTCCGAACCAAAAAGTATTTTCAGCCGAATACATTTTCTAACAAAAAACATTTTAAGCCAAAACAAACATAACTACATAACAAAGAGTAATGCTATTTATTAGACTGTTATAGGAGTGTGGTAGTGCCATACAGTTGGGATGGCGTGACAGTAAAAATCAACCATTGAATCATCACTTATAAAATAGAAAATAAAAAATCAATGACTAATTTTTTTCTACTACATCCTCAAATTGTATAACAGTTAAATATAACATTCTGTTAAATAACATTACTAATGACTGAAAATGACGACAAAATGCATGCATATGAGAAGATTTTCTTTAGTTTATGGTGTAGGGTATAAATAAAGATTGGTGACCAGCTAACAACCCCTTCCACTTTGGAAGCTTGATGATGAGGCACTTAGTGTATAGTAGCTAGGGTCCTTGAACTTGCCCATGTTATAGTCCTCTCTCAAGCTCCACCTAATATCATCTCAAATGGGAATATGACACTATCCATTTAGTTAGCATGGGACCCTTTAGAGTCCCCTTCCCCCTCCTTGTTCATGCATGGTCCAAGGGACAGGCAAAGACTTGGTCAAAAGGGTGTCAAAGAAGAAAGATTTAGTGGGAGGAGAAACAAAAGTTGCTTTAAAGGTTCAGAAGCTCTTATCATTTACAGGAGTTGGAGAACCAACATTGCCCATCCGCTTTGGGGCAAGCTCTGGCCCATTCTCCCTGTCCTCTCCCTCCTACAATCCTATTGATGCAATGCATCTATCCTCTCTTCCCTTCCCACTGGGAAACTAAAAACAATACATCACAATCTTCACTCTATAACTTCTCCCCTCAAATCATTCACTTCAATGAATTGGCAACATCCATTAGATTTTCTGTAGTCATCTGTTTTGTGGGATCCATATGCTTTTTGTTCACTTTGATTGGCCAATGAGTGACTTGTCATATTAAAAAACACTTGTTATCCCGGGGACCTTGCCTTTTTTTAAAAAAAAAAAATTAAATAAGGAAAATGGTACAATATATAGGAGGTCTTTCCCATTCATGCTCAGAAAGGAAAAGAGAATGGGAGACCAATCGAAAATGTTTCAGAACACGAGATTAGAAGCGACCCACCTAACTACAAAATGTGCACATGCAGTAGAATGCAGTACAAATAAAGCAAATAATGAGAAAATCAGGTAAAAAAAAAAACCAACAACAACAACAACATTCCAATCTTAAAATGCTAGCACAGCATGGGCTTTACCGATGGTAGCAGAATACGAGAGAGGTTTGGTGACATCATGAATAATTTATCATTATAAAATCTAACAACTTTAATTACGACCGATAAATTTCTCTCAACCTCAACCACAAAGCATTGCAGCACAGAAAGAAACTTAAACTGAGCCAAAACAAAGTCTCCACCACACAAGTAGACTCATGGATGATGCTAATTTTTGTGTCAAATAGATTAGCAGTTTCCTAATGTTGCCGACAAATGGTTGTTTTATGCAAGTTGTTTCTAATAATGTTGTTGCCTTAGACCCTACACGACATGGGATACTAAAACAACTTGTGATGGCAGCAGATTGTGATCGTATCAATGGTAGGTAGCAAATGGAATTTACGCCCATCCTAATTATGTTTGAAATGTTGTACTCTAGCTCAGGATAAGTGAACATTTTTGTAGCTTAGTTAAAAGGGTAGTGCATATATAGATAAGATCGAGTAATTAAATGATGCATAGTTTGATCCATGAACCCCCAATAAAAATTGAAGACTAAGTAATCGTTTTATGAAGTTGGCCTTAATCTTTAGATTAATGCTACATAGTATAGAACAAAATAAACTGGAGAGTATCTAGTTAATTATATTGAAGGGGTATTTTTGTCTTTTCACTTTTTGAGGAAAGAGAATCCTAATTCACATATTGCTACAGTTCAAATGAACTGGAGCGAATTCTAATTCACATACTACACACCTTATTTCAGTCCTATTTTAATGGCGTGATAGGTTGATGTGGCAGTGTCTATCCACCCTTAAGGTTTATTTTTTATTTTTTATTTTTTTATAACTTCACAAAATCCTCTTGAATTCCACATGTTTTGAAATTACCCCCAAAGTTTAAAAACTCTTAGTTTAGAGTATTAAACTTTTAATTTTTTACAATATCCCCCTCTGTTAGGTATTTCTGCAAATTATGCTAAAACTTGACTAACACTTGAATTTTCGTAAATTTTTTATAATAACAAAATAAGGGTATTTTAGAAATTTTTACAGAATTTAATGGAAAATCTTAACGGAGGAGACATTGCAAAAAATTGAAAGTTAAATACCTTAAACTAAGAGTTTTTGAACTTTAAAAGGTAATTTTAAAAGACGAAAAAGTTTATGAGAATTTTGTGAAGTCTTTTTTTTTTTTTTTTTGACAAGAGCTGATCCAAATGGACCATTATATCTGTTGTAACTGCGCACAATAATGATGAACAGTATATAGAATCGAAAAGAGAGAGATCAAGAAAGAGAGAGAGAGAGACACAGATTTAACATGGTTCGGTAATTTGCCTACGTCCACAGAGAGGCGACTATTATTCTAATAATAAATTAGGTTTACATCAATAAGATATATATATATATATAGTAAAACACCCAAAAACCTACGCGTACGGACGCATACGGATTCCATACGGAACTGTACGGATTCCGTATGGACTATACGAAATCCCTAAAACACCCATGTACCACCGTACCGTACCGCGGGGGCGTTGCCCCCACACCCCCTACAACCTAATCATCCCCCCACAAACTTAATTACACCTATAAGCCAATAGACTCTCGTTCCGTGAACGTCACGTTACTACGCTCCCGTCTACTTGGCCCTCTAGTGGTATTAATATAAGCCACTAACTCTAATAATATCGAATTTCACTAGAAGCTTGACCGTAGAAAGGATCCTTCTTTGTAGACAGTTTTATCTTTGTTTGGTATGTTTTTGTTGTTGTTTTTTCGTTTTTAATATCTTATTCTCATGTAAAAAAGAAGAAGCTTTATAGTCAATGAAGAATTCTTGGAATATAACCAAAGAAGTGGAAAGGTCCATGTAATGTTCTGGTTGTAAGATGTTGCTTGTACGAGGCATTTTCTAGATGAGTCTTTATCAGCCTCAAATACATGTCGTGTCTTCATTATAACTAAGGCATCTTAATGTCTCAAAAGTCTCATTTCATTTTGGTTATAAACACAAACACAAGCACAACCCATCACACTCAAGTCCAATCAACTCGGGTTTTGTCTAATGATGCTTTGGATGATATGGGTTTACCGACATACACATGTATACATTTATTATCACACTAGTCATATTGACCCGTCCTGAGAGTCCCTTCGAGTAGTCGGACTCATTCCGTTAATACTACGAGATTGACCGTTCAAGTCCTCACTCAACCGATATTTTGCAGATGGAATTATGCATTCGGAGTTTACCCGACACGGAAAATAGCCCTGGCTTGAAGGGTTTGGAAGAAAAATTATAAATTATAAGACTTTATTAATATCTCAATTGAATTTCCCAAATATGGCGAACTTGTACAAGTATGAATATCCACCAGTTGTGCCTTTACATATAGAGCAAGTAGTGGTAACAAGTATAATTTTTTTTTCTTTTTAAATTGGGAAATGATGTTCATGTTGTATGGCAATGAGTAACATCCAAAAGTGAAGTCAAAGGGACCACGTTGAGTGCAAACAAGCCAGTCCTCCATACCCTTCTTTCATCAGTCTCTCTAACTCTTTGGCCTCGTATGCCTTGGCCCTCTGCACAATAAAAAAGTAGTATTCTTCACCACCCATAATAAAAAAATATTTTTTCATGCTTAAATTAATGAGCTTATAATTGTAAACAAGAATGAACAAAAAACTCTTCAGGGGAAGCACCTGCAATGTTTCTAAAGCATCTGTCTCTGAGTTAAAGTCGTAAAAAGAGCTTGCTGCAGTAAGCTTCATAGAAAGAAACTGCATTCAAATTCAAACAAATGTAAGTTTTTAAGGTAAAAAATATCATTTTTTAACTTCCAATATGAATAAAAAATTGGCTCACCTCAACTTGATTTTGTAGGGACTGCACATAATTAATTATCTCATCTAGCATTACTGCCATCCCCATGCTCTGTAATTTCCAAAATGCAAATTTTCAGAATTTTTTTTACTTTGAACCAAAAATAAATTGCAGAAGAACATGATTTTTTGCTTACCTTATAGCATCCTGGGACAATGTCCTGCAAGCATCTGAGTCTTTCGTTAATCTTTCCTCTTCTAACCTGATTGAAAATAAAACATTCATCAGTGATCAACCCCATGATCACTTTCAAGATATACTTGAAAAATCAAGTAAAAATTCTTTAATTAGATTTACCCTTTCTGCTAAACTGTGGCTGTCAGTAGCTTGGCCTCTTCTGGCTCTAACGTGAACCACTTCCTTTGATTTCTCTTCTTCCTTCTCAGTGATTTTGAGTCTCTTCCCTCTTCCTGAACTCTGCAAACATCAAAGTTGATCAAATTTCATGCCTTGTGAAGCATCAGGTATAAGGTTCGAGTTCGCGAGCAAAAACCCGAGACCCGTGTGAATGAGGCGCTTTACACGGTGTCTCGGGATTTAGTCGGAGCGAAGCCCGAATACCTGGGTTATAAAAAAGGACAAAAAAAGAAAAAGAAAAAGGAAACAGAACAAATCATTACATTTTTCCTTCTGGAACCAGATTCTGAAACAGGGGGACTCGAGGTTCCAGAGCTGTTCTCTGGCTTGTCGTTGCCGTCCATTGCTTTTCTTTTCCTACTATCATGGAATTCATCTCCAGCCGCAACGTTTGCCGGCTGATCAGCAACAGACACCACATTCTGGTTGAATTGATAGGCAGCACCGGGAAAGTTCTCCACCAAGTTTCCTGCGAATTCCGGCGCTTGATGGCAAAAGAATCTGTCATTGGAGAAAGACATGAAGCTCTGAAAATCCATGTCTGAGGTTGTCAGCACACTCAGACTCTCCATGTTTGGATCAATATCCAAGACAGGAAAAGAGGGTCTAAAGCTTTGCAAATCTGCAGTGAATTCAGCCATGGAAACTTGGATGACAGGGCTTCTCAAAAGGTTTTCTTTTTTCTTTTTCTTTTTTTTGCTGCTTTTATGGATAACGGGACTGGTGTCAGAGTGATACTTATATAGTGTGGGATTTAAGATTCAATCATGGGTAACATCATCCAATATTTACCTATCTTTTTACATAGAAGAAATGGAAAAGAGCAATATTTTTTTAAGGAGACCACGTGGCAATTCCAGCTTCTTTGGTTTTGTTTCCTAGCTGGGTCCCTTATTCAGGAGATACATCCAATAACAAAATGGGCCCATTATTGTCAACAACAAAAAAAAAAAAAAAATGCACATTACTTTTGGCTTTTAGCAAAAATAAAAAATAAAAAAAGAAAAGATAAGCTTTTGGCCACTTTTAATGAAGTCTTTTGGGATTGTTCAGCTAATGTAGAAATTCTTTGAAGCTTTTTTGGTTTTGGGAATTCATTGATGCTTTGAAAAGGGTGTGAAAGTGACAATATATCTTTTGAGAGGGAGCATTAGGTGGCAGCTAATTCTTAGCACCAAATTAATAAAATATTTGTGAATCTATAGTACAATCTTTGCCGTTGTTGGTGATTATCATTAACACCCACACTTTCTTCTTAATTAAAACCACTATTATTATGGATTCAAAAGTGCATTCATTGAATGAGAGCATGTGGAGGTGGTTCGTTTGATTGATTAGAATTCACAAAATGTGGCTCTCCAAACACTCATCCATCTTTGAATCCTTAAATGCTAAAAAAAAAAAAAAAAAAAGGAGTAATGATTAAATCCTTGATTACCATGCGATTTGACAAACTTCCCAAATTTTAACACATCTTAATTTGAACCACTGAACTTTTAATTGCAGTTAATTTGAATAATTTTGTCTGATTTAGCTGTTAACTTCTAACAACAATACCTAAAAAAACAAAAATATCCCTGCTTCTTTTTTTTACTTCATTTATTTATTTTTTAAATTTAAAATTTTATAAAAAAAATTAGGGGTATAAATGTCATTGTCTCACTTTTAACGTTTCAAATCTAATTGATAAGTTCAAATGAACTGTTGTTGAACGTTTAGGAGTTCAAATTTAGAAGTTTTGAAGTTTTGAGGTTTGTTAAATCGCGTGATAATTTAGGTATTTAAATTGAAGTTACCAAAAAAAACAAAATTAAAGAAACTCTTTTCTTATTAAACAAGCCCCTTTATAGATTACAAATGAAGTGGTCAAGCTATAAAAGAGTTTGTATTTTTTCCATAAGGATATCGATCACCAAAGTATGGAGGTTGATCCCGGCATGAGATAAATTAGTTTTGTGCACTCAAAACACTAAAAACTTGACTTCTGGCTCCTTTTAAACCTTAAAAACTCTCGGGCTTGATTGGTTTGCATATTAAGTATTTTATTAAGAAAAAAAATAGCTATTACTAGAAATAGAAGAAAGTAGAATGGAATAATTATTCTTATTCCTTAGTTCAATAACAACATATGTATTCTAATTAGAATTGAATCAAAATTACCAAAAATCCGACTCTTCTTTATAAAAAAAAATATAACAAAAAAAAAAAAAACCTAGAATTGCAGGGGTGGTCAGCATCCCCTTAAAATTCTAGGTTTTCCTTTTTTTTTTAATAAAAAAATTTAAGGATTAAAATAAACTTTTTAAAAAAATTGGTTTTTTTGGGAAAAAAAAAAAAAATTGTCCATTCCTTTAGGAATAACTATTCCTCTCAATTTTTTTAGAGAAATTATTCTTATATGTAAGGGATTAATGATTCCCACGAGAATAAATATTCTTAAGAATAGACCTTTACCAAATAAATAAATAACTATTCCATATAAATAACTATTCAATTTCAGTGGTCTATTTCGCAAATCAATCGGTCCCTAAGAAAAGTTGTTTTCACCGCATAACTAAATTCCGTAATGATATACCTACAAAGTCATGTACACTTCCTTTTCACTTGTAAAACATTTATTTATTTTACAATTTTACAGGCGCTAATGCGAGGTCGAAGGTTAGAGTTCATTCGACACTCGATAGGCTTGGAATGTGGAGAAATATCTCATAGATAGTATTTATCGTACTTTCAATTAGTTGTACATGTCCAAAAAAAAAAAAAAACTTCTCAAGAGTATTTGTGGATAGGCAGTTGTGCTTTTTTTTTTTTTAATTTTTTTTTTTTTTAAGACTCTGGGTTGTAATTGTGTAAAAGGCACTAATAAGGTATTAGTTTTAGCTTACATCAATTATTATTATTTTGCATTTCGCTATTTTATTAACTTTGATATTGAATATATATATATGGTAGTGCTCACAGTTAATTACAATTAATTAATTTGAAAAACACTGTCGGCAATTACAAGTAACTTTAATTGATTAATTTTGGAGGCATTACATGCAACACCCTGTCTTTAAAAGAAAAATGTAAGTGGAAACATCACATTTTTCACGTAACATTACTTTTTTTTTTTTTGGGGGGGAGTTCAAGTAACATTACTACTGATAACAATACAACCGAAATACAATAATAAATTTTAGAATTTCTGTCTTCAATTGATAGTTCAATCAACTAGAGACTACGTTTCATGAAGCGGAGGTCACTAAATTGAATCTTTTATTCATCATTTTCCTTCATTTGTGCGGACATATAATAATAAAAAAAATTATTGAAATTCCTATGTAGTCAAAATTTCTAGCTCGTGTATGTTATACAGCGAAAATGCACCACGTATATGTAATTATGCAATTTTTTTAGCAACATTACCATTACATAATAATAATAATAATGATGATGATGGTGATGCACTGATGATGATGAAAGGAGAGAATTAAAAACCCAAATAAACATCCGAAAAATATAACTACTACAATGCGTGAAATTACAAATAAAATGAAAAATAGATCCAAACAGATGAAATCCTATAGTTCCTTCACCAAGAAGGCGAGGAAAAGTATAAGCTTTTTCTTTTTGGACATGTCCCCACAATAGGGTAGAGTGATTTAAATTAGTAATCTCCGTTTCATAAATGTGATTCTTAACCGATTGAGTTACCCTGTTAGGAGATATAGTGATTATGGAGTTTTTATCAAGAGTATATTTATATACATAATTGAACACAATTTTAGCCCAAAAACTTAAGCTAATAGGCTAAGATCCATTTAGGTATATTAAGTAATCTTTTTTTTTATATTTTTTCAATGTGAGATTCAACACTTACAAGTACACTCACAACATACTGCTTAGAAAATGAGTATAAGCAGTAAGCAACAAATAAATGCTCCATTTTTAAGATAACCTTTTGGAATTTCTATTAAGTCAAAATTTCAGTCTACCTATATAAGCCAAACAAGAAAGTCCTCAATATGCCATCATATCTTCAATCTCTTCATCACTAAAATGTTCCAAATTAAATCTTTTATGACACTCAAAACTCTTGAAGATCATGATCATGACCAAGTCTACCCATATTATGAATATTTGGCCCTTCATCTTGAATCTAGTAGCCACCGAAATTCTAAGTTAATTGTGTGTTGTATCTACATCTTCTTCTTCTTTTTTCTTAGAAAACTTCACTTTAAATCCCTGAATTATTGTGCATTTTGAAAAGACTTCACAAAATTTAAAAACTCTCAATTTACACCCATGAACTTTCAATTTCAATCAATTTTTAATTTTTAATTTGACATTAAGGGTAAATTTGGAATTTTATAAAAATGTCAAGGGTATAAATGTCATTTTATCACTTTTAACGTTTAAAATCTGACGGATAAGGGTAAATTGATTGAAATTGAGAGTTTTTGAAATATAGGAAGATCTTCTCAAAGCAAGTGATAGTTTAGGGGTCTAAAAGTGAAGTTTCCCATTTCTTTAATTAAAATATTTACATTACTATTGTATTTTTTTTTTAATTTATTTTGACAAATCTAGTTTTGTTAAGTTAGACTTTTTCAGCTCTAGGTATCCCTAAGAGTAGATACGAAACCACATTAAGACTAAGGGGTTCATGGCCTCCACTATTTTTTAGAGCTAACGATTTTTAACGCGAGTTACAAATCCGACACAAATCCAACATAAAATTAAGGTCTCATTTGGCTCATGGATTGTCTAATCCATTGGAAAATGATTAGTTTTTTTTTGATAAGTATTATGTCAGGTATGTGGCCTTTTTTTCTCTAACAAAAAAAATATATAGTTGGAGAAAACAGAATCAAACTCAATCTTGGAAAAGGATTAGTTACCACTGAGAATAGAAGAGTGGAATAAATTAACTATTCTTATTCTTTTGTTTGGTTGTAACGCTGGAATATACTAACTAATCTTATTCCTTTGTTTGGTACAATGCAATATGTTATATGTTGGTGAATGGAATCGTATTGTGATCAAATTTTCTAAAATACCCTTATAGTACAAATACAATTTATAATATTACGGACTTTTTTTTTTTTTTTTTTAAACATACACAACTATACTATAATTTTTTTTTTTTTTAATTATGTCAGGTATGTGGCCTTTTTTTCTCGAACAAAAAAAATATATAGTTGGAGAAAACAGAATCAAACTCAATCTTG
>CM017328.1:14111968-14161959 GCA_006937295.1 Carpinus fangiana | reverse complement strand
AAAAAAAAAAAAAAAAAAAAATTTTGACGTTTGAATTTTTAAACGTCAAAAAAATTTAAAAAAACTTTTCTGACGTGGTACTGTTCACCACGTCAGAAAAGTTTTTGACATTTGAAAAATTCAAATGTCGAAAAAATTTTTGGAAAATAAAATTTTAAAAAACTTTTCTGACGTGGTACTGTTCACCACATCATAAAAGTTTTTGACGTTCAAAAAATTCAAAGGTCAAAAAAAATTTTGAAAAAAAAAATGTTTAAAAAAATTTTTTGACGTGGCACTGTTCACCACGTCAAAATTTTTTTTGATGCTCCAAACAGTGACACGTCAAAAAATTCTGACGTGTCACTATTCAAAACGTCAAAAACTCAACTTTTTTGACAGGCGGTTTTTTAAGGTTTTAGAAACGTCAAAAAGGACACGTCAGAAACGTTTTTGACGTTCCAATACACCCAAAACGTCAAAAAAGTTTCGTAAAAAATTTCTCATTTTTTTGTAGTGAGTGAAAAAAAAATCCAAGAAACAGAGGGACAATGAAATAACCAAGAAACAGAGAATAAAGATTGAAGAGAAGAGAGGGGGAGAGAGATACCTTGTGCAGAGAAGAGAGATCATTGCAGTTTATACTGAGAGGGTTGATCGCTTTGAGAGACAGATATTGTTTTACACTGAGAGAGTCACTTTGAGAGACACATGGGTGTGAGAAGAGTGTGGTTTTTTTGTCAATGTACACGATAATTTTAATCCCACGAGAAATGATTAACTAAGCCACTCAAAAAACTCATTTTTGAGTGGCTTAGCGAGTTTTTTGAGTGGCTTCCCTAATCATGTTTATATGGGATTAGTAGTCCCACAGGAATAGATTATTTCTAGGAATAGATTGTTACCAAACAAATGACTAGCTATACATAGTGTTAGCTAGTCCAATCCAACAGTCTATTCTGCAAACCAAGCAAGCCCAGGGTTAAGGTTAGGGTTAATGAGTCTGACCCATTTAATTAAATGAGTCAAGTTAAGGTTGACTTATATAGTCTTATAGCCTTGACACGACCTAAACCCAACACGCAACATAATAGCTGATAATTTTTGACATAACCTGCAAACCTGATACGAACCTAATACAAAATTAGAGGGTTATGGTTAAGGGTTTGACCCATTTAATTAAATTGGTCGCGTTATAATTAACCTATATAGTTTTATACCAATGCCTTGACACGACTTGAACTCCACACACGAACATGCATTACCACCCCTACTAATTTTCAAATGTTCTTTTTACATTATTTTATTAAGTTAAATATATGTGCATTTTATATATATATATAAAGAAAAAGTTAGGCTACTAAAATTAGGCTTAACCCCCTCTCATTGGCCTTTTCAAATGAAAAATTTTAATTTCGCTTCTGCCCAAGAGCTTCAACTTCTTTTGAAGACTTAATTCTGCTTATTGAAATTCAATTGACAAAATTGAACGTGTGAGAAAGAAAGGAATAATACTTTCTCTCTTGAATCTTTGAATATCACAAAAAAATAAAAAGAGAATAAAACCTTAAAGAAACTCTTCTTTATTAAGCAACTCATTATGAAGCTCAATATATAATTCAATAATGAATATTTAGATCCGTTTGGAAGTGCTTTTTTAAATAAATAATTTTTTTTTAAAACTAAATTGTAATTTTTGAGTGTTTGGGATTGCAATTTTAAAAACGCAAATTTTAAAATCGTGAAAAAATTCACAATTTATATAAACTAACTAGATGGTGCTTATTTCAAAAAAAAAAAATGCAAATTTAAATCAAAATCACGATTTCGCTTAAAAAAATATTTGGAGCAATATTTACTTATTTGGCCATAAAACCTCAATTATATGCTAATGTTATCCAAATACTCAGTTGATAAAAAAAAATTAAAAAAATTAAAAAAAAGGAGTACTTCTTAACATGTTTTATCAAATACTTATGCAATTTCAAAAATACAATTTTTTAAAAAATTAATTTTTAAAATCGCACTTCCAAAGGGAGCAAGCATAAATATTGGTTATAAATCTAACCTAGACAAAAATCTAAGTTACTAGAAGAATCTAAAAAGAAAATAGAACAACCCCTAAAGTTTCTAAGAAAACTTGAAAAATACAAGTCCTAAATTTATCAGGATAAATCGGGGAAAAAAAGAAAAAGAAAAAAAGGTACCATGTATTGGCATTTATCTTTTCAATTTTATGATTGAGTTGTCACTATGGAGTGGCATTCAAGGGATTTAACTCTCCAATGGCACTGCCCCCTTAGAATTTCCTTATCTTTTTGTACTTTACTCAATTTTAATGTGGATTCATCAGAAAAGAAAAGGAAAAAAAAAATTAAACGAATTTTGTACTACGTACGATTCATTACATGTGGGTGTGTGTTAGGCATATGGCAATTTCATTCAATTTACTTAGAGCCTTGATTACTAGGGTTTCCAAGTCAAAAAGAATTTTTAGGCATTGAAAAATACGTACGATTCTCATCCTAATTGAAGCCGATACGTAACATGGAATAGTTTGAAAAAATATTACTTTTTACATTCATTTATGCACCTACAATTGATGACGCATTTTAAATCATTAAAAAAACAAAAGAATAAATTCTTAAAATATGCTAGTTTGATGATTAAATCTATTCTTCAAACCCAAGTTAGCCCACCAACTTCACATCGGATGATTCGAATGGGTTGAATAGCCACTTAAAAAAACAAAACTTTCTATCTCCATTTAGTTCATTTCACCTCAACAGTGTAAAATAAGTGTAATGAGTGACTATTCGTGTTTACATGTCGGGTTCAGATAATGTCGATGTATTAGTATAAGACTATAAGGTCAAACCCGACCCATTTAATTAAACGGATCAAACTCTTCAACTCTAACCCTCTAATTTTGTATTGGGTCCATGGGTTATATAAAAAATTGTCTATCATTATGTCGCATGTCGAAGAAAAAGTATAAGGCTATATATATTAACCCTAACCCTAACCTATTTAATTAAACGAGTCAGACTGCTTAAGCCTAATCCTTTAATTTCATGTTGAATTTGCGGGTTGTGTCAAAAATTGCCAACCATACTAATTAGTTTGACAGTTTCATGGTAGGATTTGGATGCTCAATCACCCACAAAAATCATTGGTCCTCACACGAACTCCTTCAAGCAATGTCATGTTCCTTTCAAAAGCATTTTTGGTCTAAACAACATTCACATTTTTCACAACCATTCCAAGTTGTTCGTGTGTGAGAATTGACTTTGAGCCCATACCCATTTAAACGACATTATTGTTTCCTAATTTTGAGTGCCGGAAAATCTTTGAAGTTTGCTGTTTTTGGATCAAATTTCCTTCATATTATGATGTTTGGTCTATAAGCTCACAACCCTAACAAGGCCTAGTTTGACAATTAAATATTTAACGGCCTAACTTCATTTAAATCTAACATATTTAAATGAGTTTGAAATATTCAATTGTGGTCCAAATTTCCTTCATTTTGCACGTGTGCTGGACTTTGCCCATACGATGGCGATTGATGCAGTAGTTATTTTCCTATCTCCATGATGGTTTGAAGATTGATCATGGATCCCCCTATGAATCTATAGATTTTTTTTTATTTTTTTATTTTTTTTTTTAATTTAATCTATAGATTCAATACAAGTACAATGATGACAGGAAAAGTCAATCCAAAATTTCTGTACGAACATTTGAGAACATTTGAGATATCATTGAAATGTGATCCACGTTAAGTATATGAAAATATAAATTAAATGATTAAATTTATTAATTTTTATTATGAAAAAAATTATATTTAGCCTTAGGTTTTTCTATGAATTTAATATAGTCCTAAAATTTTCAATTTCAAGAATACACGTGTCCTCAGGTTTTGCTAAAGTTTAAAATTGGTCTCTATGTAGTTTTACATATGTAGGACCTAATGTAAATCTCAGATTTAATGGTAGATATACGAAAAAATTGATAAATGATGGATTATAGATGGATGTGTAATATCTCTCTCATATATATATATTAGATTTTTTAAATCTGAATCATTTATTACATCTAACTTTCAAACAAATATAGAGGTTTGTGTATTACCGAGATAATAAATTTTAGTTTTCAACATATCAAACCCACTTGCTTTGATACATACAAATGTAATGAATGGCCCAAATTTAAAAATATAAGAATCTAATATTTTAGAAAATTTGAGGGATCCAAATAGGAAAAAGAGAAAGTCAAGTTGGTATTTAAATGGCCGCATAAGTAATTTATTGTAAAGCAAGCAATGCTTGGGTGTATGCACTTGTGTGTATACTCTAATACGGTGTGAAACATTGATGCACACGCGCATGACAATGGGTGCCTTGATAATGCATTTGATCTAATGGTTGACATCAAGGAATTGTTTCTAACAATTACAATCTAACAGTTCTGATTTTTTTTTTTTTTACATGCCCGCACAAGAGGGGGGAGAGGCATTCGAACCAATGACCTTTACTTCATTAAGCGTGGTCCCAGCCGATTGAGCTACCTCTTGGAAACATCTAACAGTTATAATTAAATAAGCGTTAATAACAATTTTATCCAAGGGTCAAAGTTAAGAATCTATTAAGATCTTATTGTTAGATTTTAATGACGGTTAAAATAATATTTTATTATTATCAGGAACAGAACTATGATTTATTTATTTATTTTTATATCGGCAAGGGCCAAAATATGAATGAGAAATATTTTTTTATTCACACAAAGAGCATATAGATGATATGATTTGGAGAGTGGGGAATGGTAACTCGATTAAGATTTGGGGTGACAAATGGATTGACTCCACGTTATCGGGAATGACCCAATCTCCTATGCGAGTTTTGGGAGAAAATGCCAAGGTTAGAGACTTAATAGATGATTCTACTAAATGGTGGAATTATGAGCTTATAAGGGAAGTTTTTCAAGAAGATGAAGCTAAACGGATATGCAGCATGACATTGAGTCATCTAGGCCAAAAAGATAAAATTGTATGGGCTGGCACGAAAAAGGGAATTTTTACTGTCCGTAGTGCATATCATATGGCAAAAGAATCCTCTTTGGCAAATGAGGGTGAGTGTTCACATGACGGAATCAAGGAGAGGATGTGGAATGCACTATGGAAGATAAACTGTCCAAGAGTAGTACATCTATTCCTTTGGAAAGCATGCAACAACATACTCCCTACCAAAGCGAACCTGTCCAAAAGAGGAGTGACACAAGATGACAAATGTCCTATCTGTAACTTGGAGCCGGAAACTGTCGGACATAGCCTATGGAGCTGCCAAGTGGCCAAAGATGTGTGGTTGGAGTGTCCTGCGCGGATTCAGAAAAGTCCCAGTGACGAGGGAGACTTCTTGAGTATATTTTTGCGTCTTGTGGAGAGATTAACGGACGAAGAACTCAGATTGGTGGCGATCGTAGTGAGACAGATTTGGTTCCGACGAAATAATGTCGTATTCAAGGGCGAATTCAAGGCTCCAGGGGATGTTGCACAAGCTGCCCGCACTCAGATGGAACAGCATGATAAAGCAATGGAAAAAAGGAACAAGGTCGAACCGATAGAGGGGCAAACGTTCGCCCGAACTGTAGTCCATTGGAAAAATCCACCAATCGGAGTCCTCAAAATCAACTGGGATGCTGCTTTAGACCATAAAAAAGGAAAGATGGGAATGGGCATAGTAGCAAGGGATCATGGTGGACGTGTTTTGGCCATGTCTAGCTCCTTCCAATATCAGATTAGCCATCCTACTACGGCGGAAACTTTAGTGGCATGGAAAGCGGTAGTCCTTGGAGTCCAGTTGGGAGCGACGTACTTGGAACTGGAAGGAGATGCTTTGGAAGTGGTGCAGGCACTCAATTCACTGGAGCTCTGTTGGGGTCGAAATGGTCCAGTTTTGAATGACATTAAATTACTTCTTCAGAATTTCAACGTTTGGAAAGTCTCTCATGTACACCGAGGGGCGAACGGGGCCACTCATAGTCTTGCTAAGATAGCTCTTTCTCTTGAGGCTGAACACATTTGGTATGATAATTTTCCTATGATAGTGCAGGAAATTATAAGTGTAGAACAAGTCCATTTATAATTTAATGAATTTATGTTTCGTTTAAAAAAAAAAAAAAGAGCATATAGACAATAAAGCATGCAACCTGACTTTGTGAGGAATCCAGTTGATGATGTAGAAGAGGCGCAAAGCAAACTTCTTCTACTTCTTCTTCTTTTTTATTTTTTTATTTTTAAATTTTTTTATGTGTCTAGGCCAAACAAAAAATTTATTGGACAACTTTCTTATGGTCCAAGGCCAAAGTAAATTTCGTTTTTGTCTCAAATAGAATATATATATATCATCTCAATTTTTTATTTTTTTTTTTTGAAAGGGGAAAACATACCATACTCATTCATTGATAAAAAAATCGCGAGCAATATTTCTTACAAACAGAGCAAAAAAACTCCGAAAGCAAATCATAGCCAAAAGCTAAAGTTACAGACGTCAACATCAAACCAATCAACCATAACCAAAAGCATCCACTAACCTATGACTATACATCAAGTTTAATATCAGATCTGCACCAAACAGACACCATCTAATGCATAGGTAATGCTTATTCCTCGGCTCTGAGAGCAAAATTCTCATGCCAAAACTTATCCTCATCAACCCAAAAGCCAGGAAATCGTTCACATCCACAACTCAAAGTCTGGACCAAAGCAGAAACGGGCAAATCAAAGAGAAATGATAGAGCCTTATTATAAGGAGAAACAAAAATGAAAACGTACAAGGAAATAAATGGATAAAACGAAAAATCAATCAACAAGGAAAAAACAAAAATACAAGAAATGCCGGAAGGAAGCCGATCACGTGCAGGCCAAAAACCGATGTAGAAGGTGGCGTTGGAAGCTCATCGCGGTGGGGATGCGAGAAAAGACCCAAAAACAGACGGTGGGCGGCAGAGCGGACATGGAGGAGATTGGCGGCGCATACAAAACAATCTGGAGGGGGAGAGTTTGAGTGAAGAGAAGCAGCCACAGAGTATGTCAAACAAGCAGAAGCAACATAAAACAACACACCAACATAAACGGCAAAAAAACAAGAGGCAACGGGGATAGGGGCACCAGGTAAACCACTAGTACTCGGTGCAAAGATGGCGAGAGGAGGAGGGAGGTAGCCAATGGCCATCCCTACTCCCCCAGCCTGGAGTTACCTTACATGTGCGGCTACGACGCTGAGAGAAAGAAACCCTATCTCAAATATAAATCTTAAAAGTATATATAGTAACACAAAATTGCAAAATTGGGCGTGGCCATGGCCTATCTTGGTCTTTACTTAAGTTCATCTCTAGTTGCTATTAATTCCAAAATTGGATTGGATGTCAGACATTAAAAACTATTGTTTTAAGTTTTAATACTATAGAGAATCCATTTTAGACCATTTTTAGGACACAGAAAATTTTCTCTTCTTTTGTCTCTCTCAAAACCTTATATACTTAAGTTTGAGTCTTTCTCTTTTGCTAAAAAAAAAAAAAAAATTGAGAGTGTTTGGACTTGGTTTCATTCGTGCAAAATGTAACCAAACTACATAGATATTTTTGGGTTCTATTGTACTATAGGAAAATATCTCACAATGTTATATACCATATAAATATCTCGTAAAGTTGACGTGGCAAGATCTAATAACTTTCAGATCAATAACTACCAAACATTGCCACATCAGCATTATGTGTTATTTATGAAATATTTTTCGAGATTGTGATTGATGTTTGAGACTTGGTGCAATTGACCACATTCCACTCAGAATTTTCATGGGGCCTAATGATGAGTCCAAATCTTTATTGGTCGTATAGAACCTTCAACAGAACCTTGCTACAAATGGTTCACAATCTTGGGCTCAGAGCCGGGCCCAAAGAAGTTCGTTATATGCCCATATCCATTTCGTAATTCCCTTTTCTTCGTTTTCTGCATTGAATAATAATAATAATTCACGTGGCGAATACTTAGATACCCTTAACAATGGGAAACAAGAGTAAAGCACATAAGATTAGTGTAATTTTTTTAATCCCACAAAAAAGAATTGCTGTTTCTTAATGGTTTTTGTAAAAGCTTGATGTGTAATTTTTAATTGGACAAACTTTTCTTCTAAACTGGGTTAGAAGAATTTTCTTCAACCTAGTCTGTAAAAGTGACATGTGCTCCTTGAACGTGTGAGATGCACACGTTTTTTTAATAGTATGGACAAAGTTAGAATAGATTTTATTAAAAACTCATGTGCATCTCACATGTTATTAAAAAGAGAGACACATGTCATTTTTAAAGATTAGGTTGGAGGAGATTCCTCCAACTCAGTTTGGAGAAAAACTGTTCTCTTTATTTTATATTTAAAAAAATTCTTTTTTTTTTTTTTTAATAACCATGAGGCAATGGTCTCCAAATAGTAGTTCAATCGGCTGTGGACCACACCTCATGAAGTGGAGGTCACTAGTTCGAATCTCTCTTCCCATTTTCTTGTGTGAAAATGTAAAAAATATTAATAATAAATAAATAAATAACCATGAGGCATGAAGACCGTCGTTTTCTAATTTTCTATCCATTATGGAAGGAAACCCCAAAAGAGGTCGCCGTTTCTCCAAAACGACAGGAAACTTGTTGCTATGTAGACGCTAGCCTAGTGTTTCTTTCCACTAGCTTTTCATGTTGAATATTGAAAAATTATTATTATTATTATTAAAAAATCTAAAAAAACAAGCATTAGAATTATAACATATAAAAATCATGATAATTTGTTGGAGAGAAGCCCTATGCAAGGCCTTACCAGTTACCATGACCAAAATTTAAAATTATTTAATAGACTAATAGTGATATATTAGGTAAGCCGGCCCTAAAAATAGTCTTCCTATATAAATATTCATTGTCGTCAGAAACGGAAGTAGGTGGATCTTTTGGGCCCTCCCTCTATTTTGAAATTTTCTGTTACATATACGGGGCCCAAAAATTAATCTCGGTAGTTTATACTTTCGTCTCTTTTAATAATAAAAAATCCTAATTTCCATGAATGATGATGTGATATGTGTTTTATCTTTATTTTAATCACAGAAATTACCGATAATCACGCATGATAATCGTATGTCTTCATCATTGTTATTGTAATCCCTAGTTGTCGTAAAGTAGCGTGCCTCTTGCCATTTCTATCCTTTATCCTTAAGCCTATGTCATCTTCATTGTCCACATCATTATTTCTTGTCTCTACTAAAAGAATTGTTCTCAAGAATTACATCCTGCCTTCTAATTGGCTCTTAGGTTCTATTTATCTTCATTTTGCTCATATCAACACGTCATAGTCACATTTACTCTAGGAATGTAAGATTGACCATCGCAAGGAGTGGCGCAATTCAAGTTTACGTGTCAGATTAAGGTTACGTCAACTTTAATCTTACCCATTTAATTTAATGGGTTAACTCTTCAACTTTAACCATCTAATTTTATATTTAATTTGTGTCAAAAATTTTCAACCATTATGTCACGTGTCATGTTCAAGTCGTGTCGAGACATGAGTATAAGACTATATATGTCAACACTAGCTTGACCAATTTAATTAAACGAGTTAGACTCATCAACTTTTATTTTTTAATTTTGTGTCGAGTTTGCGGATCATGTCAAAAGTTACCAACCCTAATTGCAAGTACTTAAGGAAGCTTTTTTTTTACCAAAAATAACTAGCACTGACTTGGTACATCTTTTTCTAAAAGAAAAGAAAAATGTAGCTTAAGGGGCAGAAACTTGTAGAGAGAACAAATTGGCATCTGAATTCAAAGCCTATGAACAAATTCAAAGTTAATTACCATATTAAATAAAAAAATATCTAACTTAGTATGACACTTTTGAGGAGTCGACTTATAGTATCATTTGATCAGCCCATTGTTAATTTGGTTCTGCCCCTATATATTGACTAGCTATGAAGGATTTGAACTTTGTGGAAATTAATTTGAAATGTTGCCAAGCACGTGAAAAGGTGTGTTTGCTTTTTATAATAAAATTTTATATAATAACACATCTCCAAAGAATGTCTTCTTATTACCCAAAAAATTCATATTTAGGATTATAGTTCTCCATTTGTGTGATGTCAACTTTCTAAATTTATACCAAATCCCTGTAATCATTCATTCTATTCTTACCCTAATTAATCCTTCTCTTGCTTAAGAACTATATATTTGAAAGAAAAACTAAGTACTTCCACCCATGACCCATTCATGCGTATTTTTTCGCTCAAGGTGGGTCCTTTTGAAGGGGCCTCGAAAAAGATTCGGTTCAAATAAACTGAATAGGAACATATTTTTTTAAAAAGAGGGTAAAATTATCAACAAAATATGAAACTTGAAGAAATGGCAATGGTTCCTTCTTGGAAAGTGGAAGGATGCAATTAACTTCACTGCGGACACAAACGTTTGCGTTTTATTCAATCTTTTCCACGGTCCAATAAATAGAGATAGAAATTAAGTTCAATTAATATGTCCTGTTTTAAATAAGTCTAATTAATTATTTAAAATAAGATATGACAACCGGAGTAAAGTCTAATTACAATGAGAGAGTGGCCATGCTCATGAATTATTTTTTTTTAAAAATAGGGATAATTACTTTTTGCCTTCACGAACTACAGTATATTGACACTTTTTCCCTATAAACTACCAACTATGATACTTGATCTCATCAAACTACAATTTTATGACATTTTTCTCTCTTCTATTAGTCAAAGGGGTTAAAATTAACGTTTAACGATCATGTGACTTGTATGTGCTATTTAATTTTTTTTTTCTTCCACTTTTGCCCTCACTTCCAATTTTTTCATGTGTTAGATTAGGGTTTAGGAGGGTATAAACGTCATTTTATTGATCTAAAATGAGGATAAAAGTGAAAGGAAAAAAAAATAAAATAGCACATGTAAGTTATATGACTGTTGACCGTTAATTTTAATTTCTTTGACTGACGGAATGGAAGAAAGTATCATAAGATTATAGTTTGATGAGGGTAAAGTATTCTAGTTGATAATTTATTAAAAAAAAAAAAAATACTAAAATATTGTAGTTTATATGAGTAAAAGATAATTAAAAAAAATAATAATAAAAGAAAGATGGACAAGAAACAGTGGAATTGAAGAGTCAAAGATAGCTGCACTGACAAAACTTAGCTGAGTTTTCAATGGTTTCTGTGGTCGCTTGAAGAAACGGGGAATCACATAGGGAATGGCAGCAGTACTGCTGTCGACCATAGCAGACATCACATGACAATTTGACAACCAAGCAGGAAGAAAAAAACGGCCATGTTCTGAGGTTCCAACCAAGCAAAGCTAAGGTCTATGCCGCCCTTCACGAGGCAAACGCCAAATCGCCAATAACTCCACGTTTTCTTCTACCAATATTCTATTCTATTATTATATTTTGTTGAGTCAAGCACGTTTCCTTCAGCATATTCAGAAAAATCCAGAAAGAAAAAAGCTTGAAAAAGTCATGGACAGCCCCCAATGAACCGTTACCGAGAGAGATGTCTTTAATCTTTTTATTTCATTTTCAAGAAAAACAACCTTTTTTTCTTCTTCTCTTGTTTTGGACTTATTATACTGGCGTCCCTTAATCAATGTCCTTTGAGTAGAGAATTAGAACTCTAAAAGAGTACAAATCATATGTTATTTTTTGCTTCTACTTTAGTCTTTAAGTTTTTATCTATATACACGTGTGAATTACGTGCATTGCACTTCCTTTATACTTGTTTATTATTGGTATTTCCGTCATTGGATTTTCTCCAGCTAGCAAGAAGGTGATAGTTGTAATAATTAATCACGATTGCACTGTCGGTGAAAAATCTTCGAACTCATAAATAATTGTAAACTACTATTAAAGTGAGTTACTATGTCGTTTTGACTGCAATACATGACTTCCTAGACACGATGGAGCTCATAAAATATCTGACTATTATTGAGAAATGAAACAAACTAGAACACTTTGAATTTTTTTAAGTTTATTTTCTTCTCATTTAATATTGTATTAACATTAAAGTTAAAAAATAAAATTTACAATATTACCTATCTTCTTAGAATAAATGAAATGAATTAAGATGATCTTTATTTCCATAATAGGACTTTCTCCATTTCAATTGAGTTGGATAATAATATGATCAAGCATCGGAAAAAAGAAAAAAGGCGGGCCCAATAGAGGTGAAGCAGTCCACCGGAATTGTTGTCCGATGGAAGAAACCACTAGTGGGTGTCCTCAAAATCAATTGGGATGCGGCTTTGGATCCTCGAACAGGAAAGATGGGGATGGGCGTCTTAGCAAGGGATCACGAGGGCCGAGTTTTGGCTATGACTAGCTCAACCCGCAACTAGATAAGTCACCCAACCACGGCAGAAACTCTAGCGGCGTGGCAAGCGGTGGTCCTTGGAGTTCAAATGGGAGCTACGTACTTGGAGTTGGAGGGTGATGCTTTGGAAGTAGTGCAGGATCTCAATCTACCAAATCACAGTTCGGGAAGAAATGGTCCAGTCTTGAATGATATCAAAGTGCTTCTCCAGAACTTTAATGCTTGTAAAGTCTCTCAAGTTCAACGAGGGGCAAATGGGACGGCTCATAGTTTAGCTAAATTAGCTCTCTCGGGTGGGGTTGAACAAACTTGGTATGATAACTTTCCTATGGTAGTGCAGGAAATTGTAAGTGCAGAACAAGTTCATTTATAATTCAATGAAGTTATGTTTTTTCAAAAAAAAAAAAAAAAAAAAAGATAATATTCAGTTAGTTATATTGAAATGGTATTTTTGTTTTTTCAAGACTCATTCATGCTATCCATAAAGAAATATTCCCAAAATAAAACTACTTACATAATTAATACTTATATTAAGTTTGAAAAATATTTAGGGTTTAGGTTTGAAAAATATTTTTGAGTTTGATTTTTTGGTGAAGAATGGCTAATGATCTTACGAAGATGTGGGGGGAGTTTTTCACTTTCAGATGAGGAAGAAGAGGAGATGGAGATCAAGAATAACTTTATGGTGGATCCTGTGAATCAAGGCCAATCATGTTTGGTTGGGAAGTTGGTTTCGGAAAGGTTGGTGAGCAAGGAGATTATAAAATCGAAATTGGTCAGAGGGTGGAGGCCGATTGGAACGTTATCCTTCAAAGTACTGGGGGACAATTTGTTTTCGATTGAGTTTGAGAACTCATGGGATAAATCGCGAGTGTTGGAGGAGAGACCCTGGGTGTTCAAAGGGAGTCTATTTGCGATGGAGGATTTTGATGGTGTGATGCCGTCGGCGAAGATCGATTTTGATAACGTGGCTTTTTGGCTGCAAATGATCAACATGCCTTTTGCATGTATGTGCAAGGACGTTGGTTTTCAGATTAGTGCCTCTGTGGGTACTGTGGAAAAGGTGGACATAGATGAAGAAGGAATTGGGTGGGGAGAATACCTTCAGGTCAGAATTCGAATTGATCTAAAGATGCCCTTGTCTTGTGGATGAATGTTGAAGGTTCATGGATGATCAGTTTGGGTGGTTTTCCAGTACAAATGCCTGCCTAAGTACTGTTTTCAATGCGGTTGCATCAGTCATGGGATAACAGGTTGTCTAAGCAAAAGGAAGGGGGAGGGTCCACTTTTCTGGCCTTAGTTGAGGCTTGAATCCCCGTCAACGTGGAGAAGAGAAAGGGAATGACGCCGACTTGGTGGTTTGGGGAATATGGAGGGGGCATTTCTCTTCAATGGTTGGGAGATTTTCTTACAGAGCTTTCAGGAGGTAAATGGAGGAATGAGGGGAGTACCAGCTGGGGAGCCTTCAGTAGCCGTGAAGAATCCGGTGAGGACGGGTTGTTAAGCAGAGGAGAACATCGATATGGAAGTCAATTTCCTTTTTCGGACGAAAGAGACGTTACAAAAAGAGAGATTCTAGGCGAGACGATTACGCTCAAAATAAATCGTCAATATTAAATGAGATGTCTACGGAAAAGGAAAGGAGTTATGAAGAAGATTTTGTCTTCAAGAATGCAGTTGGAGGAATTTTTTCAAAAGCAATAAAGAGTCAGAGAGGGGTAGATATGGAAAGGGAAAGGGATGTGTCTAATAAAGAGGGATGTATGGGAGAGCCTATGTGGATTAAAGGGCAAGTGACAGGTTCTAGAGGGGCTGACTCCACGTCGGTTGAGTCAAATGGCCCTTCTACTGGGAGCCAACCCAAAAAAACTCCCATGCAAACAAAAGAAAATGGTGCTCAGTCTATGCTCACGTGGAAGAGGAAAGCAAGGGCAAGGTCAACCCAAACCATCACTGTTTTTGCATAGACAGAAACTCATAAAAGGCGGAGCAAATGGGACATGGATGAGAATATGTTGGGGAAAAGAGATGGAGGAGGAAAGAGTAGGGAGTAGCAGGATAAATTGGAGGAAAATGCTATTGGTTCGGGATTGGCGGGTGCTTGGCCCCAACACCGTCGACCGCAATGACAACTCTGAGTTGGAACTGCTAGGGACTTGGAAACCCTTGGACAGTTCGTGAACTTTGCCGGTTGTGCTAAGTAAAGAAACCCATGGAAACCAAGTTATGACAAAAGAAAATGGAGAAATTAAGAAGTAAGATGGGATTTCAGAATTGCTTTGTAATGGATTGTGTGGGACGGAGTGGCAGCCTACCTTTGTTATGGAGGGGGGATTTGGAACTTGAAATTCAAAACTATAGTCGTCGACACAGAAACAATATATATCACCGAGGAGAGGAGGGGAGCGTTGGAAAATGACAGGGTTTTATGGGAATCCGGAACCACACAAGAGGTGTGAAGCATGGGCTCTCTTGTGCCATCTTGCTGGCATTGACCCCAAGCCGTGGGTTTGTTTTGGGGGCTTTAACGAGGTTACGGACAGAGCAGAAAAAAGGGGTGGTGTTAAGAAGGTCGTGGGTCAAATGGATGCATTCAGGAATGCGCTTTCTTTTTGTGAACTATCGAACCTCGGGTGCAATGGGGCTCGATTTACATGGAACAACGGGTAGGAAAGGGACTCTTTTATCCAATCCAGACTGGACAGTGCGGTAGCTAATGCTGATTGGTGTGCAATTTACTTGGATGTGTCTATTGTGACTGAAGCTGTCCTCAATTCGGATCACTTGCCACTACTGCTCACAAAAGGTGGCACTGGTTAGGGTGGCGGATGGCACAAAAAATTTAGGTATGAGGTTCATTGGGCAAAGGAAAAAGGGTCAAAGGAGGTGGTTAGGCAAGTATGGAGGAAGAAATTCAATCATGAGGATAAGTGGAAAAATATCAAGGGGAAACTTGAAGAGTGCTCGAAGGGACTTTTAAGATGGAGGAAAAAGGAGTTGGGGGCAGTAGAGAAAGTTTTGAATAAAAAAACCCAGTAGCTAAAATTTTTGCAGCGCGAGATGGTGGAATCGGAGAAGGAGAAAATAAAGGGGCTCCAAAAAGAGCTGTAGGCACTTTTGGAGAAAGAAGAAATATAGTGGAAAAAAAAAATCAAAGGAGGCATGGCTCAAAAAGGGGGACAAAAATATTTCCACACTTGCGTGACCCAAAGAAAACACAGCAATGCTATTGACAGCATCATTGACGAGCAGGGGCATTTATGGGTATCAAATGAGGAGGTGGAGCAGGTGTTTGTAAACTATTATCAATCTTTATTTACTTCTGAGACCCAAACCAATCCAGACATTTGTTTGGAAGAGCTAGATTGCCGTGTGTCTTCTAAGATGAACGACGTCTTGATGAGGAATTTTTCCTTAGATGAGGTTGCTACAGCTTTAAAACAAATATCACCCCCACAAAGCACTAGGACCTGACGGGTTTTCTGCAAGTTTTTACCAAGACAATTGGTAAGTGGTGGGTGAGAAGGTATGCCAATCTGTACTAGCAATTTTGAATTCTGGTATTATTGAGAAGGAGCTTAATTTTACTTATATAGCACTTATACCTAAAACTACTAACCTTACAAGGGTGATGGAGTTTAGGCCTATAAGTCTGTGTAACGTTTTTTATAAGCTTATTTCCAATGTCCTTGCTAATAGAATTAAGGTGATTTTTCCTAATCTGATCTCCATGAACCAAAGTGTTTCTATACCGAGGAGGTTGATCACTGATAACATTTTAGCTGCCGAGACACTGCATTCTATGCACACTCATATGTGGGGGTAAGGAGGCGTATATGGCCATCAAATTGGACATGAGCAAGGCGTACGATATGGTAGAATGAGATTTTCTAGAGGCAATTATGTGAAGATTGGGTTTCACAGAGAAATGGGTTAATCTCATTATGAAATGTGTTCGTACGACCAACTATGCCATTTTGGTGAATGGTAATCATGTTGGCCATATAGACCCTATGCAGGGGTTAAGGAAAGGAGATCCCATCTCACCATATTTGTTCTTACTTTGCGCGTTGAGTTCTCTCCTTGAAAAGGCGGGGCGAACAGGGTTCATTGAAGGGATTCCCACTTCATTGAGGGGCCCATGGATTAATCACCTACTTTTTACAGATGACAGTTTATTATTTTGTAAGGCCGATTTGAGGCATTGGAATCGGATAACAAAGGTTTTGAGTACTTATGAACGTGCCTCCGGCCAACTACTGAATAGAGAAAAAACTGCCATCTTTTTTAGCAGGAACACTGAGCCTCAGGTGAAGCAAAAAATCCTAGAGGTTGTGGGTATCCCAGACTCACAACGATTTGATACATATCTGGGGCTCCTTGCTCTAGTTGGAAAGTCTAAAATGACTGAATTCCAAGGTATCAAGACCCTAGTGTGGAAGAGGTTGCAAGACTGGAAGTTGAATTTCAATTTCTTATCTCAAGCTAGAAAAGAGATCTTGATTAAGGTGGTCATTTAATCTATCCTTACATATAACATGAGTGTCTTCCTCCTACCGAAGGCTTTGTGTAATGATCTCAACTCTATGATGCAAAGATTTTGATGGGGTCATCAATCAAATGATAAGCGAATTCATTGGATGAGCTGGGAGAAACTGGGGGTGGCAAAATCACAGGGTGATATGGGTTTTCGAGACCAAAGTATTTTCAACCAAGCTCTCTTGGCAAAACAATGTTGGCGGCTATGGACATCGCTAGACAGCTTGATGGCACATATTTTCAAAGCGAAATACTACACAGATTGCTCAATTTTGGAGGCACAAATGGGGACCAAACCATCTTTCACTTGGCGGAGTATTCAAAAGGCTTGCAAGGTTGTAAGTGATGGGTTGATTTGGTGGATTGGGGTAGGTTCCAATGTCAGAATTTGGGGTGACAAATGGCTTAATAACCCACCTACATATATGGTTCAATCTCCTCCAACGGTTCTAGACACAACAGCCAACGTGGAGGAGTTAATTGACCAAGATAGGAAGGGGTGGAATCTAACGTTGATTCGGGAAATCTTCAATGTGGAGGATCGGGTGGCCATCCAATCGGTTCCAATTAGTAGCACTAACTAGCCGGACAAGTTGGTGTGGAGAGGGACTAAAAATGGGGTGTTCTCAGTGAGTAGTGCTTACCATATGGTAAAGGAGCAGGAAAATGGCAATCAACCTGAGAGCTCTATTAGAAGGGGGCATAATGCTTTATGGAAAGGGATTTGGAACATGCACTTTCGAAATGCTGTAAAAAATTTCATGTGGTGGGCTTGCAAGAATCTATTATCGACAAAGGAGAACTTAATGAGGAATAGGGTGGTTAAGGAGCCTTTGAGACTGCCCAGCTTCTAGGGACGTTTGGGATGCGAGTTAAAGAATTTTTCAAAAAAGCACTTTTTCTAGATCAGATTTCTTCCAAGTTGCGGGAGCTTTACTTAAGATGGGGGGTGGGGACATTTTTTGTCTATTCTCAAAAAATTTAAAGGAGGATTTGGCTGAGAAGAAATGTTTGGATTTATGATGGATAGTTCCCTCATCCAGATCACATAGTTTGGGAAGTTGAAATGGCGGTGATGGACTATGCAAGCGACTAGGGTTGAAGGCCATAAGGGTCGCGACCTGCTGGAGCGCCAAACGCTGTAGGTAAAACCAGCTTGTGGGTGGATCAAGGTGAATGTGGATGCAACTTTGGACAAAGGAGCTGGAAAGATGGGTTTTGGGCTTATTATACGTGATCACGAAGGCAAATTCCTAGCGGAGAGAGGATACCACCCAATGGTTGTGAAATATGACTAGCTCTTTCCAAGTTCGACGACGTACGAGTAAGGGCATGTTTGAAATTGCGTTTGAGGGGACTAAACGTGCTTTTAACATTCAAAAAATCAGTTTGAAGAAAAAATACTCGTTTGGTAAAAAAATTAAAAGTGCTTTTAAGGGTCCAAAAATACTAAAAATGGCAAAAATGCATTTTTGGTAAAAGTTTAAAAATAAAGCTTTTATCCAAAAGCTCTTTTTTACTTAAAAACTATAAGCGCTTGCTTGTTTGGGATTGTGTTTGAGGGGCCTAAAAGTACTTTTAACACTCAAAAAGTTTGTTTGAAGAAAAAAGTACTTGTTTGGTAAAAAAATAAAAAGCACTTTTAAGGGTCCAAAAAGCCTAAAAATGGCCAAAAATTAGTTTTGACAAAAGCTTAAAAATGAAGCTTGTGCCCAAAAGCTCATTTTGACTTAAAAGCTTTATTTCTCAAATGCAATCCCAAACAGGCTGTGATAATATATATGGTAACTTCTAAGAGCATTCCCAATCGAGGAGCTAAATAAGAGTTTGTTTGGGATTGCGCTTAAGAAGTCTAAATGTACTTTTAACACTAAAAAAACTTGTTTGAAAAAAAAAAAAAGGTATTCGTTTGGTAAAAAAATTAAAAGCACTTTTAATGATCTAAAAAGCCTAAAAATGGCCAAAAAACACATTTGACAAAAGCTTAAAAATGAAGCATTTGCCCAAAAGCTCTTTTTGACTTAAAAGTTTTATTTCTCAAACGCAATCCCAAACAAGCTTTAACGCTTTTATCTAAAAGGTTCCTTACATTTGTGAAATACCCCTTGTATTGGAGAAGCAAAAAAAAAAAAAAAGGTAAAATGGATATTTTATTGAATGAGTTTAAAAAAAGCTACATGTAGCGACACTTTCGAAGGAGCAATTTCATTTTTTTTATTATTTCTCTTACATGTTTTCTCTTTTCCCAAAATTTTCTCCTGTTATTTCTCTTTCATATATGTCTTTTTCCAAAAAGATTTTTCTTGCTATTTCTTTCTTCACATCTCTTTTTTTCCAAAAGTTAAAAAATATGATATTTAGGAGGAATATAATCCTTATAAAAAAAGAAAAAAAATATTTAAATGATATAAGTAAAAATATAAATAATTAGATATAAAAAATATTTAAAAATTTATTAGTTAAAATAGATAAAATAAATTTTAAAGAATTATTTTACATAAAAATTTGACTTATGGGATCATGTTGCCTTTTAAAGGCGGATAATCCGGTCAGTGACGGTGTTAAGGGGCTTAATGACATCACCCATTATCCTTAGATAGTGGCTCGTGTGATGGGTAGGTGAAGAAATGATGGGTTACCCAAAAATAGTAAAATAGGCACCTAGCCGGCAAGAATCTAAACCCAATATGAGCATTGATTGCTAATAATATTCATGAGGGGCAGAGGCAATTGCGGCATTGAGATTGGCTCATCTATGTCCTGAGCTAAGAATTTTTAGGGTGGTCATGAAAGACATTACTCTCCAAGTGGAACAGATTCTAAAAAAATATAAAATAAGCTGGAGTCGGAATGAACATCTTATTAAAAAGTTTGAGGGGGTTTTAAATTGCCTACAAAGGTTGAAGGTTAACCATATTAGACGAAACCTCAATGAATAGCATCTTATTGCCTGGCGAAAGAAGCGCTCTCTCTTTCCGTGAGTGATCATTTTTCCTATTTTTCTAGGCTACTAACTTTATTAATTGCTCATAATATTCTTTCCAAGCCTGTATTTTATAACATGAAATTAGTGGCCATGCCATACCATCAATTAGCATCTATTAATATTAACCATCATTTTACAAGCTAATTTACAATAATATTATTGTAAAAACTTAAGCTCATAACATGTGAATTAATAGTTTCATGCTAGCTTGATATGCATAGTTATAAACATAATATTTTCATGGTGGAAAAGATTTAGCATTTAAGCGTCTTTGTTGGCGATTATTTACCTAGGGCGCTAAATTCCGAACACAAGCTTTTTGCAAGAATCTAGCTACTTACTTTGCATTACACTTTAACATTAACAAAAGTTCTAAGATATAAACCACAATCTATATTTAAAAGAGGTTTGCTAGGGGTTCTCCCCGTAGTGTTCTTCTGGTGTTCTCCCAGTCTTATGTAGAACATGATTTAATAAAAAATAAAATTGTAGTACCATTTTTTTGCTAACAGATTAATTTTTATAAGTTAATAGTTAGGTTCTAATGCTTTAAAATTTGTTTTTGGATTCAAAATTAAACCTAATGGTGGAAGGTTAACCCTTTAGGGATGATATCACCCAAAATGGATTTGATCATCCTAAATTTGATGCTAATGCCTCAATTTTGTTGCTAATGCCTCACAATTTTGTTGCTAATGCCTCAAATTTGATGCTAATGTCTAAAAAAACACGTGGTGGAGGCAACTACAATTTTATTTTTTCTTAAATCATGTTTTATGTAAAACTGGGAGAACACCAGGAGAACCTACGGGGAGAACCCCTAGCATTTTCCNTATTGCCGCTACATGTAGCTTTTTTTTTAGCTCATTTAACAAAAAATTTATTCTACATTTTTTTTAGCTTATCCAATGTAGAGGGTATTTTATCAATTTAAAGAGCTATTTTAGATAAAAATGATATTTAGCTCTTCCATTGTGAATGCTCTTATATTGGAGAAGCTAAAAAAAATGTAGAATTGATATTTTATTAAATGAACTAAAAAAAAAAAGCTACATATAGCAGCACTATTCAAAGAGCTATTTTCCTAAATTTTCTTCTCACATCTTTTTTTCTCCAACTATTTCTCTCAAAATTTTCTTCCCACATTTTTTTTTATTGTTTCTCTCACCTGTTTCCTCTTTTTCCAAAATTTTCTCCTGCTATTTCTCTTTCACATCTCATTTTTTCCAAAATTTTTTCCTATTATTTCTCTTTTCACATCACATTTTTCTCAAAATTTGAAAAATAAGATATTTAAGAAAAATATAATCATTATAAAAAATAATAAAAATTAAATAATATAGATAAAAATATAACTAATAGAATGTAGGATGCCTTTAAAAAGTTATTAGCTAAACTAGATAAATTGAGTTTTGAAGAGCTATTTTACATAAAAAAAAAATTAGATCTTCCATTGGGAATGCTTTAAGAACATTCTAAATGGAAGAGTTAAATGACACTTTTATCTAAATAGCTACTTAAATTTGTAAAATACCTCTTACATTGGCGAAGCAAAAAAAAAGAAAGAAAGGTGGAATAGATATTTTATTAAATGAGATAAAAAAAAAGCTATATGTAGCGGTACTATTCAAAGAGCTATTTTCCTAAATTTTCTTCCCACGTCTTTTTTCTCTCGCTATCTCTACCAAAATTTTTTTCCCACGTTTTTTTAATTGTTTCTCACTTGTTTTCTCTTTTTCTAAAATTTTCTCCTACTATTTCTCTCCACATCACTTTTTCCTCAAAAGTTGAAAAATATGACATTTAGGAAAAATACAATTCTTATAAAAAATTAAAAAATAATAATAATTAAATGATATAGATAATAATAATAATTTTTTTACATAAAAAATTAGCTCCTCCATTGAGAATTCTCTAATAAACACATTCTGCCTCAAAATTGTTTAAACCTTCCAAAAATCTTTAAGATATATGGTCTTTGACGGTCAAAGGTGAAAAGGCATGCGGTTATTTAACCCCCGCTAACCGCTTTTGAAAGCAGTTAATAAAAATCGCTAACTTCTCTCTCTCTCTCTCTTCCCCACAAGAGAGAGGAGATGGTGGGGAGATGATTTGTAGAATGCAAAAGAGCATTTCTCTCTCTCTATATATATATATGCTACACATCCCAAATTTTTTTCCTAAAAGTTAGTTTCCAAATGATGTGTCACAATTCTATGAGTTAGTGACATACTTCTCAAAATAATAAATCTCATGAGATGTTTAGCACTCATATATATATATATACCCCTTTTCACCCTTATCGATAGTCTTCAACACCCGAGTCAAAAGCCCAAATTAATCAATCTCAAAGATCTATATATGTCCAGTAGTCTTCTAGAAAAGAACTATTAAACACAATATATTTAAGGCCCTAATTATCACATTCTGCCTCAAAAACGTCTAAACCTCTCGAAAATCTTTAATTAAGATGGTCTCCACCATGAGAACTGTCGTCGACAATTGAGTGAAATACCCAAATAAATCAATCTCAAACAATTTCATCCACACAGATTTGCATATGTTGTAGGATGACAAGCTGCTTGCCATTGCGGAGCCCGCGATCATTGCCATCAATGAGCCAACAAGTGGATCGATGGTCATGCCACCATCACATAGCTCGTTGCCGTTGAGAACTCGAGTGACAATGCAAACGCTAACACTGTCGATGTGGCGACGCGCAAGATCTATGTCTAGGAGATGTTGCACAACATGTCACCCGGACAAGTTCACCAGGAATTTGAAAGGGTTTTCGTGAATATGGTGAAGATGATTGTTGGAACCACCCCCTCCCATAGCAAACGAGGTTGGGGCATATTTAATGACTTGGCTTGTTTTAATGAGGTGCCATTGATGTGGTGATCCATCCTTGTATACATCCAAAGTGACGAAGTTAATTGTGCAATACTTACACTTTTGGCAAAATTAATCGATACGAAGTGACATTTCGTCATAAAAGTAAATTGAAAAGCGAAATACATAGTGATTTGATATCGGATTAAACCTTAATGATTGTTTTAATCAATTTTGAACACTAGAAAGTGATTTGATAAAAAGTCAAACTCTAAAGACTAATAATAAAATACTTTTCTTGATCTAAATAAAATAAAGAGCCAATGCTTCAATTTTTCTGACAATTGGAATATGATTAATGATTTCATACATGCCCGTTTCTTGTGATGGTAAAAAGGAAGAATACTTTTGGCTCTTTCCTTTGACTATGAGAAATGTCTACCTCCTACTTGAACTCGGGGATTGCGGACAGGTTGTCATTCTGATCGAGAAGAGTTTAAGAGTCCAAGGAACCGACCAACTTGCAACAAAAAAAAAACAGTAGTCGTTGTTTTATTTTTTTCCTTAATGGAAGGTGAATGGAAACTGCATATATAAGAATTTATCTCCAGAAATTTTTACTTTTTGAAAAGTTGTAGATGAACTATATGCAATAGACCATTTTGACCCCCGCCCCAAACACTGTTAAAAAAAGTAGTAAGGTGAAATTTTGAAGCTCCTGTGACATATAAATGTTGGGTTTGGCATCAAGACTCCAAAGTCCAAAGCCCTTCTTTTACACATATATACATGTGCATGATTCTGGGGTTCTTTGTTAATAGTAATCGCCATGTCTACTTGTAGTGAAGATGACAGTGAGCTTCGGAGAGGGCCATGGACTCTTGAAGAAGACAATCTGCTCATTCACTATATCACTCATCATGGTGAGGGCCGTTGGAATTTGCTTGCAAAACGTTCAGGTGAGCTGAGCTGCTTATTATTAGTAGTAAAAGATGTAGAAATTTGATATCATTTATTGGCCTTTTTGTTAACCATTTTCTTTTCTGTTTAAAGGGTTGAGGAGAACTGGCAAGAGCTGCAGATTGAGATGGCTAAATTATCTCAAACCAGATGTAAAGCGTGGAAATCTTACCCCACAAGAGCAGCTTTTGATTCTTGAACTCCACTCCAAGTGGGGTAATAGGTAATCTTCTAATCTTATGTTCAAAATTTTCTCATCATCACTCTTATTCTGTGAGCTAGAATTTGTTGGTATATATGTTTGTATTTATGGTCTGGTTTTAATGCAATTTTGTTGTTCGTTTGGTTAATCTTAGGTGGTCAAAGATTGCGCAACATCTACCCGGAAGAACAGACAACGAGATCAAGAACTATTGGAGAACTCGGGTGCAGAAACAAGCAAGGCTTTTTAAGATTGATACCAACAGCACAGCATTTCAAGACATCATTCGGTGCTATTGGGTGCCGAGGTTGCTTCAAAAGATACAAGAATCATCTTCTTCAGGCATGTTTTTCCAGGACTCAGCAACCCCTCATCAGCCTCTTGGCAATCCCCATCAACAGCCTGCAGCAGCTGCAGCACCACCACCACCAGCACAAGCAATAATACAGAGTTTGGATCCCCTGCATGTGCAGAATCCAGGCTCAGAGCACTGCGTATCCTTATCAGAATCAATGAATATCTCCCAAATATGTCAAATTTCAGAGTACCCAACAAGTCCATTTCATGCTGATTATGACACATTGGTAAAGGGCTGCTATTATGCTGACAACAATGGCTATGAAATGGAAGCCTTCCACCTGGGAAGTATGCCAGCACCACTGGGGAATTTTGAAAATTCTGCTACAAATTTCCATGTTGCGGAAAATAACTGGGCTGGGAATGATTTTCCAGGCAGCATGAGGAACATGGAAGTACTATGGCAAATGAAGAACTAACAAAGGATCTTGTTCTGGGAAATCCCACAAACTGTTGATTAGTTAGTGTTTAGGATTATGCCATTAAGTGATAAGTAATTGTTAATTTTTCTATCTTATTGTTTCTATCCAAAAAAGAAAAAAAAAAAAAATTGGAAAATTGTTGATTCAAATCATTGGTCTGACTTTTATATTGTACGCATGACACTTGAAAATTGAAAGGAATGGGTCCTGCAGGTAGCTTTGAATTTCTTTCTTTTGAAAAGTAAATGCCCTAATTCTTCAAAAACTTTGTGTCATCTTCCCATTTTCTATTTTGTCCCATTAGCGGGATGGTGGAGGAGTTTTAGAGTAGTAAACTTTTCTTGTTGAAGATTATTCTTAGCCGACTTGGAAAATCAGATCAGATATGGCAAAAAAGTGGGAGAAACGGGTGGTCCTCTAGGTAGTTGGAAAAGGTTTGATTTTTCAGATGTTTAATTTTCAAAGCAACTAGATTCCCTATTCAACCAACCAGTTAGCTTTAATTTATGCTTATTTTTCAGATATGGTTATTGTTTGCAATTAGTTTGCAAATTTAAAAATTATTAGAAAAATATTTTTTAGATTTTTAATTGTATGAAAAATCGTCAAATATTTATTATATTTTTACATAAAAGGGAAAGAGAACAAAGAAGAGTCGCTGAGAAATAAAGTATCTTATATTTTTTTGTCACTCTTCCCACCTTTAAAGGCAGGTAGGCTTTATAAAGAGTCATTTCAATTGTCTGTCCGAGGGTGTGGGAGAGAGGCTGTAAATGGTTTACGTAGATGAAAAAGCAAAAACTATTTTACGCATTGTGAAATGTTATTTTTGTTGATCAAATAAAAATATGAGTTAATAATCTTTTTAATACTTAGGTTTTCACTTTTTTTTTTTTTTTTGCCACCTAAGTTTTAATTCATATTACAGATGATATTTGACTTATGGATAAATACCGATTTAGTACTTTCATCACCATTCCGTCAATCAAACGAATTAACGGATTGACATGTGTCATAACAAAAACATATCACGTGTCTTAAAATTAAAAAAAAATAAATCAAAATCAAAACTTGAAAAAAAATAAAATAAAAGAATCAAATATGGGGTGGCCAAAATTAGTTTGGCTGATGGAATGGTGATAAAAGTACTAGATTGGTCTTCACCTATATGCCAGGTATCATTTGTGATACAATTTGAAACCTAGATGAAAAAAAATAAAAAACTGAAAACCTAGATACTAAAAAAAGTTAATAACCCTAAAAATATTTTCAAATTGGCCTACATTTTACATTGGGTCTAACACTCAAAAATTTAAAACAGAAATAAATATTTAAAAAATATATATATTTAAGAACGAACCGGCCTAACTGAATATTCAGATCCACCAAAGTCCAACAGCCAATTGATCCAATTCGGGAAACAAGATCTTCTAATAAATGCATTTCAGACTTCCTCTTCGATCGGGATAGACCCCACCAATAAAGAAAGCATTAAATTGATCTGAAATTGAATTACATGTTTTTTAACAAATTTAGAAAAAATAAAAAATAAATACATTTTACCCCTAAATTATCCACCCATTTGCACTTTTAATCCCAATATTTAAAAAGTGACATTTTATCCCTTAAAGTATCTGACATTGATACTTGACCTCATGAAGTATATTTTACCTCTAAAGTATTTTAAATTGGCGTTTTACCTCTTTGAATTGACACTTTACTCTTCCAAAACTAAGTTACTTCAGGAGGGTAAAGTATCAACTCAAAATACTTAAGGGGGTAAAGTGTACTTCATGGGGTCAAGTATCAGTGTCAAATACTTTGGAAGGTAAAATGTCACTTTTTGAACATTGAAGTTAAAAGTAAGTGCAAATGAGTGAATAATTCAGAAAGTAAAGTGTATTTTTCAAAAAAAAAAAAAAAATGTTATCTTTCAAATTGACAAATTTGATGATATTCATTTGATTTAACTAAGTTGGTCATCAAGTAGTATCACAATTTATAACTTCTTTACTCCACTAACCATCCCCATATCACCATAAAATGCTGGTTAATTACAAACTCCAAAATCCTTCTTTTCATAAAACCTCAAACCAACCTACTAATTCACTTTCTCCTCTTTCTAAACAAAACACCACCACCACCACCTTTAATAACAACAACAATAAAAACATCCACATAACAAAACACTTATGAGAATCATCACTCACTCAAAAGTCAAACCTCCATTTCTCAACAATCACAAAACAACCAACAACAATTACAACATCCCCATATTCATAAAGTACTCTCTCTCTCTCTCTCTCTCAATGTTTGGTGCTATAACAAAATAAGAGGAGATTATTGGTCAATGAGTGAAGGGAATAAATATTATTTTTAATGTTATCATGGGAAAACATATTGTAAAGGGTGCAATTAAATAAGATAGTGACGAAAGTGTGTGCACGTAGGACAATGTTATAATCTGACGCCAATCTATAGGTATTACATATGAAAGTTGGCATGGGTAATTTTGGTACCAAGAGAAATCAAATCCAACTAAAAATCCTATCGACCACTATTATTATATGCTCAAATGGGAAATGAAAGTTTATGTTGGGGATGATCACACTATAATAGTGTACACCCTCAGCCATGCAATTATCTCCTATGGATGATAGGTTTCTGTTATAATAATAACTAGTAGGAGAATATTGTATGCATTAAGAGTGAACTTTGGTATTATTATGCTTCAAAGTATTAGCTTTACAATACAAAAACATAAAATATATATACACAATTTGACCTAATACAATTACACTACGAATTGAATGAAATCTGATTTCTTGCTATGCAAGTTATGAACGACTAGATCTTCTTTCCTTCTAGAACAAATTCTGTTGATAGCTGTAGTAGTGATCCACAAGGCTTGAGATATTGGTAGAAGTGATTCTGAGACAATATGAGGCTTTCCATATTGGACTAGTAGTGTAGTAGTCTTTCCATACTGAATTGGTAAACCAGCACTGTCATTGACAGTAGTTTCTGTGATAGCGATTGATGTTGTGATTGATCTGCGCTCGATCGCACACGGGGGTTGAACTTTCTGTGATAGCGATCAATAATGCGTTCGATGCTGTGCTTGAGCGTTGGGTGGTGTGAACTTTCTATGATAGCGATCGATGATGCACTTGATGCTGCGCTTGAGTGCTGGCTGACTTGCTTGGTTCAATTCAAGCCTAATATACTTTAACACCCCCCAGCAAGGTGATGGGGGGAGAAACCACCATTAACTTGTTTTTGAGAAACAAAAAACGAGATGAGAAAAGATCTTTGGTAAAGATATCTGCCATTTGATCATATGTAGAAATAAACTTGATGAGAATGTCACGGTTGAGGACCTTTTCACATACAAAGTGATAATCCACCTCAATATGCTTTGTGCAAGCATGAAACACTAGATTGGAAGCTAAAGCCAAGGCACTGATGTTGTCACAACAAAGAACTAGAGGAGTTGGGTGAAAGACTCTAAGCTCCTTGAAGAGCATACAAAGCCAATATAATTCTGTAGTTGTTAAGGAGAGAGATCGGTACTCTACCTCTGTGCTTGAACGAGAAACTACAATCTGCTTCTTAGCACTCCACGCAATCAAACAATCTCCTAGAAAAATAGCAAAGCCTGAGGTAGATCGACGATCATCAGAACAACCTGCCCAGTCAGAATCACAAAAAGCATTTAGTTGAAGGTTGCTCTTGGTATAGTGAAGACCATGATCTTTGGTTCCATTGAGATATCTGAGGACTCTCTTGGAAACAATCTAGTGTGTAAAAGAAGGGGCATGCATATGCTAGCATAGCTGATTGACTGAGTAAGCAATCTCAGGTCTAGTAAGTGTACAATATTGCAAAGCTCCTACAACTTGTCTGTAGATAGTTGGATCAGCAAGTGCTTCCCCATCATGTCTAGACAATTTGGACCCTAATGTGCAAGGGGATTTGGATGGTTTAACTCCATCCATATGAGTCTTTGAAGAAGGTCAGTGATGTATTTGTTTTGACCTGAATACCAAGAAAATAATGCAGAGATCCTAAATCCTTCAAAGGAAATTCTGCCTGCAGCTTAGTTATAATACTGGAAATGACAAAGGGATGAGTTCCAATAATCAGAATATCATCTATATAAACCAACATATAGATGTGAATAGCCCCTTGCAAAAAGATAAAGAGATAAGTGTCCACCAGAGATCCTTGGAAGCCAAGATCAAGGAGAAAATTGGACAACATAGTATACCAAGCTCGAGGAGCTTGTTTGAGTCCATAAATTGCCTTGTGCAGCTTGCAAACTAAATTAGGTTGAGAGTTGTCTTGAAAACCAAGTGGTTGCTCCATATAGACCTCTTCATTGAGAGTACCTTGCAAAAAAGCATTAGACACATCAAGTTGCCTAATAGGCCAATCAAAGTGAACAACCAAAGCAAGTACAACTCTAATGGTTGAGGCTTTGATGACTGGACTGAAGGTCTCAGTGTAATAAACCCCATCTTGTTGATCAAATCCCTTTGCCACCAATCTAGCTTTAAACATTTCTACTGAGCCATCAGCTTTCTTCTTGATTTTAAAGACCCATTTATTTCGAATAACATTGTTGTGAGTTGGTCGAGGACACAAGGTCCATGTGGCATTAGATATCAAGGCATCATATTCTTGCTACATAGCATGTCTCCACCTTGGATCAGCAGCAGCCTTTCTATAAGAAACTAGTTCGATCTCTAATTCAATATCATGTGTTGTGGTGAGATATAGCTGAAAGTTAGTCAGCAAACTCTTTTGGTCTAAGGGAGCCAGTTCTAGACCTAGTGATCATAGGATGGGTTGGAGGAGGAGGTTTCGGTTTTAGATTAGGGTTTGAGGTAGGTTTAGGTTGTATGGGAGTAGGATTAGGAGTAGGTATGGATGAGGGTGTGGAGGTAAGGTCTGGTATTACTGGTACATAAGATTGAGTATGAGCTGGTGAGGTAGAAGTTTTGATCAATGCCAAATATTGTATATTTGACACCCCTTAATTTATGTTTGTTAGGCTCTTAGCTTTGTTAATATCTAATTTTTAGTTTGTTTTAGTGTTCTATGGTGTTGCAAGTTCTTGCATTCAAACGGAGGTTAAAAGGGTGAAAAGGGGCAAAAAGTGAAGATCTGGCCCCTTCCAGTGTGCTCGAGCCCAAGGGGCGCGATCAAGTGCATGTCTCGTCAGCCTGTAAAGCCCACGTTGCCCTAGCCGCCATCGCTTCACCCGCTGCGCCGTGGGATTTTAGAGCAGTTACGTGCGCTCGAGTGCACTGCCTACGATCGAGCGTACATAGGGCTGCGCTCGAGCGCACTGCCTACGATCAAGCGCAACCCTGACCTAGCAGCACATTTAGTTTTGTCTATAAATAGAACCTTGTCTCATTTTTGTAAACTTACATTTTATGGGCGCATTTTGAGAGCACCAACCACTGTTTGGCACTGTTCAGCCTGTATAATTGTCAAACTTTACTTGCTTTATTTAAATTAATGCTGTGTTTTAGCTTTCTCGTGTCTCTCTTTAGCATGGGAGGCTCAATCTTCAACTAAGGTTGAAGATGAAGCCTCACCTTTAATTTTATGCTTGTTTTTACATTAAGTTCATTTAATTCAGTCATTTTATATCGTTTACTCGTTTCAATTCGGTTTAGGGACAAGATCGAGATTGGTTGTGCCGTAGTTGTTTATTCATTGTGTTTTGTTCGATGGATACATTTCATCTTTTGATTTAAGTTTATTTATCCATTGTCGTTTGTGTTAATCACATTCACATTGGATCCTTTGAACTAAATTATATATGTTTTGTCTTTTGTCAAAAGGATGGATTCTTTGAATCCTTCAATAGGCACAATAGAGTATGCTTTGATTATAATCGATAGATGGATTAGTGAACTTAGTGTATTTAACTTGTGTTTTTGATTTGGTGAGGTGGAGTCTTAAACCTTAGTATTTCATTTGTTTATTTTACCGCACTTTAATTAGCTTATGTTTTCGTTCTTTAACAAACACTCAAACTTTTGGAACTAGGTTAAAGTAAGATTAATTTAGACATAGGATTAATTTTAAACAAACACGATTCCCTGCGGATACGATCTCGTACTTTCGCAACACTACATGAATAATGGCTTGTGCTATTGCGAGTACAAGTAAATTTGTACACAAAATTTTGGCGCCGTTGCCGGGGAATCGGTTGTTTTGTTGAAATTGATTTTATTTTTAGATTAGTTTTATTTTTCTACTAGTATTTAATTTCTCAAATTTCTATTATGTTCTTTGTTTATTTCTTTGTGTTTTTATTAAAAATTTAAAGTTTTTAGGATAGTGTTTGGCTGTTATTCTTAGTTTGTATAGTTTCTGGAAAATCAATCTGTGATAGTACGATCGATCGCACCCTTGTTGAGATAGTGCGATTGATCGCACCCCTGTTGAGATCGAGCGCACTTGAGCCTATTTTAACACTGTCACGTGCCTGCGCTCGATTAGTACGCAGTTGCGCGCGAGCGCACCCTTTCTGACATATAGCAGTGCAGTGATACGCTCGATCGTACCTCTGTTGTGATCGAACGCACTTGTAGAGACTACTACATTTGTGTTGCTTGCGATCGATCACACCAACCTGCGCTCGAGCGCACCTCTACTGGCTGCACGAACAGACCCGAGGTAGTATGTTTAGTTTTCATTTTTTTTTGTTTTGATTAATTATTAGTTTAGTTTTAATTGTTTAATCTGCCTGTTTTTAGTTTGTTCTCTGTTGTTGTTAATTTTGGTTAGTTAATTGTTATTTTAATTTGTTTAATTTGTTTATTTTAATTTTAGTTAATTAAATAATTATTTGTTTAGTTTTTTTATTTCTTTAAAGTATTAATTGTTTAAGCTAGTTTGTTTTTATTTTATTTCTTTAATTTGTTTGTTTGTTATCTGCATTTGTTAATATTTGTTTAGATTGCTTAGCTTTTAATTCATTAATTGTTTAATTAGTTTATTGTTTAGTTAATTTATTTTTAATTCAATTTTTAATTTGTTTTTGTTTGCTCTTATTGTTCTTTTATTGTTATTTTGATGTGCTTGTTTATTCTGTTTTTGTGTATACTTGCTTAGTTAGTTTATTGCTTTTCTAGTTCTTTAGTTAATTTCTTGATTGGTGTATGCATGGTCGGAGATCCCTAAACTTAGAGTTAACACCTTTAGATCCCAACTTAGAGAGAAATCTTAGGAGATCCTGTAGAACATCATTTGAGATGGAGGACAATCCGAGGAATGCAGAGAAGCATGAAGAGTACCAAGATGCAAGAGCTGGGCACGTGGAGCAAATGCGAGCTTATAACGTGGATTTCACTACATCACTCAGGGAGCTATTCGCACTAGTGGCGACTAGTTCCCATTCGTGTATAGTGTTGCCACCGACTAATGCAACTCATTTTGACTTAAAGCCACACGTCATCCAACTTTTACCGTCATTTCATGGTTTGGATCATGAAAGCCCTTATGGCCATACCAAAAAATTCAAGGACATATGTGCCACGTTCAAATTTCAAAATTTCTCAGAAGAATCAATCCATCTCAGACTGTTCCCATTTTCCATTCAAGGTAGAGCTAGGGCGTGGTTGGATTCCAACACGCTCGAATCTATTACATCGTGGGAAAGCTTATTGACCAAATTTTATAGTAAGTTTTTCCCGATGTTAGCTGTGAACGAGTGCCGAAAAGAAATCAGTTCGTTCACTCAAGAAGAAGATGAGAAATTCTCTAAATGTTGGGAGCGGTTCAAGGATCTGCTGATTAAATGCCCTCCACACGGTTATGAAAAGTGGAGGCTCGTTCAATTTTCTACCAAGGGCTTACTCAGCCCAACATAGCATGATTGAGTCGATGAATGGAGGGGCATTTTTTAGTTTGAGGGGAGACGCAGCATACAAGGCGTTGGATAAAATAGCCGACAACTCACAACAATGGGACTTTACTAGTTGTCGTGACAAATCAATGCGAATCGCCAAGAAAGGAGGCATCTATGAGCTTAAAGGAGAAGCGGAGATGAACTTAAGGATGGATACGATCGTCAAGAGGCTTGATGCGCTCAGTGTAGGTTGGCCCATCAATGCTACTAACACATTTGCAGTTGATAGTTGTTCCGTCTGTGCTAGTCCCATGCACCAAGCATAGAATTGTCCATCTATTGCTGTATTTTCTGAGATGGAACAAGTGAACGCTTTCAACGATTATAGAAAGCAGTCCAATGGACCGAACTCTGAGACATACAACCCAGGGTGGAGGAACCACCCTAATTTCTCGTGGAAGCTGAATCAATCAGGGGATCAGGGAGGAGCCATCAATCTCACAATCAATACCCTTCAAGATTCCCTCCGACATATCAAAATCATTGTCACTCAGCTCAGCCAGTGTCAACTTCAAATTACCAAGGCCCCACTCAAGCCCCAGCGTCATCGACATAGTCATTGGAAGATACCATGAGAGATTTCATGAAAATGACTGGTCAATCAATCAATGACTTAAAGAATTCCACCATGGTGAACACCCAGGCATTCTCCAAGTTGGAGATGCAAATGGGGCAATTGGCCAATCACCTTGGTGAGAGGGATAAAGGGAAGTTTTCTAGCCAGCCCGTGACAAATCCTAAGGCGTACAAGCAGGAGCATGCACATGCCATTGTCACACTGAGGTCTAGGAGACAAGTGGACAATCAGGTAGTAGAACCAGAAGTAGACCTTGCTGGGCAAGAAGGGAAAGAGAGGGACAATAAGGAGGAAAGAGGTGCTGAGCCATCTACAGTCACTCCCATTGTTAATGATCCTCCCAAGTCGTTTATCCGGAAAGCTCCATATCCAAAGAGATTGAAAGCTCCAAAGAAGAATGCATAGTTTGCTGAAATTTTGGAGGTGTTTAAGAAAGTTCAGATAAACATCCCGTTTTTGGATGCAATTCAGCAAGTGTCATCATATGCTAAATTCTTGAAGGATTTGGTCACGATCAAGAGGAAAACAAATGTCCCAAAGAAAGCATATCTGACCGAGCAAATGAGCTCCATCCTCCAGTGCAGGTTGCCAATCAAGTATAAGGACCTTGAGTGTCCAACCATTTCTTGCATGATAGGAGTAAATCAGATTAATAGGGCATTGTTAGATCTGGGAGCAAGTGTGAATCTCCTGCCCTATTCAGTGTATCTACAGCTGGGATTGAGAGAATTAAAGCCTACTACTATAACGCTCCAATTGGCTGACAAGTTAATGAAGAGACCAAGGGGAATAATTGAGGATGTATTGATTAAGGTTGACAAGTTTTATTTCCCTATGGATTTCATAGTGATAGACACGGAGCCAGTGCATGATGTTGTGAACCAGATTCCAGTAATTTTAGGGCGACCCTTCTTAGTTACGGCTAATGCCCTAATCAACTGTAGGGCGGGGGTGATGAAAATCTCATTTGGAAATATCACAGTGGAGCTTAACATATTTAACATCAATAACCAGCCACTCGATTATGATGAGATCCGCCCTGTGTGCTTAATTGAAAAGATCATTGATGAGTTTAGCTTAGAGGGTCCTGAGATTGAGTACTTTACTCAAGATGAAGATGACATGGACCTTGACAGGCTAATTGGGCAAGATAATGTTTTATATGAGCCTAGCTTGGAGGACCCTGAAATGGAGTGTTTTGCACCATCTGGGGGTGATCTTGATTTGAGTAAGCTACTTCAGCAAGCTAAGACTATGCATGAGCCAAGTCTGGAGGATCCTAAGATGGAATGTTTCACTCAGTGTGGAGGAAACATGGACTTTTATAGGTTACTTGAGCCAGCTAGGGTTGTAGTTGAGCCAAGTATGGAGGACATTGAGCTAGAAAGTTTTGCTCAATTGGGAGATGATGAGAACTTTGATGAAGTAGTTGAGCTAGTTAAGGCCATTTTCAATCCCATTTCTGAGATGTAGCAGGAATGTGGGGAAACCACTGAGTTATCATTCCCCACAACTTATTCATCATCATTTGAACCTCCCGACTTTATTTTTTAGAGCAAAATGGTTAGACCCATTCATATGTGGCCTAGGTGGCCGAGTTTGACCATGGGAAGGAAAAGATAATAATGAGTGGTTCTACACTCGAGTTCAAACAAGGTGGCAAGGGTGTAACGATTCCATCAAGATGAAAGCCCTTGCAAGGAACGATCATTTTCTTCCTCCATTCTTTGATCATTTGATGAAATGGTTAGCTGGATATTTCTTTGTGCTTATTGATTATCCTAGCTACGACCATTACCCTTTTGACCCTAGCAAGCTAGAGCATACCATTCTCGCTAGTTCAATTGATGTGTTTACCTATTGTCATAGGTAGTCTGGTCCACTGTCATGAGTCTGGCTAAAGACGTTAAACTTAGCGTTTGTGGGAGGCACCCCTCATTATTTTCCTTGTCTTTTGATTTTGTTTGTTTGTTTTGTTTTTGTTTTGTTTTTCAAGTAAAGTGTTTGCCATCCAAGTTTGGGGGAGCGTTCTCTTACGTTTTGCCTAACTTGCACAATTCCTCTGGTATTGTATTTCTAGACACATTGGGGACAATGTGCCATTTTAGTTTAGGGGTAAGGTAGACACTTCTGCCTTTCTTTATGGTTATTTGTTTGTGATTATTTGAGTTATTTGTTTTTCTTAAAAATTTTAAAATTTTTGCTATGTTGTTGATTGGGCATGACTTACTTCATAACTGTGGATTGCATATCATTGGTGTGTTTAACTTGTTTGAACACTGCATATCATTAGAAATCCCAGTTTTTGATTCATGTGTTGAATTAGATAGACTTCACTTGTTTGATTCATCTTTCACATGCACTCTAGCATAGGGTCTGTGAGGTATGAGATTAGACTTAAGTAGTGTGTTTTCTTGAGATTTTTAGGTTGTTGTGATGTGTGATGAAAACCATGGTTGTAAAAAAAATAAAAATAAAAAATATCATAAGTTGAACTTTTCATTGAGTAACTGGACCTCTTGCCTCACCAAGCATTGAGTGTTTGTGTAAAAAGATGAGAAATTCTAACTAAGTGATTGTATGGCTAGTTAGGCTTCGTAGCTCTTTTTTACTTGAGTAATTAAGTCATCAGGGATGTCTCTACATCTAGTGTCCTAAAACCTCCTGGTTTGGGAGTCATTGGCCCAACACTCGTTACATAAGTCAGTTAGAAGCTTATGGGAGTCAAGTATTGCACAGCCTACACAAAATAAAAATTGCACTTTTCAATTCAAGTCTTGGTTATTATCACGTTGCACTCCTGTGAATTTTGGGATACACATCTTTTGAAAACTTGAAACCTCATGAGCCTGTGTTAGTTCACTTTGCACTTCATGGAGCATATGTTGTCTCAATTTTTCAACCGTGAGTGAAATGATGTTTGGATGCCTGGATGATGTGGTTAGTATGTTCAACATGTTAAATTTGCTAATGATGTATGAACCATGTGTTTGTGTGAAGGGCTTTGTTCATTAATAACATAGTACCAAATAATTGTTTGTGAGTGTCATACTTGGAAAACCCTTACGAGACTTCACTCGTCCACTAGGGATGCCTAGGGGTTTAAAAGGCTTGTTGCATATGCTAAATGCAATCGTTTCTCCCACGAAAGTGGATTTATGTTTCTTGTTTTTATTATATTTTCATTTTTGTTTTGCTAAGGGACTAGCAAAATGTAAGTTTGGAGATATTTGATCAATGCCAAATATTGTATATTTGACACCCCTTTATTTATGTTTGTTATGCTCTTAGCTTTGTTAATATCTAATTTTTAGTTTGTTTTAGTATTCTATGGTGTTGCAGGTTCTTGCGTTCAAACTGAGGTTAAAATGGTGAAAAAGGACAAAAAGTGAAGATCTGGCCCCTGCTAGTGCGCTCGAGCGCACTAGGTGTGATCGAGCGCATTGTGCTCGAGCCCAAGTGGGCACGATCGAGCGCATGTCTCGTGAGCATACAAAGCCTGTGTTACCCTAGCCGCCATCGCTTCACCCGTTGCGCCGTGGGTTTTCAAAGCATTTACGTGCACTCGACCGCACTATCTACGATCAAGCACACACAGGGCTGCGCTCGAGCACGCTGCCTGCGATCAAGCGCAACCCTGACCTGGCAGTACATTTAATTTTGTCTATAAATAGAACATTGTCTCATTTTTGTAAACTTACGTTTTATTGGCGCATTTTAAGAGCACCAGCCACTATTTGGCACTGCTCAGCCCGTATAATTGTCAAACTTTACTTGCTTTATTTAAATTAATGCTTTGTTTTAGCTTTCTTGTGTCCCTCTTTAGCATGAGAGGCTAAATCTTCAACTAAGGTTGAAGATGATGCCTCACCTTTAATTTTATGCTTGTTTTTACATTAAGTTCATTTAATTCAGTCATTTAATATCGTTTACTCGTTTCAATTTGGTTTAGTGACAAGATCGAGATTGATTGTGCCGTAGTTGTTTATTCATTGTGTTTTGTCCGATAGATACATTTCATCTTTTGATTTAAGTTTATTTATCCATTGTCATTTGTGTTAATCACATTCACATTGGATCCTTTGAACTAAATGAGATATATTTTGTCTTTTGTCAAAAGGATGGATTCTTTGAATCCTTCAATAGGCACAATAGAGTATGCTTTAATTATAATCGATAGACGGATTAGTGAACTTAGTGTATTTAACTTGTGTTTTTGATTTGGTGAGGCAGAGTCTTAAACCTTAGTATTTCCTTTGTTTATTTTACCGCACTTTAATTAGCTTATGTTTTCTTTCTTTAACAAACACTCAAACTTTTGGAACTAGGTTAAAGTAAGATTAATTTAGACATAGGATTAATTTTTAACGAACACGATTCCCTGTAGATACGATCTCGTACTTTCGTAACGCTACACGAACAACGACTCGTGCTATTGCGAGTACAAGTAAATTTGTACACCAAGTTTCAATTGCTGCAGAAGTGTAAGGAGAATTATATAAGACAGTAGGTATAGGAATTGGTACAGAAAGGAAAAGAGGCGCATCACCTTGAGCATTGATCTTGGATGGAAGTTGTGAAGTAGCTTGATCTTTTGCAGGGAGTGATTCCTCATTGAAGATGACATGCTTAGACAAGTATGCTTTGTTGGTCACAGGATCCAGACACTTGTATCCAGCATAGTTATACCCTAAGAAAATGCAAGGTTTGGACCTAAATTCTAACTTGTGTGAGTTATAAGGTCGAAGTAGGGGGTAACAAAGACAACCAAAAATCCGAAGCTTTTTGTAGTTAGGGTCACGATTATAGAGCTTTAGGTATGGAGAATTATTCTAGAGAGTAGGTGTAGGTAGTCTATTGATGATGTACAGAATAGTAAGAAAGATGAGAGTGTGCAAGAAGAGTTAGGCCAGTTTCTAGGATATGTCCTAACTTTCTTTCAGCTAATCCATTCTGTTGAGAGGTATGGGGACAGGTTTTTCTGTGAACAATACCATCTTTGGTTAGAAAGGTCTGAAACTAAACAAAATTATATTAACCTCCTCCATCTGTTTAAAGTTGTTTAATATAATAGGTGAATTGGTTTTCTACAAGGAGTTTGAACTTGACAAAGTTGGCAAAAACTTCATATTTTTTATGCATAGGATATATCCATGTGAATATGAAAAAATCATCAATGAAAATGACATGATATTTGTAACCACTAACAGATTGAATAGGAGAAGTCAACACATCAGAATGGATTAGCTTTAAAGGCTAAAAAGTTACACAATTTGAAGCTTGAAAAGGTTGTTTCCTGCCCTTGCCAAGTTGACAAGAGGTACAACCAGATGTTTTATTGAAATTAAAGCTAGAAACAGGAAGAGAATTATCCTTAACAACATGATTAACTATTTCTAAAGCAGGATGTCCTAATCTAAAATGTCACACAAGTGAAGTGGTCTTTATTCCAATCAAAGCAGTAAAAGTATTTGTCCCTTTGTGAGAAATCTTTCCAAGCTACAATGGATACAAGTCGTTTTCACTCCTCCCCTTCAAGAGTGTTGCATGGGTCAGCAGATCCTTAACAAAGTATGAGAAGATGTTAGAATAAAATAGCAGAATTATCAGTGCAAAATTTTTGTATGGAGAGGTGATTTGTAGAGGCTTGTGGATAGACATCTTTTAGTTTAAAATAGGCAAAGTTAGGAGATTGAAAAAGAGATGAGCCAGTGTTCTCTATTTTAAGGCCTGTGCCATTCCCAACAGGAACTTCTTATGTTTGCTGAAAAGGTTGTTAAATCTGCAGGTTCTCTAATCGGTTGGTGATGTGAGTATTAGCTCTACTATCAATGTAACGTCCCGAGAAACTGGTAATTAATTCCATGGTTTGTCTCCCAGCCTTGTTCCACTCCAAACAAGACCTCCGGGACCTCTACCCCTCAAAAATAGAGGATAGTAAGTAACGGAAGTAATAAGGTTCTATAAACATTAATCATTATAACAAGAGCATCTAGCCAAAGATCATCAAAACAGCGGAAATCGCACTATATACATAACATCATTATAAGGGATCTATGCTAAACCTTAATATGCAATCATGCATCAAGCCCTAAGTCTACAGCATAACTCAAAAGTACTAGTTACCATTAGTACCCGCTTAAGCTTGCAATAAGTCCTCAAGCATCTCTCAGATCGAATCTTCCAACATAACCGGATGCTTTTCGGTATCCACTATGTAGAACAGCATAATCGTACATATGGAGAAAAAATGAAAATAATACAAGGGTAAGTTCGACGACTTAGTGAGTATAAATGCACATGACATACCCGCCATTATTTTGTGGATTCAATTATTTATCAAACACATGCAACATTATGAGATGACAGTTATCATGCAGGTGATATAAATATATAATATAATATTTGCTTATAATTATGAGTAACAGTAATAGTTCAACAGTATAATCTACCCAAGATATTACCCCTTCTCAGCAAGGTTGACATTGTCCCGAGGGACTTATTGTACAATGCCGGTGCCCTAGCCATTACACAACATACCGTACGTAACACTAGCAGCACGATCAAGTCCAATCTCGGGTGGCTCACACCGCTAATGACGTCCGTCCTATAGTGACCATTCATTGGGAATGGCTGCATCTTAGTCACGAAACCATTAGTGACCCGTAGTTCCAAAATATATTTCATGAGAGTTGCAAAATATGCATGTTTGATATATATAAAATAGACATGCAATGCAGGAAAAGTTACAACAAAACATCCATGTGAGTTTATACTCATCCGGGTCGTAAAGCTCCTCCATGTAATTCCCTTAAGGCTCCATAACCTGGAATACTGAAAAATGACCTATCATCAGTTCTATTTCTATTAAATCACAACTCTATAACAAGGAAACAGGAGCTATGGGACGGCTGGTGAAAATAGGGTTTCCCTATAACACTCTGGCTTTACGTCTGGGCTCGGAGCCGTACGTCCACCGTGTCATGAGGGGTGGTATGTCCGGTCACGAGACTGTATGTCCACTCCAACGTCTTTCTGGGAGAACCTCATTTTCTCTCCACTGTCTGCCTATTCTCCGAATCCTAAGGCCAACACAGACTTCCTAAGGCCTCCTAACTCAAATCGAAACCTTAATGCAAAGTAACAACACTAAGCTATCAAAATGCTAGCCTAAGCAAGATTAAAGCATAACTAAGCTAACAACTACAACTAGCAACATAAAACTATAATCGAGCAGCACAACGACATAACTAAAGAGATAGGCAACCGAGGATTACCTCCTTGAAGCGAAACTGCAAGAACCTCCACTTCACTAGCTCCGAACTCACAAAACCTCACAAAACACTCACAAACGGGCAACAAGTAGCCTGGGGGCGAAGAAAGGGGTTGAAGGGCGGATTTGGTATGAAATGGGCGAGGGGGTGAGGGGGTATTTATAGGGCCATAAAGCAGCAGACATCCGGTCCTAAGGGCATACATCCGGTACTATTACACAACAGTCTAAAGGCTGTCTCGTACGTCAAGGTATTAACCAGAGGGTATTCCAAAAAGTAGTGGATGTCCGATACTTTTGGGCGTACGTCCGTTGTACTATTCATAGAGTATGGTGTAGTATCTATCTGTGAACGTTCGATGGGGGACCACTATACGTCTACACTACAGACAATAGCGTACGTCCGGTCAAGAAGTCCAATTTCCCCAAAATGCCCTTCTGACAGATCCTAATGACCCAAAGTCTAAATTAACCCTTTAACTAAGCTACTTATGCCTAGTTGAATATTTGGGTCACTACAATCAACCAGCCAGTTTTGCTCTTTATAAGCAGAGTTTGACTGAGCTGCCATGGCGCCAACTGAGTAGAAGGGTTGCGGCCTTGAAATGCATAGTCCATGCGATGGTAACAGTCAATTGCTAAGTGATTGATCCTTCCACATATCTGGCATAGAGTTCGAGCATTCTAAGAGAAGTTGCCTCCCTGACTTGATTGCAGAGGACCATGAGAGTGCTCTCTGTTGGAGAAGACATTTCCTTGATGCTGTGAAGATGATCTTCTGGGGTACTGATGATCTGGGGTATGGTCTCTATTCTATTGAGGGTGAGGACCTCTATTGAACTGCTGGTGATAAGGTCTAGGTGCTAAATATCCGAACCCTTGCCTAGGTGGATATTGTCTAGGTGAGAATTTGTTTTGCATTGGAGGTCTGCCTCTAGATTGTTGGAAAGGTCTGTTTGCAATGAGTACAAATGTGGACTGATCTGGGGTGTGGTTTTGGTGTTGATTCAGCAACATCTCATGACTAATTAGTTCATCTTGAAAATCTTCATAACTAAATTCATTAGCTCTATTGTGGAAGGAGTAGGTTGTGATAAAGTGAGTAAAGTTGGGGTTCAATCCATTAAGGATAGAGGAGATCAACTCTTTATCAGATATGGGATTACCTACAGCACCAAGTTGATCTGCAATAAGTTTTGCAGATTGCATGAAATCTGAGCAGGATTTGGATTGAAGTTGCTTTTTGAGATTTGAAATTCTAGATTTGGATTTTAAGGCAAACTTTGTGGCAAGAGCTATCCGCACCTAATGAGATGTGTTAAGGCCATAGACAGTAGCCAGTACCTTCTCAAAAAGAGAGGCAGTAATAACACAAAGAAGGTATTGATCCTTCTTGTTCTAGGTAAGGTATTATGGATTTGGTATCTCTTTTACTTCATCATCTATAGTCATATTAGGAGGGCATTATTTTTAGCCGTCAATTATGCCCATAAGGTCATAGGTACGCAGAATAGGGTGTATCTGTGTTACCCAATGAGTGTAATTTCTAGCAACAAGCTTGAGGAGTGAGTTGAGGTGGTATTTGGAGGAGTAAAAACTAATTCAGGGTTTAAGGCCATTGAAAAAAAAGGAGAAAACTTTGTTGGATTTAGCATTAGCCTATTGTGGCTCTGATACCATGAAAACTTTGGTATTATTATACTTCAAAGTCTTAGCTTTACAATACAGAAACATATAATACATATACACAATTTGACCTAATACAATTATACTACAAATTGAATGAAATCTGATTTCTTGCTATGCAAGTTATGAACGGCTAGATCTTCTTTCCTTCTAGAACACATTCTGTTGACAGCTGTAGTAGTGATCCACAAGGCTTGAGATATTGGTAGAAGTGATTTTGAGACAATCTAAGGCTTTCCATATTGGACTAGAAGTGTAGCAGTCTTTCCATACTGAATTGGTAAACCAACACCGTCAATGACAGTAGTTTCTGTGATGGCAATCGATCTGCGCTAGATCGCACACGGGGGTTGAACTTTATGTGATAGCTATCAATGATGCACTCGATGCTGCACTCGAGTGCTGGCTGGTGTGAACTTTCTGTGATAGCGATCGATGATGCACTCGATGCTATGCTCGAGTGCTAGCTAAACTGCTTGGTTCAATTTGAGCCTAATATACTTAAACAAAGAGTCTAGTTAGAATCTAGAAAGGATTCCAGATTTGTAGGTTAGCTATTTTAATAGCACTAGGTTTATCTTTAATTCTTGCAGGAGTTGCTCTCCAAGTTAAAATAGGAGTCAGTCTTTTAATACTTACATGAGTTGTTCTCCAAATTAGAATAGGAGTAAGTCTTTTAATCGTCATATAGCCTTCTCTCTGTAAAAAGAGATGAACCATGAATAAAGAGCATACATAATTTTATCCCCAAACTTATGTTTGATAAGAAGTCCAGGAATCCTCTAAATTCTTACTATTACTTTTCATCAATTAGTAGCCATAGGCAAGGATAAGAAGCTAAACCCGGCTTCTTTTTTGAATCATAGGCGAGTTACGAGATCGATTACGCGTTCACGTAACAGTTTCCCTTGGGAGATATCATTTGATAAAGGATAAAAACAAACTTTCCAAGGGTTGCATTTCTTCAAAGGAAGAGTTGCATATGTTGGGAAATGGTACTACTACATCTATAGATAGATGTAGTGGCACATGATTTCTCTCCATTCTAAGCCCTCAACAAATTCTCCAATGTGATTAATACCCTAACGGGGATAATCATCGATCTTTATTTCAAATTTATTCAAACTTATCTTTTGAACCTGATTTGGTCGGCCTATTGAAAATAGGTGACTTTTAACCTATGGGGTTCGATTTACAGCCCTAGCATATATTAAAAAAAAGTTAGTGAGTAATATTATTTAATAAATCGGTATACAACTTAATGATGTGGCATTTAAAATAAGCCTTGAATACTTATGAAAAAAAAAAATAATGACAAATGACTGAATTTTACTACCACATCATTTCAGTTGTATGCAATGGCAGAGGGAGGGGGGGTTGAAGAAGGCATATGCCCCCCTTCAACTCTTAAAAATTCTATTATTGCCTTTGTAAAAAAAATTATGCCCCCTTTCAACCATGAATGATGCCCTCAGCCCCCTAGCCCTCATTCATGATTATGACTCCTGAACCCTAAGTCCCTGACCTTCAGCCATGAATTTGACAGTTTTTTTTTTTTTTCATGAGCCATAGAAAGGTCGAAGCTAGAAGCAGTTTCAAAGGTGGAAGGTGGAAGGTGGAAGGTGGAAGATGAACAAGTTTCTAATCCACACCGTTTAATTAAAGAGGAAAAAGAAAAGAAGAAAAAGTGCATGTGTACAAGCTGTACAGCCACATGGCAGCATGCCAAAAAACCAAAAAAAAGAAGAAGAAGAAGAAGAAGAAGAGGAGGAGTACAAGTGTACTGCTATAACTGCATGGGCCAAAAAAGAAAAGAAATAAAAAAGTGGGCCTAGTGGGGTGCATTTTTAACCTAAAAAAACAAAAGCTTTGTTTTGTTTCTTCTGCCATGGCCCCTCTGCAATTTCTCCCTAATCTTCTTGATTTTCTTCTAGTTCTTGTTTTCTTGAGGATTCCAATATCATGCATTTTCTTCTTGACTCTTGAGGACTTACCGCTTGGAAACTTTGTGTTTTGTCTTTTTTCACTTTCCAATTTCCAACTTCAATGAGGTATATAATTTTTTATATTTAAATTTTAAATTGTNGAAGAAGAAGAAGAAGAGGAGTACAAGTGTACTGCTATAACTGCATGGGCCAAAAAAGAAAAGAATTAAAAAATAAAAGAAATAAAAAAAATAAAAAAGTGGGCCTAGTGGGGTGCATTTTTAACCTAAAAAAACAAAAGCTTTGTTTTGTTTCTTCTGCCATGGCCCCTCTGCAATTTCTCCCTAATCTTCTTGATTTTCTTCTAGTTCTTGTTTTCTTGAGGATTCCAATATCATGCATTTTCTTCTTGACTCTTGAGGACTTACCGCTTGGAAACTTTGTGTTTTGTCTTTTTTCACTTTCCAATTTCCAACTTCAATGAGGTATATAATTTTTTATATTTAAATTTTAAATTGTCTAAGCCAATTTTAAACATCATGCATTTTCATGATGTTGTTTCTAACTTTCTAAGCCATATTTTGTTTCTATCTTTCTAATCCAAAAAGACTGAAGATCAATTGTCCAACTTCAAGGAAAAATTAAGCTATTGAAGTATGTAATTAAATTTTTAGATTTAAATTTAAATTGTTCTTATAAGTTGTAAATTAATTGTTTTTTCATGTATTATTTATGCATTTATATTGTTTTTGTTTCATATTTTAATTTTATAAATATATATAATTGTAGTTATGAAGAAAAACAACGATACTATTAAGCTCCAGTCAAATTCTAAACGACCTCGTGTTGAAGTAGATTTAGCAAACTTGCCCAGAGATCATTGCTTAAGAAAAAAAAAATTGCGATTATTATCCTAATGATAGAGATCAAATTCGAAGAGCATATCTACAAATAGAAGCTTGTCAAACCTTTGAGCTCGATTTTCCAAAAAAAGAAATTGAAAAAACAACGCGTCATTTTAATCCAACATGGTTCAAAGAATATAAATGGTTGGAGTATAGCGTTTTAAAAGAAGCTATGTATTATTTATATTGTTATCTCTTCAAACCAAACATTGGAAATCAAGCAAAAGGAGACGCATTTGTTATTGAAGGGTTTAGTAATTGGAAAAAGAAAGAGAAGATAGAAGGTCATGTGGGGGCTCATAGTAGTGCACATAATCAAGCTTGGCGAAAATGTGAAGATTTATTAAACCATAAACAAAGCATCATAACATTTTTTGACAAGCAATCAGATAAGCAGAAAACGGAATATAGGACTTGTTTAAATGCATCAGTTGATTGTATTCGCTTTTTACAACAACAGGGATTAGCATTTCATGGCCATGATGAATCTAAAGGATCGAGTAATCAAGAAAATTTTTGTGAATTGTTGCGGTTTCTTGCGAAACATAATGAAGAAATTGACAAGGTAGTCTTAGAAAATGCTCTTGGAAATCATCAAATGACTACACCAAACATTCAGAAAGAAATAGCACATGCTGCGTCAAGTGAAACTATAAATGCTATTCTTAAAAATCTTGGAGACTTGCCATTTGCTATCCTAGTTGATGAATCCCGTGATATTTTCATTAAAGAACAATTGACAATTGTTTTACGTTATGTAGATAAGCAGGATCATATAATTTAATGTTTTTTTAGGTATTACACATGTTAAGAATACCACAGCTGCAGAACTGAAAAGGACAATTGACTCGGTTCTTTGTAGACATAATTTAAGTATTAATAGATTGCGATGACAAGGATATGATAGAACTAGCAATATGCGAAGTGAGTTAAATGGACAAAAACACTTATTTTGAATGACAATTCGGCTGCCTATTATGTTCATTGCTTTGCACATCAGCTTCAACTCACTTTAGTTGCTATTGCCAAAAATTACATTCAAATTGCAACTTTTTTTAATTTGGTCAATAGTATTTTTAATGTTGTTGGAGCATTATACAAATATCGTGACACTTCGTGAAAAACGAGCTACTGAAGTAGTGGAAGCACTAAAAAATAATGAAATGTCTACTTGTCGTGGCTTGAATCAAGAAATGAATCTAAAGAGACCTGGTGAAACGCGTTGGAGTTCTCATTATAATGCAGTTATTAGTCATATTACCATGTTCTCTTCTGTCATTGATACGATTGAAGACATTGTTGAAGATAGTTTAAATTTTGAACAAAGAGTAGAAGCAAATATACTAATCCAATCACTCTAGACTTTTAATTTTGCTTTCAATTACATTTGATGAGAAATGTTTTGGGGATTACAAATGAGTTATCTCAAGCACTACAACGAAAATATCAAGATATTCTGAATGTAATGAAGTTAGTTGAAATTTCAAAGCTGTGTTTACATACTATGAGAGAAGATGGGTGGAATTCATTATTTGAAGAAGTTTTGTGCCAAAAACAATATTGTTGTTTCCAATATGAATGAACTTTATCAACCTCAATCACGACAAAAAGCTCAAGGTATGAAAAATTTATATAATTACCGTGTGGAGCTTTATATATTGTTATAGACATGAAACTCCAAGAACTTAACAGTCGCTTTAACGAGGCAAGTTCTGAATTATTATTCTGTATTGCATGCTTGAGTCCAGATGACTTATTTGCTTCTTTTAATAAGGAAAAATTACTTTATCTTTCTCAATTCTATCCGAATGATTTTTCAGCAGTTAAACTTATCATTTTAGACAACCAACTTGAAACATATATCTTAGACATGTGTTCTAGTGATGAGTTTGCTACACTCAAAGGAATTGGACAACTTACTGAGAAATTGGTAAAGATGAAAAAAGATGTCGTATATCCGTGGTTTATACATTAGTGACATTATCATTGATTCTGCTAGTTGCGACAGTGATTGTTGAGAGAGTATTTTCAGCAATGAGTATTGTTAAACATCGTTTGCGTAACTGAATGGGAGATGAGTGAATGAATTACAGTCTGATTATATACATTGAGAAAGACATATTTAAGACTATCAATAATGAAGAAATCATGCAACGATTCTAAGGTATGAAAACTCGTCGATGACAATTGAAGTAGCGCTAGTCGCGACAAAACAAATTGTAAGTTATATTTATATATTTTATAACATAATTAAAAATTTTGTTGATTTATTCCCTTATTCCGTTAGTTGTATTTTGTGTTCAACTTTATTTTTTTTAGGGAAAGAATATCAAAACACCTTGGGTCGGCACTAGGATTTTTTTAAATCCCTAAGTTTTTTTTTTTTTTTTTTTTTGACAATTTATTCTCTGAGTAAATTGAAATCACAATAAAATCTCAGCCGTCAAAATTTTGTTAACTATCGTTAGTCTAGGTCAAAATGCATCGTTTTGACCCATTAAAATATATATTTTTTAAAAATTAAATTTTAAAAATTAAATCTTTAAAAAAAAAAAAAAGAAGAAGAAGAGAGAATGCATGTAGTGACCCAAATATTTAACTAAGCATAAGTGGCTTAGTTAGAAGGTTAATTTGGACTTTAGGTCACTAGGATCTGCTAGAATGGTATTTTGGGAAAAATAGACTTATGGACTAGACGTACGCTAGGGTTGACAGACGCACGCTCCTGTCTTTTAGTGCGGACTTACACTGAAATACTGGATGTACACTGTTGTCTATAGTACAGATGTACAGTGGTCCCCCACCAGACGTACGTTCTGCAAATAGTATAGCCATACTTTGTGAATAGTACAACGAACGTACGCCAAAAGTACCAGATGTACACTATTTTTTGGAATACCCTCCGGTTAATACCTAGACGTACGAGACAGCCCTTGTACCACAATGGAATAGTACCGGACGTATGCCACTTTGGCCGGACGTTTGCTGCTTTCTGACCCTATAAATACCCCCTAACCCCCTCGCCCATTTCACACTAAATTCGCCCCTCAACCCCTTTCTTCGCCCCTAGGCTGCCAATAGGCCATTTTGTGAGTGTTTGTGAGGTTTCGTGAATGTTTCGGTGTTGCCGGAGGAGGAACTCTTGAGGTTTTGCTTCAAGGAGGTAACGCTCGGTTTTCTTAACTTTTTAATACGTCGTTATGTTGCTCCATTATGGTTCTATGTTGCTAGTTGTAGTTGTTACCTTAGTTATGTTTTAGATCTTGCTTATGCTAGCGTTACTTTAGCTTAGTGTTGTTGCTTTGTATAGAGGTTTAGATCTGAGTTAAAAGGCCTTAGGTAGCCTTTGTTGGCCTTAGGAGTCGGAGAATAGGTGGACAGTGGAGAGAAAATGAAGTTCTCCCTGAAAGACATCTGAGCGGATGTACGGTCTCGTGACCAGACGTATGGCCTGTTGTGACGAGGTGGACGTACGGCCCCGAGCCCTGACGTACGGTCAGTGTGTAACAGGAAAACCTTATTTTTTTCCAGCCGTCCCATAGCTCCTATTTCCTTGTTGTAGAGTTGTTTTAGTAGAAATCGAACTGATGATAGGTCTTTTCTCAGTATTCGAGGTTATGGAGCCTCAAAGGAATTACATGAAGGAGCTTTATGGCCTGGGTGAGTACAAACTCACATAGATGCTTTGTTATTACTTTTCCTGCATTGCACATATTTTATATATATCAAACATGCATATTTTGTAACTCTCATGAAATACATTTTGGAACTACGTGGAACTCTCTTTTGTGAAAACGTGTGTCTGTTAACAAGATAATAATGAGACTTATAAAATTGTGCATGTAAAAGACTAATAAGACTAATTGCATCGTATGATATAGTACACCGGTATGTACGGTATAATGGCAATGGCCTTACTATACGGGTTAGCTTTATGATCAATGTGTGCGTGTGTGGGGGCTTTGGATCCAATGACTTGTGACCAATGATGCAACCATTCCCAATGAATGGTCACTATAGGACGGATGTCATTAGCGGTGTGGACCACCCGAGGTCGGACCCGTTCGTGTCGCTAGTGTTATGTATGGTATGTTTCGTGCAATGGCTATGACACCGGCATTGTACTACAGGTCCCTCGGGACAGCGTCAACTCTGCTGAGAAAGGATAATATCTCGGATAGACCATATTGTTGAACTATTACTGTTACCCATGCTTATAAGCATATATTATACTATATTATATATATATATCACCTACATGATAACTGTCATCTCATAATGTTGCATGTGTTTTTTAAATAAAAGAATCCACAAATTAATGACGGGTACGTCATGTGGATTTTTACTCACTAAGTCATCGAACTTACCCTTGTATTATTTCATTTTTTTCTCCATATGTACGATTATGCTGTTATAGATAGTGGATATCGTGAAGCATCCGGTCTTGTGGAGGATTCGATCCAGGAGATGCTTGAGGACATATTGCAAGCTTAAGCGGGTACTCATGGTAACTAGTATTTTCGAGTTAGGCTGTAGACTTGGGTTGCATGCTTGCATGTTAAGGTTTAGCATGGATCCCTTGTATTGATGTTATGAATATAGTATGATTTTCGCTGCCTTGATGACCTTTGGTTAAACGCTCTGGTTATACCGATTCAATGTTTATAGTACTTTAATACTTCCACTACTTAGTATCCTCTATTTTTTAGGAGTAGAGGTCCCGGAGGTCTTGTTCGGAGTAGAACAAGACTGGGAGACGAACCGTTAAATTAATTACCAGTTAATTAATTCTCAAGGCGTTACAATGCAGGGGTGGCCGAACCACCCCATAGGGGGGGCTGGCCATCTCCTAGGCCACCCCCAGACCAGCCGGTTTGGGGGTGGCTGAACCACCCCCTTAGGCTAAGGGGGTGGTTCGGCCACCCCTATACGAACGGTCTGGGGGTGGCCGAGCCACCCCCATGGCCTAAGGAGGTGGTTCGGCCACCCCCAAAAGGCCAAAACCCTTTTTTTTTTTTTTT
>CM017328.1:14082701-14100911 GCA_006937295.1 Carpinus fangiana | reverse complement strand
TGTTGTTGTGCACGGAATTAAAATACAGGATCCCAAAGAAGCAGAAAATAGCAGAATAGAAAATATATCAACCACACACGACACCGAGATTTAAGTGGTTCGGCTTAACAAGCCTACATCCACTGGCGGAGACGATCCGGAGGAAATTCACTATCAAAAGATGGATTACAAAAATAGTAGGGAGAAAACCACTCAAAGCCCAAAACCCCAATACACCCAAATCTCACTCTCACACAAAAGGGAATTAACAACAAAAAGAGAGAAATAACAAAAGATTTATTGGGGGCTGTTTTCTTCCACTAGTCACTATTGAAACAACTGACAAAGAGAGACACCTAAAACCGTATGGCTTTCTCTCTGAGGCGATGCTTTTCGCTCTACATCCAAAGGCCGTAGCACTGCTCCTTATATAAGCTCAAGAGTCGGTCAAGGATTACTTCTCCGTGTAGGAGAAGTAAACGTGGCCTCCAAAACCAAATAGAAAAAGGAGAATACAAAAGGATTCGGCTGAAGCACTTCCACAACTCAATAGGACTAAAAAAGGACATGGGCCCCACGTGAAGGACTTGAGATATTCAAGCCAATACCCAACAATCTTCTTCAAGATAAATATCCAAATCAGTTTTCAAGGGCCGGATGATGTCACTGCTTCTACAATGTTGCCTAAACCGTGATCTGCCACCACCAGAAATTCCCTCTGTAACAGAGGCAACTGAAGTACTAGAACTAACTTCAACAGCAGCTTGCTGTTAAAGGATAGATGAATTATGGGCAACAACATAAACTTCATACAACTCTTGCAAAACCCTCAACACACCCTTTATGCCATTACCTTTAACATCAAGTGGATAAATGATAGGAAAACAGAAACTTATCAACTTCATTTTGTATCTAGGATCCAACACAGCAGCTAAGGCCATCAACATATTCGTGTCTCCCCAATACTTATCAAATTTATCACTCATCCTAGCTGCCATTAATCTCATGTATTCATTCCTGTCCCCAGCCTTAACATCCACAATTTCTTTCATTCTCCACACCTCAGGCAAAAACAGATTGGATGTTGGGTAGTCACTTCCAGAAAAAATGTTTGTCACATCATTAAAAACAGCTAATACTTGGTTCACATTCTCAACCTTTTCCCACTCTTCAAGACTTACCACCCACAAAAAAGCCTGCTCAACTCTATGGTATCTAGGAAACACATCCCTAAACTTAATTGCAGTCTCCAACATCAAGTAAGTGCTATTCCATCTGGTAGGAACATCTAAAATCAGTTTCTTACAACCCAAGTCCAACCCCCTTGCTATTTCACTAAACACCTTCAACCGCCTCTCAGAAGCCACTATATATTTAATCCACTGCCTAACAGAATCTATAATGTCCCCTATTTCTGACAGCCATGCTCGCACTAACAGATTAGTAATATGGGCACAGCACCTAACATGAAACAAAAGCCCCCCAATAGACAAAAAAATACCCTTCAACCGAAAATCATCCCTCAAAATGTCAATGGCAGCACCATTAGCACTTGTATTATCAACAGTTATTGTAAATACTTTTCTCATAATGCCCCAATTATTAAAAGTGTCTCTTAAGGCATCAGCAATAACAACACCCGAATGTGGAGGAGGTACATTACAAAAATTCAAAATCCTCTTTTGGAGGAGCCAATTACAGTCCACAAAATGGCATGTAACCACCATATATGAAACCCTTTGAGAGGAGGTCTACATATCAGTGGTTATGTTTACCCTATCAACCCCACTTAGAAGTGTTTTCAGTTTTTTCTTTTCAATGTTGTAAGTAGCAATGCAATCACTTTTTACAGTGGCACGGCCAATTTTTTTCCAGTGTGGTGTGCAAGCCCTCATGAACTTGTTAAAGAGTTCATGCTCCATCATATTAAAAGGATACTCATGTAGAAGTACCATATGAGCAGCAAGTTCCCTAACTCTCTTCTCATTGTAAACAAAGTTTGACACTGTCTCAAAACCTTCATTGTCATCACTAGGTTCAAAACACAAGGTCTTTTGCTTCTTACGGTTATTTAACTCCACAAACTTCTTACACCCAGTTAAATGCCAACTAAGGGTGGAGGTAGTACTAGATTTCCCTACAGCAAACAGACCCTTACACCAATGACATTGGTTTTTTCTTACACTAGCTACTGTAATTGATGAAAAGTCATTCCAGACTTTTGAAGTCTTCTGCCTTTCCTTCTTTTTGAAGGCGGCAGACCCACCTTCACCCCCACCCCCACCCCCAGCCCCAGACACAGACACAGACACAGACCCAGACCTATCCCCATCCCCATCCCTAGACTCAGACTCAACAACAACAGGTTCATCTGGCATGCATTCAGTGCTAGCAGTCGCACCAGATCCAGGAGTGGGGTCGGCAGTAAGTATATCATCACCCAAATTCACCTTATTGATTTCATTGATTTCAATTGTATTCTCTATAACTGTTATTAATTTGTAAAATTTAAATCAGAGAAACAAATCATAATCATACACACTTAACAGAACCATGCTCATAAACAATTAACAGGATCATGCTCATATACAATTAACAGAATCATTCTCATAAACAAATAAAAGAATCATGCTCATAAACAAATAACACTTTAAAAGAATCATGATTATAAACAATTAATGGAAACAGACAGAACAAGTTTATTTAAAAAAAAAAAAAAAAAACATGAAACTATAAAGTTCATGCTCATAAACAAATAACACTTAAACAGAGTCATGATTATAAACAATTAATGGAAACAAATAGAACAAATTTATTTAAAAAAAAAAAAAAAAACCTGAAACTTCAAAGTTCATGCTCATAAACAAATAACACTTAAACAGAATCATGATTATAAACAATTAATGGAAACAGACAGAACAAATTTATTTAAAAAAAAAACTTCAAAGTTCAAAGTTCATGCTCATAAACAAATAACACAAACAGAATCATGATTATAAACAATTAATGGAAACAAACAGAACAAGTTTATTTAAAAAAAAAAAAACCTGAAACTTGAAAGTTCAAACAATTAGCATATTCAACTCTGTTGTAGCTACAACCTTGCAAGTTGCAAATTAAGTGCTACCAAAGACTCCCTGAAATGATGAAAATAAAATTAATGAACATTAGTTAATAGTTAGGGTTTTAGAAAAACAAAGCAGTAAAACACAAGAATACTGAAAACTAAAAAAGTCTAAAATAAACTTAACTTAAGGTAAAGGAAAAGAAGCTCTTCAGTCTTCAAATTCCAGAAGGTTTTCTGATTCTACTCGAGTATATAAGTATATAACTATATAAGGGGGATGAATCATGGGGGGATTTAGGAATAAATAAAAAAATGGCAATCGAGTACTTGATAGCCCAGTACTCGATTGCCATTTCCGTCAGAGTCAGATCAAGTGCAATCATCTCTGCCTCTTACAAATCAGAAGAAAAAATGTCACAAAACAGTTGAAGAAACACAAATAAACAAGTAAACAGTGTAAATAAGATCACAAAATCACGATTAGGCAGCGAGATTGGACGGGGTAGGAGAACTCTTCTGAGAAGCATTGAATGCTCGCTCAGAATCAGAGTCTCCAGATCCCTCTCCCTCTCGGTCTCATATGCTAAACTAAACCCTAGGCAATAGGCACTCATGCCATTATGCAGACTCTTGGACTTGGACGAAATGTAATGGGAAATGGGTAATGGCCCTAATGGGGTCAAAGTCAAACGACTCAAACGAAGAGAGAAGGGATTCATTTGAATCCCTTCTCAGTTCTCTCTTCGTTCGATTTGATTGTAGGCTTGTAGCTATGTGGAATTTGGTTAGGCTGCATGGTTAGAACCCTAACTGAAATGGAGCAAACTACTGAACTAGTGAGTCACTAAGTCGTGACTGGTGACTGGTGAGATTGTGAGAAGAGCGAACTGAGAGTCTGAGAACAGAGCGAACGAGTGGGAGGCTGGGAATGGGAGCAACTGAGGGAATGAGAGGTCTGATTAGGGATTTTAGGGTTTTTTTTTTTCTCAAACGTTCCCCAGCCGTTGGATCTGATTAACTTTTAGTAATGAACGGTTGGATTTGATCCAATCTTTATGGTTTTTTCCTAGCGTGCCACGTGTCCCACTTACGCGTTTATATGTTTTTTATCCAATACGGCCGTATCTAAAAAAATCTTGTGTAACCCTTTCATATTGGCCGTAGATTATATAGATTAAAATTTTAAATTGATCTCACTCGTTCGATCACTTAATTCTAGAAAGCTTACGGTGATTCGCGGAACACCAGATGACTCTTGGGTTGGGCGTGGTTTACAGCTGTATTCCATTAGATTGATCCAACGGCTGAAGTTTAATTGCCAAAACTTGGACGGCTGAAATTAAATGAAAACCTGCCGCCTTCGTTTATTGTGCTTGCGTTTGGAAAACGAGACTGGATAATTATCCAATGCGTGCGTGATTTTGTGAAGCTGGTTCGAGTGTACACAAGATTTCATCTGCACCATTTATTATTAGATTGATTTTTAAAATTATTTCAGAAACGTGAGCTCATGTGTTATTCGGAACACCAGATCATCACCACGCGGCGATTGGTTGACAGCTGTAATGCAATTTCTCAATCCAACAGCTCACGTTTCATCTTAAAAAAATGGACGGTCCTAAGCGATTTCTGAGATATCGAGACGTGTCAGTCTCGATCCGTGTGCGAAGACGTGTAGGGTGTATGATTCTCCGCGGCATGACTCACTGAAACCGAAATTATTTAAGCACATGATTTTTTTTTTTACCATTGATTCTGATGCTTATTACTTTCATTGAATTTGAGACCGTGCAATTAATAGGCTTATAGTGTGAATGCCGCACTGGATAACTAGCTTTAGCGGGGTGGTTTACAGCTGTTGTCCACTTATACGATCCAACGGCTCCGATTAAATCAAATTAAATCGGACGGCTATGATTGAAAATTTGAAACGTCTAAAATTCAAAAATTCAAATAATCTAAATAATCTAATATGGGTAATTTCAGGTGAGCTCGCCTCTTAGTTACCCAATAGATGATCTATACCATTAAAATCAAATACAAATTTATATCAATTAAATCTCAACCGTTTAATTAACTAAAGTACCAAATAAACTGTGCGTGTATAGTACCACATAAAAACTCTAAAATAAACGAATTTTTTGAAAATAGGTTTAAAATAATTAATTATATGATATTATTAATTATAATTTATATGATATAAATTATAATACTTCATTAATTATATGATATAATAAATCATAATTTATATGATATGATATAACTAATCATAATTTATACTCTATTAATTATATGATATAATTAATTCATACTTTATTAATTATATGATATAATCTATCATACTTTATTAATTAATCATAATTTATATGTAGTAATTATTACCAATTTACCATAATATATGTAGTATTATTACCATATTAATTAATCATAACTTATCATGTTAGATTATTCAAACATGATAACTTATCATGTTAGATTAATCATAACTTATCAACTTATCCAGTTATCCCTAGCATATCATGTTAAACATATTTATTTATCAACTTATCATGTTAAACATATTTATTTATCAACTTATCCCTAACTTACTATTTAATAACTAACTAAGTAACTAGTAGTCTATCATATGATTCATATGTGATATATCATATGATAAATTCAAAAAATAAGTATAATTCGTATAATAATTTACCATAATTTATATGGTGTAATTATTTACAATTTACCATATTATATGTAGTATTATTACCATATTAATTAATTATAACTTATCATGTGATTCATGTTAGATTATTTATTTATCAACTTATCCCTAACTTACTATTTACTAAGTAAGTAAGTAACTAGACTAAGTAGCTAGTAGTCTATCATATGATTCATATTATACTAATTATACTTATTTTTTTAATTTATCATATGATTCATATGTGATATATCATATGATAAATTCAAAAAATAAGTATAATTCGTATAATAATGTACCATAATTTATATGGTGTAATTATTTTCAATTTACCATATTATATGTAGTATTATTACCATATTAATTAATTATAACTTATCATGTGATTCATGTTAGATTATTTATTTATCAACTTATCCCTAACTTACTATTTACTAAGTAAGTAAGTAACTAGACTAAGTAGCTAGTAGTCTATCATATGATTCATATTATACTAATTATACTTATTTTTTTAATTTATCATATGATTCATATGTGATATATCATATGATAAATTCAAAAAATAAGTATAATTCGTATAATAATGTACCATAATTTATATGGTGTAATTATTACCAATTTACCATATTATATGTAGTATTATTACCATATTAATTAATCATAACTTATCATGAGATTCATGTTAGATTATTTATTTATCAACTTATCACTAACTTACTATTTACTAAGTAAGTAAGTAACTAGACTAAGTAGCTAGTAGTCTACTCTATCATATGATTCCTATTATACTAATTATACTTATTTTTTTAGTTCATCTTATGATTCCTATGTGATATATCATATGATAAATTAAAAATTAAGTATAATTAGTATAATAATTTACCATAATTTATATGGTGTAATTATTACCAATTTACCATATTATATGTAGTATTATTATCATATTAATTAATCATAACTTATCATGAGATTCATGTTAGATTATTTATTTATCAACTTATCACTAACTTACTATTTACTAAGTAAGTAAGTAACTAGACTAAGTAGCTAGTAGTCTACTCTATCATATGATTCCTATTATACTAATTATACTTATTTTTTTAGTTCATCTTATGATTCCTATGTGATATATCATATGATAAATTTAAAAATAAGTATAATTAGTATAATAATTTACCATAATTAGTATAATAATTTGCCATATTTAATTAGTATAATAATTTACCATAATTTATATGGTGTAATTATTACCAATTTACCATATTATATGTAGTATTATTATCACATTAAACCTATTATTATTGATTAATTACATGGTTAATTTATTTTTTGGTTATATTGTCATGCGGGTCAGGTCGGGTCAAATTATAAAATGGGTCGAGCTCACAAGCCCTAAACGAGTCGAGCGAGCTGGGTGATTCTCGAGTTAAACGAGTCGAGCTCACGATCCATAAACGAGCTCGGGCGAGCCAGGCGAGCTTGAGTTTAACGAGTCGAGCTCACGAGCCCCCGTCGAGCTTAATCGAGCGAGCAGGGTATGTGTCGCTAGTTAATCGAACGAGTTTCAATAGTAACGAGCGAGCTTCAACAGTGTCGAGCTCGAGCTCGAGCTCGGGTCGAGCGGGTATCGAGCGAGCTGTCGGGTGTATCGGCTCGTTTACAGCCCTATGAACAATCGCTTATCAGCCAAGTTTATGCTGAATATGCCTTTACTTATTTCCATGTCATTCTCTTTCGTACTGCAATTTTGCATATTAAAAGTGCGATTTTATTTCAAATAATATAAAATGTATTATTTTTAAAAGAAAATGAGCATTTTCAAATTGCAGGCAAGGCAATTTTGTAGATTAAGGTGCGATTTTATTCCAAATAATATAAAATTGTTGGGAAATTAGACGCCACTAATTTCTCTTCAGGATCTTGGGATACAACCTGTCAAGAAAAACAACATACAAGTGTGGTAAATAGTATTTTATCAAGATACAGCTCGGTAAGTTCCCAGGTAAGATTGGAGGAATCACACCGCTCTCACTTAAAAACCAATCTTTCCTCAACAAAACAGACACGTGTATTTTGATTAGTACTATTAACACACACAAACATATACACAAGAAACAAGACAAGAATTATACGTGGTTCGGCCAATACTGCCTACATCCACAGAGTTGCAGAGATTTCACTACTTTGGGAGAAAATAACAGGAAGACTTTACAAGAGATTTCTGAGAGAGATTGCACACAACTCTTCTATGTTGTGATTTGCAATTCTTATATGCCTAACACTAGACTTATCTCTCTATACTCTTTTCTCTCAAACTTTTCCTTCTTTTTCTCTCTTTGCTTGGCTTTGCTTTTCTTAGCTTTCTCTTTGAAGCTTGATGCTCCTTATATAGGAGTAGAAGGGTTGGTGAGAAGCATGAAAAGTCCATGGTTGGTACAACAACCATGTACTATTCCTTTGATGGCTTGGTTGGTGCAACAACCATACACTATTCCTTTGACGGCTTGGTTGGTACAACAACCATACACTATTCCTTTGACGGTTTGGTTGGTGCACTATTCCTTTGACGTCTTATAGAAATAACTACCATTGTTTAATCATTTGACTCCATATTTCAACAATCTCCCACTTGGAGACAAATGAGTTTGAAGTCTCAACAATCTCCGTCATAACCTCTACTGCAACTCGTCCACTTGTCTTCAAGCCTAAAGACCAACTGAAGTTGAGCACAACTTCAGTTTTTCTATAGTCACTGTCTTGGTTAACATGTCAACTAGATTCTTGCTGCCCTGGATCTTCTCAAGTATCAACACCCCATCTTCCAAGAGTGATCTAACGAAATGATACTGAAGTCCTATGTGCTTGGTTCTTGAATGAAAAGCTGAATTATTTGCCAAGTGTATCGCACTCTGGCTATCACTGTGCAAAACATTCTTCTCTTGTCCATTTCTGCCAACAATCCCTGTAACCAAATCATCTCTTTGCTGGCCTCAGTCACAGCCACATATTCTGCCTCTGTAGTGGATAGAGCAACAATCTTCTGTATCTGCGAAATCCAACTTACTACAGTAGTACCTACTGTGAATACATAGCCGGTGGTGCTCCTTCTGTGATCTACCTCTCCAGCAAAGTATGCATCTACAAAACCTTGTAGTTTTAGCTCGCCCTTTCTGAAACATAAGCTTCTGTCAGTAGTACCTCGTAGATATCTTAGTATCCACTTCACTGCCTCCCAGTGTTGCTTTCCGGGATTTGACATGAATTTGCTCACAGCTCCCACTTCATGAGCAATATCTGGTCTAGTGCAGACCATAGCATACATCAAACTTCCAATGGCGGAGGCATATGGAACCTTAACCATGAAGTCCTTCTCTTCTTCTGTCTTAGGGGACTGATCCTTGGATAGTCGAAAATGACTAGCCAAAGGTGTGCTAACTGGTTTAGCATCACTCATTCTGAACCTTTTCAAAATACGATCAATGTACTCTTCCTGAGACAACTGCAAAGTACCCATTTGCTTGTCCCTGTTTATTCTCATCCCAAGAATCTGCTTTGCTGCACCCAAATCCTTCATGTCGAACTCACTCGACAGTTGCTTCTTCAACATCTGGATTTCATCCATATCTGAACCTGCTACTAACATGTCATCAACATATAGTAGTAGAGTAATATAACTGGACTTAAACCTTTTGAAGTAACAACAATGGTCAGCATTGCACTTGTTGTAGCCATGCCTCTGCATAAATCCATCAAACTTCTTGTACCACTGCCTTGGGGATTGCTTCAAGCCGTACAAGCTTTTGGTCAACCTGCACACAAGTTTCTCTTTCCCTTTGACTAAGAAACCCTCCGGTTGTTGCAAGTAGATTTCCTCATCTAAGTCTCCATGGAGGAAAGCAGTCTTCACATCTAGCTGCTCTAGATGTAGCTCCTCTGCTGCAACAATGCTGAGAACTGAACGAATGGTATTCAGCTTCACAATAGGTGAAAAAATTTCGGTGTAGTCAATTCCTTCTTTCTGCTGAAAGCCTTTGACCACCAATCTCGCCTTGTGTCTCTCGGAACCATCATGTTCCTCTTTGACTCTGTACACCCATTTGTTGTGTAGAGCCCTTTTTCCCATAGGTAACTCAGCTAGCTCCCATGTTTTGTTAGAGATGAGAGACTTCATCTCATCCTTCATTGCAAGCTCCCACTTGCTCAAGTCCATCACCTGACATGCTTCATCATAGCATTCAGGTTCTCCACCATCTGTTAATAACAGAAAGTTCATGTACTTCCTGTTTGGTACATGTGGACGAGCAGACCTTCTTGGTGTGGACGTAGGAGATGAATTCTGTGGTGCTTGTTGTTCTGTAGGTTCTTCAGACTGAGGATCCTCACCAATCTGCTGCACCACACTACTATCTCTATCCTTGTACATCACCTTCTCATTGAAAACCACATCTCTACTGCGAATGATTTTCTTATTTTGGTCATCCCAGAGTCGATAACCAAACTCATCTCCTCCATATCCAATGAAGGTGCACTTTAGTGACTTAGGGTCTAGCTTTCCCCTGGCATGGTCACTAATGTGTGTATAAGCAATGCAACCAAAAACTTTCAACCATGAAAGATTTACCTCTTTGCCACTCCATACCTCCTCTGGTATACGTTGCTTCAACGGTACTGATGGTCCTCGATTAATGAGGTAGGCTGCTGTGTTGATTGCTTCAGCCCAAAGCTGTTTGGGCAGTCCTGACTGAATACGCATGCTTCTAGCTCTTTCTGTCAATGTTCGGTTCATTCGTTCTGCCACCCCATTCTGCTGTGGGGTTCCTGGAACAGTCCGTTCCAAACGGATCCCATTCTCAAAACAGAAGCTTTTGAACTTGATGTCCTCATACTCTCCACCGTTGTCGGATCTTAGCTTCTTGATTTTCAAGCCTGTCTCGTTTTCCACCATGGCCTTCCATTTCTTGAACACTTCGTACACCTCCGATTTCTGTCTCAAGAAATAAACCCATACCTTCCTGGAATGGTCATCAATGAAAGTCACAAAGTATGACTTTCCGCCAATGGATGAAACTGTAGCTGGCCCCCATACATCCGTGTGAATTAGCTCCAGCTTCTCATCTCTGAGGGTTCTGCCACCCGTTTTAAAACTCACTCGCTTTTGTTTGCCATAAATGCAATTTTCACAAAAGTCGATGTTAATCGATTTCAACTTTGGTAGCTTCCCCAATGAGTGCATAACTTTGAGCCCTTTTTCACTCATGTGGCCTAGCCTTTGGTGCCACAGATCTGCTTCAGCACTTGCATCTGTAACAGCAATAGTATCCCTTATATCTGTGGTCATATAGAGGGTACCCATCTTTTTACCTTGAGCTATAATCCTAGCTCCCATGCTGACCTTCCACATCCCCCCGTGGAAATGAATGCCATGCCCTTCATCATCAAGCTGTCCCACTGAGATCAGACTCTTTTCTAGCTCTGGAACATGTCTGACTTTCTGCAACTTCCATACAGAGTCGGCATGAATTTTGATCTGGACATTTCCTATGCCCACTACATCCAGTGTTGTACCATCAGCTAGATACACCTTCCCGAAATCTCCACTAACATAGTTCTCCAAGATTTCGCGTATCGCTGTCGTATGGAAGGAAGCCCCTGAGTCCAGCACCCAAGAATCAAGGGGACTATCAACTGAGAGGATCAGGGCTTCTTGTGCTCCATCTTCTACCACGTTCGTAGAGTCACTCTCTGCTTCCTTCTTTGGAGCTTTACACTGATTTTTGTAGTGACCTGTCTTGCCACAATTCCAACACTCAACAGTTTTTGAGCTGCCATGGCTGTTGGGTTTTCTTGGATACTTTGATTTTGACTTGCCGTTCCTTGATTTCGACTTGCCACGCCTACTGCCTCTGTTTGAATTTCGGCCTCTATCTTCCGCATTCAAAGCAGATCCGGAAGTGGATTTATCATCTGCCTTCTTCATGGTCAGATGAGAGATGATGTCTTGGACAATCTCATTGAATTTGAGAGTTGTTTTTCCAAACATGAGTGTGGTGACAAAATGCTCATAGGAATCTGGAAATGATGCAAGCAACAGCAAGGCTCGATCTTCTTCACTGAATTGAACATCTATCCGATTCAAATCATTGATCAAACCGTTGAAGGTGTTGATATGCTTCATCACGTCCTCGCCTTCCTTCATCTCCAGTTTGAAGAGTTTCTTCTTGAGGAAGAGCTTATTTGACAAGGATTTCCCCAGATATATGGCTTCTAGCTTCTCCCACATATCTTTGGCAGAGATCGCTGATATCACATGATTTAACACCTCATCTGTGATATACATCTCGATGGTAGAGATTGCCCGTTGATCGATGTCTGACCAGTCAAGGTCTGTCATGCCCTCTGGTCTATCTTCTAAAGCAACTTGCAATCTTTGTTGAATAAGAACGCCACGCATCCGCCTTTGCCATAAGCCAAAATTGATCTTCTCATCAAATGGCTTTATTTCAATTTTTATAGACCCACCAGATCCATAATTTGGACTCCACTTCTTTGTGTTTTCACTCGTAGAAGCAACTTCAGGAGAGGCTTCGGAGGCTTCGCTAGACATCCTTCTTGTTGTATGAACTTGACTCTTCTGCTCCCACTCAAACGATATTCACTGAACACGAAATCTGCGCTTTGATACCAATTGTTGGGAAATTAGACGCCACTAATTTCTCTTCAGGATCTTGGGATACAACCTGTCAAGAAAAACAACAACATACAAGTGTGGTAAATAGTATTTTATCAAGATACAGCTCGGTAAGTTCCCAGGTAAGATTGGAGGAGTCACACCGGTCTCACTTAAAAACCAATCTTTCCTCGACATAACATACACGTGTATTTTGATTAGTACTATTAACACACACAAACATATAAACAAGAAACAAGACAAGAATTATACGTGGTTCGGCCAATACTACCTACATCCACAGAGTTGCAGAGATTTCACTACTTTGGGAGAAAATAACAGGGAGACTTTACAAGAGATTTCTGAGAGAGATTGCACACAACTCTTCTATGTTGTGATCTGCAATTCTTATATGCCTAACACTAGACTTATCTCTCTTTACTCTTTTCTCTCAAACATTTCCTTCTTTTTCTCTCTTTGCTTGGCTATGCTTTTCTTAGCTTTCTCTTTGAAGCTTGATGCTCCTTATATAGGAGTAGAAGGGTTGGTGAGAAGCATGAAAAGTCCATGGTTGGTACAACAACCATGTACTATTCCTTTGATGGCTTGGTTGGTGCAACAACCATACACTATTCCTTTGACGGCTTGGTTGGTGCAACAACCATACACTATTCCTTTGACGGTTTGGTTGGTGCACTATTCCTTTGACGTCTTCTAGAAATAACTCCCATTGTTTAATCATTTGACTCCATATTTCAACATTGAGTTGGATTCAAACAACTCATCCCCTGCAGTGTCGTGTACAAACACTGCATCGTCTGCAACATTTTGTTCACCTATTCCTCATATTGAAGACACACGGCTGGCTTCACCTATAGAGTCACTTACTAAGTCTTCTTCTAATCACAATAGATTTCAGGCTATGAGAGTCCTACCATGTGTTTACTTTCAGTAGTTTAGATTATCTATTTTGTCTAGTAAACAATCATGTAAATCAGTGTAAACTTTACTTGTAATTTTCTATAAATTCGTGGGATGCGATGGTCATGGTACTCTCGCCAAATTTCCTCTCATTGCCTTCTTTTACAACTAAATCTATTACAAGTAGCTTTTTATGACCCTTTTTTTTTTTGTTAATGTTGGTTTAATTCGATTCATCCAACCATTAACATAGGAAAAAAAATCTAATTGTTCGAATTTATTAAATTTCTCTTTAACTTTTCTTTTCTTTCACACTTTTTTATATTGAACAAATAATTTTTATATTTTTACTATTCTTTTTAAGACGTATTCAAAATAAGCTACTGAAAGATAATTACCATTTATTCATTAAATCTCGAAAATATGTGCATAAGGAATTATCTAAATAATTGACACAAAAGAGACCCAAGAGTACTTGTTCAACCTGATGCAGCAGGCTTGCAAACAGGGAGGTCATTGTCCACGTTAGGTCGGGTCCGCAGAATAGGGTTGCTCTCAAAGAAATTGACTGGCTTCAGATCAAAGCTTGATGAGACGGTGGGCATAATGGGGAAATCCTCCTGGCATGGTATGTGATGGAACCCTAGCGTGTACCACACGACAATGTCCTTATTCTCGATTGATCTATCCCTGCAAAATCAACCCCATTAATAGCAATACTTTAGCCATTGAAATATTGACTAGTCAAGCCCAACTGGGAAAATATAATGTATAAGAGCAAGTTTGTCAAGGCAGGCTGCATCAGCCATTGAATCATGAAGAAATTATATGCATGAAAAAATATCATTTGTGAAAAAAAAAAAAAAGGAGTAAATATAAATAAATAAATCAATGGTCCTTTGCAAAGTCGAAAATAGGAGTAAAAATTTTCAAAGGGGCATACCTGTCAGACCATGTTGCGAGAGTGTCTTCACCTTGGCTCTGGTAAACAAACAACCCCCCCGCCCACTGCTCGCTCCGGTTATAGGGAGTGACCCATATTTGGTTGTTCGTGAAAGCACCCCGCTTCTGGGGAGGGTCTTCAAGATCAAGCAAGCTAGCGGCTGTGCCACTCGGAACCACCTTATATCCAACCGGGTTTCCGACCCGGGTCTTCTTTGATGGGTTAATGACGTGGAACTCAGACGGGTCATAGAGCTTGAGCTTAATCTGTGCATCCTTCTCAGTCTTGGCCACATTTCGTACGGCTTTCAGGTAGCTTTTCCTTGGTGATTCACCGGCTGAGGTCTGCTCCTTCTTGATGTTGACCTGAACGAAGGAATTATCTGAGCCGTCGATCTCCATATCAAGGTGGAAGGTGACGTAGTGATCGTGGATAACGCCGATGACATTTTCGGACAAAAGGGTGCCGTATAGATTTTCTTGATTCGGAATCTGGTTTATGTTGTCGTACGCGGTGCCTTTCACCATCAAAATACCACTAAGTCCAACCTGAGATTAAAGATTGTCGTGATCAGTAGAGAATACATATACATATATATATATGTATATTTTGGTAAATTAGTCGGTACATATCATCAGATTCCAGAAGAAGAAAATAGTTGCACATGTATCGTCATTGAAGACCATCCACTTGGTAAAGAGGACAAAAGAAGAAAAGTAGGAAAAGTATTATTCATGGCCGGCCAGCTAGATATTTGTATAATTGGGAATCATGGAGATAATGACAAAGGAATATGCAACAAAGATGCCCACAGAAAATAAAATAAAAGATTGAAAAAAATATAATTTAACCCTCCAAATTATCAATCATTTGTAATTTAACCTTCTAATATTCAAAATATGATAACTCTCAAAATGTATAAAAAAAAGTCGCTTATTTTTTTATATTCCTATAATATTCATATACTTTTAACAAATAAAATAATAAAATAATTGTTAAAAAAAAAAAAAACAATTTTTTTGTATTTATTAGCCCATTGGTTTTTTTGTATTTTTAAGAAATTGTTTTTTTTTTACAATCATTTTATTATTTTATTTGTTAAAAGAATATGAGTATTATAGGAATATAAAAAAATAAGTGGTATTTTTGATATATTTTGGTAGTTTAAGGGAGTATTTTATTAAATTTTGAACATTGAGAGGCTAAATCACAAACAGCTAATAATTTAGATAACTTTTTTATATTTTTCCCCCAAAAGATTCAAGAAGATGTTCAATTTCATTGTAAATGATTGCTTTCCTTTCTCGATCGTTCTTTCATTGTTCTCATTTTTAAAATCACAATTGAATTGAATGTGTGTCATGTGCGAGACTTATGGTTGAATATTTTAAAAATTAAGAGAAAGGAAGACGCACCGAAAAATAATGTATAACCCGTCTCATATTTTTTTCTATACATATTTTCTCAGCACCTTCAAAGAAATCCGTATCACATTCCCCTCATTAATCAAGTGAATATAAAATTAGAAAAAAAAAAAAAAAAAAGTGAATATCCGTATTCATTTAATTAGGTGGTTCTGCAACCCTTATTTGGTTTAAGAAGTGCTCGACTACCTCTGGTTTCAGATTTTCGTTAACTTTTTCGTTCTTTTTTTTTTTTTTTCTAGAAAACAAAAATTTATATATTTTATATTTTTTTATATGCAACACATGTCATAAATGGTGACTATATAGCATTTAACATTTTCGTCAAAATATTAAGAAAATGTTTGAGACTGCATCTGAAAAATAAAGTTTTTAAGTAAAAAAACGTTTTTTTGGTAAAAATTTTATTTTTAAGCTTTTAACAAAAGTATGTTTTGATCATTTTTAAATTTTTTAAACTATTAAAAACACTTTTAATTTTTTTACGAAACAAATACTTTAAGTCCCTCAAATGCAATCTCAAACTGCCCTAAATAGAAGTTTGGCAAAGAAATCAACTTGTTATTTTTCCATATACGACCAAGCTCTAGACATTTTTATGCTATTAGATATTTAATTGGGAAAACTTCACTTTGATTCCCTGAATTTTTCACACGATTTTACAAACCCCTCTCAAACTTTTCATTTTGGACCCTTGAACTTTCAATTGCTCTTAATGTGGATCTCCATCAGATTTTAAACGTTACATGACGTTTACACCTCTTACTTTTTTATAAAATTCAAACTTTCAAAACGTTTTTTTTTTAAATGAAAATCAAGGATATTTTAGTTTTTTTTTACATTTTTAACGACTGAAATTAACGAAATAGTTCTAATTAAGAGTAATTTAAAGTTCAATGATCAAAAGTAAAAATTTTTAAAGTTTAGGAGGGTTTGTAAATCATGTGAAAATTCAGGGGATAAAGTGAAGTTTTTCCTATTTAATTTTACATTTTTACCTAAACTTGAAAATAAATGTAATTTATCAATTTTAATTAGATTCTCACATTTTGCACTAATAAAACAAATAGAAATAAATAGATGCCACTAACCTTAATTCTAATCAATCCATCCGTTTGAAACTCCCAATCAACAATGTAGTCGTAGTTAGCGACCGACGCTGCCATCCTAACTACCAACGTCACCTTTGGCCTCACTTCTCTAATCTGCCAAAACAAATAAAGCAAACTTTATCATTAGTGCTCCACTAATTACAACTCATTAACATACGGACAACACAAAGTGATCCAATGACTCAGATATCTAGACTCCGTAATATTTTTTTAAAAAAAATAATAATAATTGGGGAATCTTTGCATTTTTAATAAAGTAAACCATTTTTTTTTTTAAACAAAAAAATGGTTTTAGGTGACCCAAATCAGCCATTGAAGGGAGCAAAATCACCTTAATAAAGTAAATCCATAAATGCAAAATTAGTATTTATATAAATTACTCTATATTATATAACAAATAATTTATATATCATATAGTTAGCCTAAATTATAAATCATTTTATTTAGTATAAAAATAAATTTTTAAATTCTCAAGATATACTAAACAACAATTTATTCCATAAATTAATTTTCGTTAAGTAACTTAACAAAATTCGTTATTTTGTCACGTCAAACTACTACAGTAAATTAACATAATTTTTTCTATCCTCAAAATTTTACTTCATGCATAATCCTCCCTTATTTTCATATTTCTCACTATGATTTGAGAGTATTTTACGAGAATTTAACAGTCGTATTTTGTGAAGTAACTAAGAAAGATGAAGATAATGAATGGTTATGCGCGGGGTAAAATTTAGGGAAAATAAGATATTATGTTAATTTACTGTAGCAGTATGACATAGAATGAGGACAAAGTGGCAAATTTTGTTAAATTCCTTTAACGGAAATTGATTTTAGGAAGTAAACTATTATTTTGACATACTTAGAGGACTTATAAATTATTTTTTATATCATAAAAAATATTTATAATTTAGGCTAACTACAATAACCAAATTTGTATTTATTCCTAAAATAAACCATTTTTGTTTTAAGATGTATTACAAAGGAAAATGCTAGGGGTTCTCCTCGTAGGTTCTCCTGGTGTTCTCCCAGCCACACATAAAACATGATTTAAGAAAAAATAAAATTGTAGTGGCCTCTACCACCGTTTTTTTAGGCATTAGCATCAAATTTGAGGCATTAGCACCAAATTTATGAGGCATTAGCACCAAAATTGAGGCATTAACATCAAATTTAGGATGATCAAATTCATTTTGGGTGATACCATCCCTAAAGGGTTAACCTTTCACCTTTAGGTTTTAGTTTTGAATCCAAAAACAAGTTTTAAAGCATTAGAACTTAAATATTAACTAATAAAAATTAATCTATTAGCAAAAAAACGGTATTACAATTTTATTTTTTCTTAAATCATGTTCTACGTAAGACTGGGAGAACGCCAGGAGAACACTATGGGGAGAACCCCTAGCAAACCTCT
>CM017328.1:14021737-14079473 GCA_006937295.1 Carpinus fangiana | reverse complement strand
CACTATTCCTTTGACGTCTTCTAAAAATAACTATCATTGTTTAATCATTTGACTCCATATTTCAACAAAAATGTATTATTTTTAAAAGAAAACAAGCATTTTCAAGTTGCGTGTTTTTTAAAATACAAGCTAAATTTGTAGTGAAACATGGACATGTATCTGAACTGGTTCATCATCTTAAAATAAGTAGGCCATCGATTAGGAATGGGCACCCATCGGTCACCCCAAATTCGAGCCTTTTGTATGAACTGCTGCCATGGCTCCGCCTTTTGTATTTGGAGACTATAGTACTTTCCGATAGTATCTCTACAAAATTATTAATATCCATGATAGTAGCTTTACCCATGTATGAACTGCTGCCATGATCATCATACATAATCAACCAAACTGATTAGATTTTCTTCAATAGAAATTAGGAAAATAGACAGGTAAAATTGTCTAATAACTGTATGATATTGGTCACTTCTCCTCGGAGAAGAGTGCTCAGAGCATTGGAGAGTGGAGAGAGAGAGAGAGAGAGAGAGCCGTCGTCGGAGAGATTAGGGTTTGGAGAGGGAGAGCCGTGCGTGTCTGATTTGAATTTCAATCTCCAAAATCGTGTGATTTTGTTCCAAAAAAAAAAAAAAATTCAAAATTAAATGATGTGTACAACTGCTACGTCATCAAATATGGGCCAAAGCCACCGTCCAAATATTCAATGAAAGATCTCAGCCGTTCATTCTATCCTTTATAAGCACATTTTTATCACAAACCCTAGGGTTTCTGGAATCTGCGAAGGCAAAGCTTTAAGGCTTTTCACTCCTACTCTGAGCAGCAGCGGATCTCTTGGACCCTCGCTTCCCCTCCAGGTACGCTTCAAACCCATTTCTCTGTAACGCATACTCTATACGCTGAATCATTTATTCTGTTTGGTTTCCAGAAAACTCCAAGAAAATCTCTCATTATTTTTGTCTCTGTTTACTCGTTTACGATCTTTTTCGTCATGCCTTTTGGTCTCAAGTCTTATCTGACTCTGTAATTGGGTTTCATGGAAAAAAAAAAAGCTTCTTTTTAATGGACAGGATTGATGTGGCTTTATATTTTACTCTGTTTGCTTTCGGAGAAAATGTTAGGAAGAAAATTGAATTGAAATATCAATCTTAGATTGCTGTCATTGTTTATGATTGTCATTTGAAAGAAAAAAAGATGCTCGTGTTTAATATAACGTGATACGACAGTAAATTGTAGTGGGAATTATTGTCTTCTACCCGATACAAGTATTTTCTCTATGATGATATATAAGATAAGATTATAAAAGTCCTTTTGGTCTGTTTTCTCTGGGGCGAGATGGTAGGAAAGGGGACCAATCGTGCTGAACTAATGAGTTCGTGACAATTGCAGTTGGGTTGTAATGGGTTTTGCAAAAATTTTATTTTTTAGCTTTTTCTTGTGGTCGGTAATTGTCCAAATAGTGATCTGCATTGGCATTGAATTAAATTAATGGTACATTCTTGTATAAGGAATCAGTTCTTGGCCACCGATCTTTGTAGTAAGACATCTCTACATTATTCTCAACCCAATCCTTGTTGTCGGGGACGGGCTTTGTAGACAATAACTTGTTTTCTATTAAGTTGCATTATTGGTCATTGGCAAATGGTATTTCTGAGTCATTAGTTTATGATGATGATTTGTGGGACTATAATTTGGTTATAATTTTCTTCCTAAGCCTGATAAATATGATGTATTCAGTATTTTTGTTGAGGATTTATCCCTAAATAAGTTTCTTCTTGTGGTCCCTTTTATCAAATTTTTATTTAGGCATATTTTCAAGTTAGTATATCTCCATAGTTGTACTTATTAAATCTCCGATGTGTCTCATTCTTGTGCTGTAGTCCCAGTTTGTCAACATGTATACTTCAAGGAAGAAGATCCACAAAGATAAGGATGCTGAACCAACTGAGTTTGAAGAGACGGCTGCTCAGGTAATTTTAGTGAACTGTTATAAGTCATTCCTGAGATTATCGAATTGATAATGCCTTCCAGTTGTTGTGACATGCGATGATGAACTATGTCATCATTCCTGCAGGCTTTCTTTGATTTGGAAAATACCAACCAGGAGCTGAAAAGTGACCTGAAGGATCTTTACATAAACTCTGCCATGTAAGAATTTGACAATGGATTTTACATGGTTGAAACTATTTGGTTCTTGGTATTCTGCCTTTTAAGTGACTAGTTTTATTCCCTTTTTATTACAGTCAAGTTGATGTTTCTGGGAATCGGAAGGCTGTTGTCATTCATGTTCCCTACAGGTTGAGAAAAGGCTTCCGCAAGATCCATGTTAGGCTTGTGAGAGAGCTTGAGAAGAAGTTCAGTGGGAAGGTAATCAAAGACTGGTTTATTTTGGTTCTTACAATTTCTTTCTGGCCTTTTGGTCCAAAGAATATGCAATTGTGGAAGAAACTTCAATTCATAATGCTTTTCATCTGACACTGTTTGAGAACTTTTTTATCCTTTTTTCTTGTACTCCCCTTGTGATTAATTTCTCTTATCTGCCCTTTCTTTGGTTACTCAGATGATTTAGCCATAAAATTTCTTCTTTTTATGTTATTTTAACTTGCCATTTGGCCTACTTCATTCTAATTATGGGTAACCATTTCGTGAGTTAATCTGAGATAATGTAATCGATTAAAGTGATTGGGGTTTCTTTATTCCTCCTTCCCCAAAATGTATGCATGTTTTCCTTCTATATTTATCAGGGTTGATGGTGTTGTATTCTGTGATTATTCCCTTTAAAACCTTGTAGGATGTACTTACATGTCTTAAAAAAAAAAAAAAACTTGTAGGATGTGGTCCTTATTGCTAGCCGGAGGATAGTGAGACCACCAAAGAAAGGTTCTGCTGCTCAACGGCCCCGCAGCCGCACACTCACTGCTGTTCACGAGGCAATGCTGGAGGATATTGTATTGCCTGCTGAGATTGTTGGGAAGCGTGTCAGATATAGAATTGATGGATCCAAGATAATGAAGGTAATCCCACTACAGCCATATAACCAGGAAATTGCTTCTTTCAGGCTGGTTTCTTGTGGGAATTGTTTAAAGAAATTTGCAACTGGTGATAATATGAACATGAGTTTGGGATTAAACATTTGCAAGTTGGGATTTCAACGGAACGCTTACAATCAGCTTGATGATTATGCTGGTGATATATTCTTTTTATATACTTAAATAATTTATCCAACATGCATGCTCTTGTGGACAGGTTTTCTTAGACCCTAAGGAACGAAACAGCACCGAGTACAAGCTGGATACCTTTGCTGCGGTCTACAGGAAACTTTCTGGCAAAGATGTTGTGTTTGAGTACCCAGTAGCAGAAGCATAGAGAAATTCCTCCTGGACTTCTAGGCATTATTCAAAACTCTTATTTACGAACTTTACAAATTTTTGTGTTGATGAGTTGGTTTAGAAGCAGGAAAACCTTAATGATGGATCTTGTTTTCCGCATTATGATACGATTTTATGTTCTGATTGATTTTGGCCAATGTAGGATTTTGCTCATTTCAAGTTGATCATTCTCGAATTTTCAAGTTTATTGCCTAATTCGTTAATGAAGCCTCTCTGCTTGTGGGCACCTTCCTCCGTTGCTTTGTCTGGAAGCTCATTTACACCCTGTTTGCACTGGAAATGGGCTATTGTGGTAGTATCTGTGTTCGCATTAGAATTTAGATGCATGTGTATCTCAACATCCCTATGGTAGAAGTGCCAAGATTTGGAGTTAACAACTTCTAGGTTTTTCAATTTTTTTTTTCCAAAAATTTTGTTTTCAACTGATTTGGTACTATCCCATCACTTTATATCTATTTATTAAAACAATAGGTTAGATGTGATACATCATTTAGAAACCAATTTTAAGAATTTTTGTTGGGAAACCTAGCATTTTTCTTTGGTTCTGGTGATGCATTATTAAAAAATTTTAGCTTACATATAAGCATTTGCGCTCAAATTCATTAAGAATTATTAGCTCAAACGTTGGCAAACAGTGAAAGTTGTGTCGGCTGAAGGTGTGTGAGATAATATTTGTCAAGCTTTACTACTAGTACCCATCATCACAAGTTGCTGGATGCAAATTTTGTAGAAGGAATGCGACTTTCATGTTTTTTGAAAATAAAAAATAAAAAAATTAGTGAGGTACTTTAATTGGTTAAATATGATATATTACGTAGGAAATGCCACTTGGAGAGAAGCAGTTTTTTTCTTTTTTTTAAGCGAAAGATGAGAAGAGGTAGGGGAAACAAGATTGAGATCCTCTAAAATTTAATGAGGAAACTAAGAGTAGCTTCTTAATGAGCGGGATTTGGATAATGTACTAACCCAAATAATTAACTAAGATTAGGTAGCTTAATTAGATGGTTAATTTGGATTTTGGGTCACGAAGGACAACTTGAAAGACATTTTAGGAATTTGGACTTTTTTACCGTACGTACGTCCAATAGTACCGTACATACACTCTTTTCTTTAGTAAAGGACGTACGCAGGGAGATCACTGTACATACGCTTGCAAATAGTACAAGGGCGTACGTGGGACCATTAGGATGTACGTTGCCTTTTGGAAAACCCTTGGAAAATACTTGGGCATACGCTACAACCTTTAAACCACTAGGTAAATACCATTGGACGTACGCCCCAATACTACCAAACGTACGCTACTTTCAGAACAGCCTACAGTGCCCTCAGCTTTTTTTCACCTATAAATACTCCCTACCCTTCACTCTTTCACGTTCATTTCTACCTCCAAGCTCTTTAAAGCCCTTGTGTGAGTGATTCTTGTGAGTTTGAGCGTTTTGTTGATAAGGGAGGTGATTCTTTGGCTTCAAAGAGGTAACCTTCTAAGCTCTACATGTTTCGTAAGTCATTATGCTATTTTAATGCTTTTTAAACTAGTTGGTTTGAGTTTCTAGGTTAGTGTTCCATCTTTATCAAACGTGTTTTTGTATGCATAGAGGCCTCATTTTGAGATAGAAGGTCTTAGAAATCCGTTTAGATAGACTTAGAACCAATTTGGGAGGATAAGAGGACGTATTGACAAATGAGGTTCTACCTGAAACCTACTAGGCGGGCGTACAGCCTCGAGCCCGAACGTACGGTCAAAAGCGTTCTAGGGAACGCTATTTTGGCTAGCTGTCCGATAGCACATGTTTTCATGTTCTTGTGACAACCCCGACAGGCAAATCAATTAACTAGTAATTGATCCCTCGGATCGCCATCCCAATCATGTCCCTCGTGGAACAAGACCACATGGATTTCATCTTTCTCGTCGTAACGAGAAAGCTGCAACGAAACACTTTACTAAGACTATGGGAATTAGATGCAGTAAATGAAACATCACACAACAAATACTAGAAATAAAATACTATATCACCATAATATCATAGATCGTCATCAAATGTATTGGTCATCAGACCATCATCAGGAAAATAGATACAACCCCAAAATAACAATACATCAACATAGTTTTCAAAAGGATCAACAGATCACAGCCTAGACCTAAGCTTAAGCAGAGGTAATGATATCAGGATCTCTATCATGTCTGCACGGGCAGATCCTCCAGTCTCCCACATCGAACGCAACCAAACAGGATCTATATCTTTAAAGATCACACGGATCAAGTCCTGAGCTAGCACCCAAGTCTGCTCCGACGACATCCTTTTCTAAAGCGGCTAAACCATATAACAATCGTAATAGGAGATGAACATAAAAGAAAAGGGTAAGTTTAAGACTTAGTGATTTTTAACACAGATAATACCCATGCCAGTTTAGTAATGAACTCAAATGTTTAATAAGCAAAAGCAGTTCCATCATGACAGCTTACATTATATGTGATATATATATATAATAGATGGTATATGCATATGATGTAAACAACAGTCATAGTTCAACAGTATGATTTACTCGAGATACTACCCCTTCTCAGCAGGGTTGGTGCTGTCTCGAGTGACCCATAGTACAATGCCAGTGCCCCAACCATTGCACAACATACCGTACGTAACATTAGTAACACGACCGAGTCCAACCTCGGGTGGCCCACACCAAATAATGACGTTCGTCCTATAGTGACCGAACCATGGAGAATGGTTGCACCGTAGTCACGAAACCAATTGATCCAAAGCCTCGTATAACATACACATTTGACCATAAAGCTAACATGTATAGTAAGCCCATGGCCATTACTACCGCAATACCGATGTACCATGTCATACGATGCAAATTATCTTGTCTGTGTTTTACATGCATGTCATTTTACAAGCTTCACTTGGTTAACATGTTCAGCACAACGTTTTTCTCAAAATGCAAGAGTTCATGTGCAATAAGTATAAACTGCGAGAGTTGTAAAATATGCCTGTTTTTCTCGATATGCAAAATAGATGTGCAGTGCATGGAAAATAGCAATGAGCATTATGTGAGTTAAAACTCACCTGGATCGAAAAGCGTCTCTGAGTACTCCGAAAGATCCGGGTTCTTCAAATTTGTGGAAAACCTTCTATTAGTCATAATTCTACTAAAACAACTCTAAAGTAAGGAAAATAGGAACTATGGTATGGCTGGTGAAAATAGGGTTTTCCTGTCACACACAGACCGTACATCCGGGCTTGGGGCCGTATGTACACCGCGTCACGACAGGCCGTTTGTCCTGTTACGATACCGTTCATTCGCTTTGAGGGTTTTTCAGGGAGAACCTCATTTTCTCTCCACTGTCCGCATATTCTACGACTCTTAGGGCTACTAGAAACACCCTATAGCCTCCTAACTGAGATTACAACCTCCATGCAACGTAACAACGCTAAGCTAACAAAATGCTAACCTAAACGTGATTCAAAGCGTATCTAAGCTAACAACTACAACCAAACAGAAATCGAGCAGTATAACGACGTATTTAAAAAGCTAAGGATCGAACATTACCTCCTTGAAACAAAACCGCAAGAGTTCTGCCTCACGAACACTCCGAAACACATGAACACTCCACCAACGCTCACAAAACACTCACAAAGCACACTCAAAACACTCTGGCAGCCTAGGGGCATCTGAAAACTATGCAAAACACGAAGGGGTATGGAGTATTTATAGGACCAGAAAGCAACGAACGTCCGACCAAAGAGGCGTACGTCCGGTGGTTCTTGCCCAACGGTCCAAAGGTTGCCTCGAACGTCCAGGTATTAACCAGGGGGTATTCCAAAAAGTAGCGTACGTCCAGTGGTCCCACGTACGTCCATTTGTACTATTTACAGAGTGTACGTCCGATGGTCCTCGCCCGTACGTCCGCACTACAAACAATAGCGTACATTTGCCCAAAAGTCTAAATTGCCCCTCTAGTATCCTCAGTGACCCAAAGCCTAAATTAACTCCCCCAACTAAGCTACTTACGCCTAGTTAATAATTTGGGTCGCTACATTCTCTCCTCCTTATAAAATTTTATCCTCGAAATTTCTTGACACATACCAAAAGAACAACACTTAACGAGGAGTAGAATGTTACATTTCGTCTGTAAAGTCTTCTTCATCATGCTCAGTGGGTTCCTGGACCATCTCATTCCATCCGTTAATTGGTACATCATCCTCTTCAAACAGCTGTGGAAAATCACCTTGTAAGTCGTTGAGTGCATCATACTCGATGTTGCCCACACTATACCAATCCTCGTCAATCTCTACTCCCAAGTCTATCCACTCGCAAAATGAGTAGTTCCACACGCAATCCGGGTCGATTGGTATAGGCGCCATAATCCTAAAGAGAAAACAACCATTTCTTAGTCAATTATTCCCTTACCCAAAATGAAAATAGGTATACTATCCAAGTATAATCTTTAAAGAAAGAGTCATACACAATCATTCAAACAAATGCATATAGCGACTACGCATGTCGTGCTCTACTTCTCACGACGCTTCCTCAACTCCATGATTGCACCACAATACCTTTACGATTGGAATCATCTTGGTACGCAGCACCTGCTCCTTCTTATCCACAATCTTCATCGGTTCCTCAACATAGGTCAATCCCTCATGGATTTCCAACGGCTCATACTCCACAATTACACCGGGGTTAACGATGTACTTCCAATGAATCTGGGGCTGAGCTTCCCCTTCTTCCCAAACCGCATCACTCCCCTCATAGGTGATACCTTAAAAAACACACGATCCCCCACTTCGAACTTCAAAGGTCTCCTTCGGTTATCAGCATAACTCTTCTGCCGACTCTGAGTTACACTCATTCTTTCCTTGATGACACGCACCTTGTCACGAGTGTCCTGAATCAGCTCCAGCCCTAACGTCTATCTCTCACCGACGTTGTCCCAATACAAGGGCAATTGAAATTTTCGTCCATAAAGTGCTTCATACGGCGGCATCCCAATAGTCGTTTGATAACTGTTGTTGTTGGCAAACTCAATCAAAGGCAAGTACTGAACCCAACTACCTTTGAATTCCAACACACATGCCTGCAACATATCCTCTAGGATCTGGTTCGTCTGCTCAAACTGACCGTCTGTCTGAGGATGAAAAGCGGTACTGAACTTCAACTCTGTCCCCATTTCCTTTTGGAGACTTTGCCAAAATCTCGAGGTAAAACAAGAGTCTCTATCCGAAATGATTGCCGATGGTACTCCATGTAAACGGACTATATTCTGGACATATAGTCTGGCCAACTTATCCATCAGGTCCTTAACCTTTATGGGAATAAAGTGAGCACTCTTCGTAAGAGGATCGACAACAACCCAAATAGAATCTTCCCCAGTGGGTGCCTTGGGTAACCCCAAAATAAAGTCCATGGCGATCTTGTCCCATTTCCACTTCGGTATAAGCAACGGCTTAAGCATCCCCGCCGATCTCTGATGCTCCGCCTTCACTTTCTGGCAGGTTGAACATTGCTCCACAAACTTCGCAATGTCCCTTTCATATTGTTCCACCAATATGATCCCTTCACATCACGGTACATCTTGGTGCCTTCAGGATGCACAGTATACGGAGAATGACGAGCCTCACTCATTATCTCCTTTCTTAGTCCTCCAATTCCCGACACACACACTTGCTTGAAATGGGTGAGCAACCCATCTTCCTTAAGACAAAACTCCTTTTCCTTACCTTCCGCAAGTAATTGCTTGATCTTGGCACACTCAGGGTCCTCAAGCTGAGCAGCCTTGATTCTTGCAAGCAATTCTGACTAAACCATCAAGTTAGCTAGGTGTACAGGCATACCTTCGCCTACTACTTCCAATCCCATCCCTACGAATTCCTTAATTAACTGGGGTTGAGAAATCCCAAGAGCGGCAAGCTCCACCTTTGATTTCCTGCTCAACGCGTCTGCTACCACATTAGCTTTGCCAGAATGACAATTGATCTCACAATCATAATACTTGATCAGCTCTAGCCACCTCCTCTACCTCATGTTCAATTTCTTTTTGAGTAAAGAAATACTTCAAGCACTTATGGTCCGTGTAGATCTTGCACCTCTCGCCATACAAGTAGTGCCTCCAAATCTTAAGAGCAAACACAACCGCTACCAACTCTAAGTCATGTGTAGGATAGTTCTGCTCGTACGGCTTCAGCTCGTGTGAAGCATAGACAATAACATTGCCGTTTTGCATCAGCACGCACCCTAAACCCTTCTTAGAGGCATCGCTCTACACCGTGAAATTACTAGATTCCATAGGTATTGCCAACACTGGAGCAGTCACCAATCGCCTCTTCAGCTCTTGAAAACTTTGCTAACACTCATCCGTCTAGACGAAACGAGCATTCTTCCTAGTTAAAGCAGTGAGTGGTTCCGACAGCTTCAAAAAACCTTCAATGAAGCATCGATAATAACCAGTAAGTCCTAAGAAACTCTGAATCCCAAACACACTAGTTGGTCTTGTCCATTCCACCATAGCCTTCACCTTTTCTGGGTCAACTGCTACTCCTTCACCATAAATCACGTGTCCGAGGAAAGACATGCTATCCAGCCAAAACTCGCAGTTCTTGAGTTTAGCATAGAGCTTCTCCCTCCGAAGCCTCCCCAATGCCTTCCTTAGATGCTCCTCGTGCTCCCCTGGCGTCTTTTAGTAGATCAAGATGTCGTCAATAAAGACAACAGTGAACTGATCCAAGTAGTCATAAAAGAATCTGTTCATCGTGTCCATAAAGACGGCTGGTGCATTAGTTTGTCCGAAAGACATAACTAAGAACTCATAAAGTCCATAACGAGTCATAAAGGCTGTTTTAGGAATGTCCTCTTCCTTCACCCACTTGGTGATAGCCTGAGCTCAAATCGACCTTAGAAAACACGCGCGCCCCTTACAGCTGATCCAATAGGTCGTCAATCCTTGGCAAAGGATATTGGCTCTTGATCGTCACCTTATTCAACTCCCGATAGTCAATGCACATCCTCATTGACCCGTCCTTCTTCTTAACAAACAACATCGGCACTCCCCACGGTGATGTACTAGGGCGAATAAAACCCTTATCCAAAAGCTCCTAGAGCTGTTCCTTTAGCTCCTTCAACTCTGACGACGCCATCCTATACAGTGCCTTAAAGATAGGATTAGTGCCTGGCACACACTCAATCCGAAACTCCACCTCCCTCTGTGGTGGTAATCCAGAGTAGTCTGTCTAAAAGACATCTGGATACTCGCACACCATAGGAATGTCTTCTAGATTCTTCTTTGCTTGCTTCGTTGAAGCAACAACAAATGCCAGAAACACTTGACCTCCTCCGATGATAAGCTTCCTAGCCCAAACGGTCGAAATCGTTGAAGGTAAAAAACTCATTCGCGATCCAACGTACGTCACTTTTCCTTCTTCCCACGGCGTAAGCGTCACTTGCTTTTGAGCGCAGTCGATAACCGTTGAATTCCTCATCAACCAATCCATTCCGAGAATAACGTTGTAACTAAACATAGAGAGAACAACTAAGTTTGCGGGAAGTACTCTTCCACAAATGCTAACAGGGCATTTACAAACTACACGCTTTCAGACCACAGTTTTCCCTATGGGAGTAGTTACAGCTAGACCAGGTTCAAAAGTTCTCACAACAAGTCTAGACAACCTTACGAACACAATAGATATGAAATAGTGGGTAGCCCCTGAATCAAACAAAACTGAAGCTTCAAATCCAAGTATAGGGGCAGTACCTGTCACTACTTCCGATCCTCCTTACAGCTCCCTTGGAACAAGAGCGTAAACTTGAGCTGGCGCTAACGGCTTCTGAGCAACTCCCATGCTAATGCAATCCTTGCTGAAGTGACCAAACTGGCCGCACCGATTGCAAGTCCTGGTTGCCATCCTACAGGGTCCCCAGTGTACACGGTTACACTTCTTGCATAGCTCTGACGTCTGATTCCTTTGGAGGGTTACTAGAGGTACGTCCTTGTGACCTCTAAGGTGGAAAACTCCCTACCACCATTCTCTTAGCTGGCCCGGCTCCTCCAATTGAAGTACCAGTTCCTTGAGCACTCATTTTCTAATCCGTGTACTTAGCTGCATTCTCCTTCAGACTTTCCTCATAGATCAATGCCCTATCGACCAACTGGGAGAAATCCTAAATGTTGAAACAACTCATCATGATCTGAATACGAGAGTTCAGACCCAGTTCGAACTTCTTCGCCTTCTTTTCCTAAGTCGGGATGAGGTATAACCTAAAATGCGATAGCTGCAGAAACTTTGTGGCATACTCAATCACCAACATCCCTTCTTGGACCAAATCCAAAAACTCTCATGCCTTCGCCTCCTGCATGACTCGGACAAAGAAGTACCGGTTGAACTCGTGCTTGAAGACCACCTAAGAAATGGCAGTCTCCAAACCCAAGTTAGCGACAAGCACTACTTTCTTGTCCTGCCACTAGCTCTTAGCTCCTCCAGTCAGCTTGTAAGCAGCATAAGCCACCTTCTGCTCATTCATACATCCAGGGGTAGCTAACAACTCCTCCACGGGGATGTGGTCGCCTCTCCTGTCAAAATTTTCCAAGTAATGACTACATAAATCCTTCAGAGAACATCCAGTCCCTTCAGTTGGCTGTCTCGCAACCCTATTGCGATCTAAAGCCAAAACCAACTGGCCAATCACGTCCATCACTTGGCTTCTTGGGAGCATTGCTTCATCAATGGGAATGTCCACAGGCTTGGGGTGAACACTTCCCTCAGGACCTCCGATCTCCAGCGCGTTAGGTCTGGTTGTAGGCTTCCTTCAGGGCGGCATTCTCTGCAACGAAGAGTAGAGTTAGAACCGACTCTACTAGAATCAAGCGACCAAGCCTAGGGACTAAGCCCAAGCTTCCCTTCTAACCTGTTCTCTGGTGTGATCATGGCCTAAGTTCTCTTTTCCCTCTATCCTATAGTCCTTTCAGAGCATAAGGCTCTGATACCAACTGTGACGACCCCGACGGGCAAATCAATTAACTAGTAATTGATCCCTCGGCTTGCCATCCCAGTCATGTCCCTCGCGGAACAAGACCATAGAGATTTCACTTTTCTCGTCGTAACGAGAAAGCTGCAACGGAAGACTTTACTAAGACTACAGGAACTAGAGACAGTAAATGAAACATCACACAGCAAATACCAGAGATAAAATACTACATCACCATAATATCATATATCGTCATCAAATTTACTGGTCATCAGACTATCATCAGGAAAAGAGATACAACCCCAAAATAACAATACATCAACATAGTTCTCAAAAGGATCAACAGATCACAACCTAGACCTAAGCTTAAGCAGAACTAATGATATCAGGATCTCTATCATGTCTGCACGGGCAGATCCTCCAATCTCCCACATCAAATGCAACCAAACAGGATCCATATCTTCAAAGATCACACGGATCAAGTCCTGAGCTAGCACCCAAGTCTGCTCTGACGGCATCCTCTTCTAAAGCGGCTAAACCGTATAACAATCGTAATGGGAGATGAACATAAAAGAAAAGGGTAAGTCTAAGACTTAGTGATTTTTAACACAGATAATACACATGCCAGTTTAGTAATGAACTTAGATGTTTAATAAGCAAAAGCAGTTCCATCATAACAGCTTACATTATATGTGATATATATATAATAAATGGTACATGTATATGATGTAAACAATAGTCATAGTTCAACAGTATGGTCTACCCGAGATATTACCCTTTCTCAGGAGGGTTGACGCTGTCCCGAGAGACCTATAGTACAATGCCAGTGTCCCAGCCATTGCACAACATACCGTACGTAACATTAGTGGCACGACCGAGTCTGACCTCGGGTGGCCCACACCAACTAATAACGTCTGTCCTATAGTGACCAAACCATTGGGAATGGTTGCACCACGGTCACGAAACCAATAGATCCAAAGCCCTGTATAACACACACATTTGACCATAAAGCTAACATGTATTAAGCCCATGGCCATTACTACTGTACGTACCGGTATACCATGTCATACGATGCAAATTATCTTGTTTGTGTTTTACATGCATGTTGTTTTACAAGTCTCACTTAGTTAACATGCTCAGAACAATATTTTTCTCAAAATGCCAGAGTTCATGTGCAATAAGTATAAACTGTGAGAGTTGTAAAATATGCATGTTTTCTCGATATATAAAATAGATGTGCAGTGCATAGAAAATAACAATGAGCATTATATGAGTTAAAACTCAATTATATCGAAAAGCATCTCTGAGTACTCCAAAAAATCCAGGTTCTCCAAATCTGTGGAAAACCTTCTATTAGTCCTAATTATACTAAAACAACTCTAAAGTAAGGAAAACATAAGCTATGGGACGGCTGGTGAAAATAGGGTTTCCTTGTCACACATTGACCGTACATCCGGGCTCTGGGCCGTACGTCCACTCTGAGGATTTTCAGGGAGAACCTCATTTTCTCTCCACTGTCTGCCTATTCTTCGACTCCTAAAGCTACTAGAAACACCATAAAGCCTCCTAACTGAATTACAACCTCCATGTAATGTAACAATGCTAAGCTGACAAAATGCTAACCTAAACGAGATTCAAAACGTATCTAAGCTTACAACTACAACCAAATAGAAATCGAGCAACATAACAACGTATTTAAAAAGCTAAGGATCGAACGTTACCTCCTTAAAACAAAACCACAAGAGTTTCGCCTCACGAACACTCCGAAACACACGAACACTCCACCAACGCTCAAAAACACTCACAAAGCGTACTCAAAATACTCTGGCAGCCTAGGGGCGTCTAAAAACTATGCAAAACACGAAGGGGGTAGGGGATATTTATAGGACCAGAAAGCAGCAGACGTCTAGCCAAAGAGGCATATGTCCAATGGTTCTTGCCCAACGATTCAAAGGCTGTCTCGTACATCCAAGTATTAACCATGAGGTATTCCAAAAAGTAACTTACGTCTGGTGGTCCCATGTATGTCCGCTTGTACGGTTTATAGAGAGTACGTTCAGTGGTTCCCCCTAGTAAGTCCGCACTACAGACAGCAGCGTACGCCCACCAGACCTAGCGTACATCCGCCCAAAAGTCTAAATTGCTCCTCTAGTGTCCTTAGTGACCCAAAGCCCAAATTAACTCCCACAACTAAGCTACTTACGCCTAGTTAATAATTTGGGTCACTACAGTTCTAGGGTGACTTAGGACTAATAGAATATTTTCCATAGATTTGGAGAACCCAGACCATTTGGAAGAATATTCGGAGACATTGTTCGACCCAGGTGAGTTTCAACTCACATAATGCTTGCCATTATTTTTCCACAGTTGCACGAACTATTTTGTGTACCAAAACATGCATATTTATAACTCTCGCGATATATACTTTGTTGTGCATGAACTCTAGCTTTTTGTGAAAAACATTGTGCTTAACATATTAACGAAAGTGAGACTTAAAAAGCACACGTGTCAAATACGGACAAGATTAATTGCATTGTATGACATTGTACACTGGTATGTGCAAGATAACAGCCATGGACTTATTATACAAATTAACTTTATGATAAAATGTGTGTGTTATATGTGCCTTGGATCCAATGGTTGTTTCGTAACTGGCACAACCTTTACAAACAGTCACTACAAGATGTACATCATTAGTGGTGTGGGCCACTCAATGTTGGACTCGGTCATGCTACTAGCGTTATGGACGGTAGTGTATAATATTCGGGGAACTGGTGTTGTATTTCAGGTCCCTCAAGATAGTACTGAGAAGAGTAATATCTTGGGTAGACCATACTATTGAACTATTACTGTTACTCTTAATTATAAGCATGTATCATATATCTATATCACACTTATGGAAAACTGTCATGGATAAGCTATTGCATACCTTATCAAATGGAGCTCATCACTAAATTGTCATGGGTATTATATGCGTTAGCATTCACTAAGTATTTAGACTTACCCCCTTTTATTTTGTGTTTCCCCCTCAACTACGAATAAATGTGCGGTTTAGCTAGCCTAGACAAGGATGCATTCAGATCAAACATGAGTGATTGTGCAGGACCTGATACGAGTCATTTTTAAGGATTTGGACTCAGTTTGTTGAAGCCCATGTGTGATGATGGAGGAACCATCCGAGTAGACATGATTGGGATTATTATCTCTTTAGCATTGCTTAAGCTTAGAATTTGATCGATCTTTTGTGAAACAATTATATTATGGGATGTAATCTTTTATTTGATGATGGTCTGATGATCAATATATTTGGTAACTATTTTTATATTATGAAGTATTATGTTTACTCTAGTGTATGAATGTGTGATTGTTTCGTTATTACTCTATATTCCTATAGTTTGGAAGTGTAACGCCCCCAAAATTAACCTCGGCTAATTTGGTGGAGTCACTGGCAATTTCCTCATTTATGTCAACTTGTGACTAAACAGGAAATCGCCCCTCTAGCATCACCAGAGTAAATGCAATGAAAGGTAAATAAATTTGAGTTACTATTATTCATCAAGTAAGAATATGGAGCAACAAAGCAATAATAATGACAAACCTGTAATAATGGGCAAGTCCTAAACCACACAGGTAGTAGCAGCCATGCCACTTCCAGAGTGTCGAGTCAAGTTACCTAGAGAATAGTAATAGCGTAAGTCTAACGACTTAGCAAGTAGACCTTACGACATAGGTATGACATGGGCCTAATTAATGAAAGTAAACATGCAATTTGAGTACTGATCAAAAAAGGGTATTACCTCCGTTAATACACCATTTGGTAAGGTTTCGGGTTTTTAAAGATCATGTTGTACTACCGGCGATAACTACCAAAAAGTTTTAATGCAAGAAAAACTAATGCTTTATAGGTCATAACTTTCATATATGGTCTAGCCGAGATATTACCCCTTCTCAGCAGGGTTGGTACTGTCCCGAGAGACCTGTAGTACAATGTCAGTGCCCCAACTATTACACACTACCGTACATAACACTAACAGCACGACCAAGTCCGACCTCGGGTGGCTCACATCGCTAATAATGTTCATCCTATAGTGACCATCCATTGGGAATGGCTGCACCTTGGTCACGAAACCATTGGATCCAAAGCCCCCCATATAACACACACACACATTTGACCATAGTATGAAGTCTATATAGTAAGCCCATGGCCATTTATACCGCACGTACCGGCGTACCATGTCATACGATGCATCTTAACAATCAATTTATAATGCAATTACCTAGTTGTTACAGAAAATAGGCATGCTCATATTATACTTGTGGTCAGTCAACTGGCATATCCCACTGATAAGTGCCAAAATATTCATATTTTAGCCCTTAATTTACATTTGTTAATTTCTTTGTTTTTGTTAATTTTGTTTCATTTTATTTCCTTTTTGTGTTTTCTGTGTTTTTGTAGGTCATGGAAGAAAAGGAAGCATTTCTGGAAAAGCTCCAAGCTTAAAGGGCAAATTGGGAAGACCTAGAAGATGTGGAAATGATTAAATCGGAATTTATCAAATTGGAGTCAAAATCGGATTGGATTCAATTTTGGCCATAACTTTTAGCTCAAATATCAGATTGAGGTGATTCTAGAGGAAATGGAAATCTAACTAAAAATTCTACAAATCATCGTGAAATAGCATTTTCCCAATTCGGATTGTCGCAATGCCAAAATCACCCCGCAAGATAGAAGCCCAATTCTGGACGAATCCTATTCCGATTTGTAATAGGATTGTCTCCTAATTTGACTAAGAAATGGAATTCCGAATTTCCTAGGTTTACTAGGGCTTTTAAGACTTTTCTAAGGCCTATAAATAGACCTCAAAGCCACACAATTCTATAGACAATTTTAGAGGGAAGCTTTGGGGAGAGGAATTGGAGGCTACTTCTAGGAGCGGTTTTCGGTTCTTTCTTTTCCTTTTCTTTTTATTTTTTATTTTAATTATGTGTAACTAATTATTTTAATAGGGCTGGATTGAAACCCTAATTATTTTTATTTAATATTTCAATATTGGCGCCTTTGTGATAATCATATTATGTTGCTTAACTTGATTAATGCCTGTTTTATTGAATTCCTCATATGTGTGTAACTGGCCATTATATGCATGTGGTATGGACTTGTTAGTTAAATCAATTTGGATGGCCGAGTCCTGGGTTTAACATAAGTAACAAAAGCAATCCACATCGGATTCTTGGGTTAATCAACATGGGAAACCGGGAGTATAAGCCATGCCCTAGGTCTCATGTGGTTGTCGGTTTTCACAGTTCTTATGCTTTCTTAGAGAGCAACTTAGTATATGTCATGCTAAATCCTTTAAGAAATAAAAGAGTTAGAGTATATGCCATGCCTAATTCGTTGCTTAGGGAAACCAATAGCTTAAGGAGTATACGTCATGCCCTTAGGTTGGCAACCATTAGGTATTCATAGTATGATTGGATCTTTGGCATATTGTTTTATTAATTGAGAATGATTGGTGGTGGATATCAAAGCCCTACACTTTTATTTACCTTTTCATTTATTTTTATTTCTTTTAACAATATTAATTCTATGACAAGTTGGTATTTTAATTAATTAATTCTAAACGAAATTAACAATCTCCGTGGAATCGATCTCGTACTTGCTGCACTATATTACTGTTTTGATCTTGTGCACTTGCGAGTTAAAACGTACTAAATATTATCTATTAATTTAGGTAGTATTTGGCACAACACCTACGTTTTAAGTAAAAAGGGTTATAAGAGTCCACTTACCTCGCGCACTCGAGCAACTGCTATAACGAAATATAACACACCGTTATATTAAGTCATGTTTAACCATAAGGTGGCTAAACTAAATTGTGCACAATCGAAGCTTAAACTGGTGCTCTGCTTCCTGACCTTACGTCCGGCCCCGATGGCGTACGTCCACTCAATGAATTAAGCACACCTTTAAGTTTTCGAACAGTACTTGCTTCCTATAACATTTCTAGACCTCTAAGCCTCTCCTAAAATAGCAAATGAGCACATGCAACGTAAGAAATCTCAACACAATAAAATTTTAAAAGATCTTTTGAAAACATTAACACTTTTAAGAAAATGCTAAATGAACACTTTGGAAAACTCATCAAGGTTTAAGCTAGAAGGTAAAACAGTGCTGAAATGTAAAAAGAGACAGAGTTTACCCCGAAGCTAAGCACAGACATGATCTCCCCTCCTTGGAATCTCCTTTTTAAAGCTCACACTCACCAAATAACACTCAACAAGCAAGGATTTGATTCTGGCAGCCTAGAGGCGTGCCAAAGGACTAGAACGGGCGTGAAGAATAAGAGTAGGGAAGGGTATTTATAGAGGAAGATCGCCACCAACTCTCCGAAAAAGCAATAGACGTCTGCCAACCCTAGCGTACATCCGGTACTATTAGTCCAGCGGTCCAAAGGGTGTCTCATATGTCCAGGTATTACCCAAGGGGTATTTCAAAAAGTAGCATACATCCGTGTGGTCCCCACGCGTATGTCCGCGCTAAAGACAATGGTGTACATCCGCTCGACCTAGCGTACATCTGCCCTAGAGGATTAGTGTTTAGCTTCTATTTTCTAAGGATTAAGGTTTTGTGGTGTGCAAATATATACCTAAATTAATAGGCAAATAATTGTACGTTTTACTCACAAGTGCACAAAATCAAAACAATAGTATAGCAAGCAAATACGAGATCATTCCCACGAGAATTGCTAAATATGATTAAAATTAATTTCGGACGTAAAACAAAAATTGATTTTGAGTTGATGATTATAAAAGGTAGGGCTTTGATATCCACCACTAATTATGCTTACACAATAAAATAATATGCCAATGCTTTAATCACATTATAAATACCTAATGTTTGACCTAAGGGCATGGTATATACTCCTTAAGCTATTGATTTTCCTAAGCAACAAGTTAGGCATGGGTGTATACTCTAACTCTTTTCTTTCTTAAAGGATTTAGCATGGGTATATACTAAGTTGTTCTTTAAGAAAGCATAAATCTGTGGAAATCGACAAACACACAAGGCCTAGGGCATGAGTGTATACTCCCAGTTTCTCATGTGGATTAACCCAAGAACCCAGCGTGGATTGCTTTTGTTACTCTTATTAAACTCATGACTCGGTCATCCAAATTGATTTAACTAACTAGTCCATACCACATGCATATGTTGATCAAACAAACACATATGAGGAATTTAATAAAACAGGAATTAATCAAATTAAGCATCATAATGTAATTATCGCAAATGCGCCAATATTGAATTATCAAATAAACATAATCAGGGATTCAATCTAGCCCTACTAAAAGGTTTAGTTACACATGAGTTTGATGTTAAACATCTTCATAAGTAAAAATAGAAAGGAAAAGAATAAACCCGAAAAACACTTCCTTGAAGAGCCATCATGTATCTAATTATGTGTTTACAAGCCTATTTATAGAGTTTACAGAACCCTAGAAGCACCTAGAAACCCTAGAAATAGTAAAACAAACCCTAAGCCTATTTCTAAAGTAAGACCAGCCACCATACTATTGACTGGCGCACGAATACGCTCGATTGCAGGTGCAGTGCACTCTATCACACTGTGCTCGATCCTTATTCTTGCATTAGCGAGCGCAAGCTATGCTCATTCCTTGGCTTGGGCGCTCAATCGCTCTAACAGAATGCTTCCTCTTCTCCAACTTCTAGCTGTTTTCCAAATTTGCTCTTGTTGTGACAATATCTACCTAATTTAATAGGTAAATAATTGCAGTTTTACTTACAAGTACACAAGGTCAAAAGTGTAGCATAATGTGCAAGTGCGAGATCATTCCCACAGGGATTGGTAAATTTTGATTAAAATTAATTTCGCAATGTAAAACAGGAGAGAGAAAAATTAGGTTTGATTTAATAATGAGAAAAAGGTAGGGCTTTGATTTCCACCATTAATCATGCTTACACAATAAAACAATATGCCAATGTTTTAATCACATTATGAATACCTAATGTCTACCAACCTAAGGGTATGGGTGTCTACTTCTTAAGCTATTGGTTTTCCTAAACAACGAATTAGGCATGGGTGTCTACTCTAATTCTTTTCTTTCTTAAAGGATTTAGCATGGGTGTCTACTAAGTTATTTTTTAAGAAAGCATAAAAACTATGAAAATCGACAGACACATGAGCCCTAGGGTATGGGTGTCTACTCCCGGTTCCCCATGTTGATTAACCCAAGAACCCAGTGTGGATATCTTTTGTTACTTTTATTAAACCCAAAACTCAATTATCCAAATTGGTTTAACTAACTAGTCCATACCACATGTATATGTTGATTAGGCAAACACATATGAGGAATTCAAGAAAGTAGGTATTAATCAAGTTAAATATCATAATGTAATTATCGCAAATGCGCAAATACTGAATTATTAAGTAAGCGTGATTAGGGCTTCAATCTAGCCCTGCTAAAAGGTTTAGTTACACATGATAACATCTTCATAAATCAAAATAAAAGGGAAAAGAACAAACCCGAAAAATTGCTTCCTTGAAGAGCTATCAATTCTTCTCCAAAATCATATGTGTGTTTTTGTATGTTTACAAGCCTATTTATAAAGTCTAAGGAAACCCTAGAAACCCTAAAATTCGTAGGGGTTTAGTCCCAGTGCAACTAGGACTAACAAAAACCCTAATAAAATAAAACTTGACAAAATAGGGCTACGGCTGACTTGGTCTTCATGCACAGGTGTGCTCGATCGCAGGCCGTGTGCACTCGATTGCAACTGCGATCGATCCTCCTTCTTATGCGCACAAGCGCAAGTGCGCTCGTTCCTTGGCTTGGGCGCTCGAGCGCTAGTGCACTTGATCACAGGTCTCCTGCGATCAATCGTTCTGGTAGAAACTTCATATTTTCCCAATTTTTGTCCTTTAAGCCCTAGATTTCCATAAATGCTTCCTTTTCTTTCAAAAACCTATAAAACACAGAAAACACAAAAAGAAAATAAAATAGAATGAAATAACACAAACTAAGCGCTTAACAAATATAAATTAAGGTGCTTAAATATGAATATTTAAGCACTTATCACACCCCCAAAATTACATATTGCTAGTCCCTTAGCAATACGAAACTACAAACTAAATGAAAACAACAAGATAAATCCATCTTTCGAGGGATGTACGATTGCATTTAGTGTATGCAACAAGCCTTTTAAACCTTTAGGAATTCCCTAAAGGACGAGTGAAGTCTCGTAGGGGTTTTTTAAGAATATTACCCACAAACATTATGCACAGTTCATGTTACCCAAAAATTAAAGTGTCACTCAAAACCATGATTTTCATTCATTAGCAAGCTTAAAAAGATAAACCTCATCTTCACAATGAATTGGAATTTAAAGTCTAATCACTTACAATAGGCAAGCTAAGGCATCACAAGTTCGAAACAGTGTAAAGTGAACTAGCACAAAAATATAAAGTTTCCTAATGATTCCAATGTGCAATGTCTCAATATCTCAAGGTTCACTGAAATTCCCATCAAAATGAACAACAATGGCAAATTTTTCTTTTATTCTATCTTTTATTAGTAGGCTCTGCAATGTTTAGTTCCCTTAAGCTTTCTAATTGACCCATATAGCGAGTGTTGAGTCAATGACTCCCAAACCAGATGATTTTAGGGCATTAGGTTCAAAAACACCCCTAAAGAGTTACTAACTCGAGTAAAAAAGGCTACGAAACTAAACTAGCCATAATTTTAACCAAATCAAATTTCTTCACCTTTTGACGTGAGCACTCAATACTTTGAGGCAAGAGATCCAGTTACTCAGTGAAAAGCTTATCAATGATCATTTTATATATATGCTAAGGTATCCAACCAATAAGTCATCTAGTTTCACCCAAAACATAGAAACATACACATCAAAATTACATGTCATACCCCACAAATCCTATGCTAATGTGCTTGTGTTAGAGCATATCAAACATGTAAATTCTCAAATGCCCAAAGTAAGTAACCAAACTTAAAAATTCTATCATCAGATCATGTGTTCAAAATTTTAAGCTCACCAATGAAAGTCAAATCACAATTTTAAAATCAACAAAAATTTCAAGACAACATGAACATGCATTTTTTTTTTTTCAAAAATGGGACAAAGTGTGTGTAAATGTGTCCCCCATACCCCCAAACTTAAATTACACATTGTCCTCAATGTGTAAATAATATGGAAAGAGCTGACCTGGGGAGATGGAGAACTATCTGGATTGGCTTGGCTCATAGCACACCCCCAAACTTGAACTGAAGTACCCTTTGTCCTTGAAAACATAATACTAAAGTAATACGGGAAAACAAAAAGAAACTAATAAATAAACAACGACAAGAAATTGAAAAACAAACAAAAACAAAAAAAAATAAGCTGTAGGGTGCCTCTCATGAGCGCTAAGTTTTACGTCTTCAGCCAGACTGTGTAACCACTCACTGTTGTCCCCCATATGGTGTCAGTCAGGACTTATGTCGAATAGGTGGCATGCAGCTCTCAACCCAAGTGGTGCAAAACCACTTCTAAAATTGCCCAACCCCCTGCAAAACAATAAAAATCCAACACAGAAGACAACTACAATCTATATACACGAAAACTCTTTGGGGAAATGGGGCATGTGAGGGTTGGAGAAAAAATCGGTGGAAAACAGGGGAAAAAGGGGAAATAGGGAAAATGTTGTGAGGTGGGTGAGAGCTGATGGCCTGCGGCAGCGTGTGGTGGCAAGTGAGTGATTGTGGGTGGTGGGTGATAGTGTGGAAAGTGCAAGTGAGGCTGTGAGAGTGTGGGGAGTGAGTGATAAGTGCAGGGCGTATGGGCTAAGTGCAGAGGCAGTCACGGTGCAGAGGGAGTGATAGGGAAAAGGGGGAAAAGTGACCTAAGAATAGGTCACGTGACTCTCTGTCCCGAGTGCGCTCGATCCCACTGTAAAGTGCGATCGATCGCACTGTATGCTTAGGTGTGTGCGTGTGTGGATGTGCTCGCGTGCCTAAGGGCCCACGACGATATTGCAATCGATGACAATTTACATTGTGATCGTTCGCTCTAACAAAATGCACAACACAATCTAAAAGGTTTCTGCGCTCGATCGAACAGAATGTGCGATCGATCGCAGTTATAGAATGCCATTTCCCATTGACTGAAAACACGAAATTAACTAAGGAAAAGTGAAAGATTGAAAAACAACAAAAAAGCAAATCAAAATATAGACAAGTAAAAATGTATCGCACTCAGTGGCCTCAATACAACTAACCTCAACAGAGGCGTTTGAGCTCCTAGACTGCTCAAATGCCCTTCACAGTAGCTTCAGTACTACTCTTTTGGGAAGATGCACTTGAAGTCCACCACATGTGGCTCAGGTGCTCTTGGTGTAGAATTCACTCCAATGTATGGCTTCACTCTGTGTCCATTCACCTTGAATGTTTGATTTTTCTGTGGACTATGAACCTCTAAAGCTCCCTGAGGACACACGTTAGAGACAAAAAAAAAGGACCAAATCATTTATACTTGAACTTACCAAGGAGGAGCCGTAATCTTGATTTATAGGTCCACACTTTCTGTCCCACATGAAACTCCATCTTGGTATGGTTCTTGTCATGATCAATCTTGGGCCTTCCCTTGTAGAGCTTGGTATGTTCATTCAACTGTTGATTCCTTTTAGCACCTAGCTGTGATGGAGGAGTCTCCAAGGGTTGCACGACTTCCATGATGTCTTCAATAACATCTTCAAAAACTGGCTTCATGTCCTTCCTTGTGACACTATGAGTGAGGGTGGCTTCCAATGGATCTGATTGATGGTCCTAAAAAGTATTCTCAACGACACCTTGGATCATACAAACATCAAAGCGCTCTAACTCATCTTGAGGTAAGTTTGATTCCTCAAAAACCTTGAATGTTATGTTATCTTTTCACCATTTACTTTCATACTCACAGTACCCTTTTTCACACAAATTTTCATATTAGCAGTTCTCATAAAAGGCCTTCCTATGATAATAGGTAAAGGTGATGACATTGGGGCTTCTTCCATATCCAAGACAATAAAACCAGTAGGTAAAATAAATTTACCTACTTTCACCAAGACATCCTCAAGTATACCTCTTGGTCTTTTGATTCTTCTTTCTACCAATTGCAAAGTGATGGAAGTGGGTTGCAACTCCCCCAAACCCAGCGTCTCATACACTGTGTATGGCATCAAGTTGACACCAACTCCTAGGTCCAATAATGATCGCTCACAATCGTGATCACCAATCCTGCAAGGAATAGTAAAACTCCCTGAATCTTTAAGCTTAGGTGGTAACTTCCTTAACAACACCGCACTTACCTCTTCTGTTAAAGTCACTGTTTCATGCTCCTGAAACTTCCTTTTGTTGGTGCAAAAATCTTTAAGAAATTTGGCATATGATGGAATTTGTTTAATTGCATCTAATAAATGAATGTTAATCTGAACTTTTCTCAATATTTCAAAAATATCAAGTAACTTGTTTTCTTTATTTGGCTTTACTAACCTTTGAGGGAAGGGTGGTGCATTCACCTTCTCCATTTCTCTTACCTTGGATGTGGATGCTTCATCTAGAGATACTTGTGATTTGACTTCATTCTTTACTAACCTCTGAGGGAAGGGTGGTGGTGGATATTCTCTCTCCAATTTACTTACCTTGGATTTGGAGGCTCCATGTGGAGGTGATTGCTCCGTCTCTTTAGTTCCTATGACTTTTCCACTTTTAAGAACCGTGATAGCTTTCAGTTGATGGTGATCTCCTAGATTAGGTATTGTTTGGGCTGAAAATTCACCTTGCTTTCTCCCACTCAGCTCCTTCGCCATTTTCCCCACTTGTACTTCCAGTCTTTGAATAGCTTGCTCATGCTTTGCATTGGTTTGTCTTTGCTCAGTCCAAAATTGTTTTTCCTCCGCCATGAATTGATCTTGTGACATCATCATTTGTTGTTGTTGAGTTGCCAATTGCATTACAAGACTCACTAAGTCACTCTTCTTTGACTCTTGAACTGGTTGGGCTACTTGTTGGGAGTTCCTCTGCTGCCCTTGAAGGTTCAGAGTATTCTGATTGTTATTCCATGAGAAGTTGGGGTGGTTTCGCCACCCTGGATTATAGGTGTTGGAGTATGGATTGTTCTTGGGAGGATAATTGTTCTGTCCCACGTAGTTTGCTTGCTCTTGATCTGCAGATGAATACAAAGGGCAACTTTCAATAGTGTGATCAAACTGAGAATATATAGCACATACCTGGAGTGGTGTAGCTTGTTGACTAGGTGAGATGTTCTGAAAAGTCATGGCCTTGACGATCATATCTAGCTTTCGTTCCATAGTAGCCATCTGATTTGGGGATCCACCATTTGGATTTACTTCATACATGCCCTTGCTCTTTACTCCTTATCTCCCTCTGGATGAGAATTGTTGGGAGTGATCACTTAATGTCTCAAAAAGCTCCATGGCTTCTTCACTACTCTTTTCAATCAGCACACCTCCACAACCAGAATCAACAACTCCCTTATTCATGTCATTCAGACCTTCATAAAAAGCTTGTACCAGCTCATCTTAAGGTAGGTTGTGATGTGGACACTTGAGAAGCAGCTCATTGAAGTGTCCCCATGCTTCGAAAAAAAGGTCTCCATCTCTCTGTTGAAAAGATTGAATTTCTTTTCTTATATGCCTTGCCTTTTGAGCTGGGAAGAATTTCTTTAGGAACTTACTGGACAACACTTCTTAAGTATGGATAGAACTTGTAGGCATTGAATTGTACCACAACCTAGCATTGTCTTTGAAGGAAAAAGGAAAAAAGAATCATCATGATTCCCTCTTGATCTAGGCCATTGATGTATTGAAACTTGCAAAGATCAGAGAATTCTCTAAGGTGCAAGTTTGGATCCTCAGTAGGTGTGCCCCTAAAATGCATCAACGCATTGAGTATTTGTGGGGATATGTAGTAATTTCCTTCTGCCTCTAGTTGATAGGCGATGCATGATGGCTGGTTGGGATTGTGTGGGATGAAAGATTGTTTCATGGGCCTTTGCTCTGGTGGCAGTTGGTTGATATTTTGTTCCGCCATTGTTTCCTCTTCAATGTCGAATTCTTCTTCTTCCTCCTCAACTTTGTCTCTAGGCATCTGCCGGATGGTCTACTCAATCTCTGTATCGATTGGAAGGATGGTTGAGTTTTTGGATCGAAGCCCTTGCACGAATCAGACGAAATTCTGCAGCTACAGCAACTTTAGTACTGTTGTTTTGATGGTCTCTAGAACTATGCTCGATCACCCAAGGATGTGCGCTCGATCGCACTCAGCTTGCGATCGATCGCTCTAATGGGGACTCGTCCGCCGCAGAACTGGAACAACACGGAAAAACAGAGAAACATAATTTTTTTTTTGTTTTTAAATTATATATATTTTAAAACAGAAACAAAATTGAAGTTAAACAAAACAGTTCTAAAACAAAATTAAACAAAAACATAATTGAAATTAAAAATAAAATAAAAACTAAATGAAACTAAACGAAAACAATTCTAAACAGAATTTAACGCAATCCCTGGCAACAGCGCCAAGGCCTAAAACTAGGGTGTACAACTTTAATTCGCTGTCAAGTAGGACGCATGCGCTCGATCGCACAATTGGTGCGCTCGAGCGCACTCGGGCATAATGCTTCCCTCTGCTACGCAGCATTCACACTTGCTGTTTGGCCTTAACGTGTTTGCGCTCGATCGTGGCTGTCCTGGGCTCGAGCGCATGTGCGCTCGATCGCTCTAACAAGGACTTGCACTTTTCATCCGAAATAAGCATTTCCACATAAAACCCACAGTTTTCCTTTAACAACCTATAAAACACTAAAAACACGAAACTAAACCAAAACATCAGATAATAACACAACTAAAAGATTAACAATAGTAAATTAAGGGGTCCAAATATGTAATATTTGGCACACATCAAAAGACATCTGCATGCTTCAGCCTGAAGGATTTCAAATTAACAGACATGAAGAAAAAGTCTACAAATTGAAAAATTCAATATATGGGCTAAAACAATCTTTGAGACAATGGTATTTAAAGTTTCACCAAGCAATGCTGGAAATTGGTTTCGAGGTAAGTCCACTAGATCACTGTGTTTACATATATAATGAAAATGATAAATTTAGAATATCATCTTTATATGTAGACGATATATTGCTAACTGGTAATTGTCCAGATAAGATAAAAAAATACAAATGGGAGCTACTACCTATGTCTTAGGAATAAAAATTACTAGTAATAGAAATTTAAAACTTTTATATTTGAATCAAGAAAATTATCGAGAAAATATACTTAAGAGGTTTAATATGGATAAATGTAAACCTTTAAATACACCTATTTCAAAAGGTCAGTATTTAAGTAAATTTATGTGTCCTCAAAATGAGACAAAGATTCAAGAAATGAAATCTATCCCCTATGCCCAAGCAGTAGGCAATCTCATGTATATAATGACAAGTATAAGACCTGACATTTGTATGCAGTAGGATTAGTAAGCAAATATCAATCTAATCCAGGTAAGACACATTGGCAAGCAGTAAAGCATATATTCAGATACTTGCAATGTACTAAAAACATGAGTTTATGTTTTGGTATGAGTGATCTAGAAATTGTAGGATTCACAGATGTGGATTTTGCTGGAGACGCTAATGATAGAAAATTAACAAGTGAATATGTGTTCTTGTTTGGTGGAGCAGTCATTTCTTGGTTAAGCAATAAATAAAATTGCATAGCAAAATTCTTTATGGAAGCTGAATATATATCATGCAGCACAGCAGTAAGTAATGCAGTGTGGATCAAACATTTTGTAGAAAGTTTAAATTTAGGTTAAAATAATAAACCAGTCAATATGTTTTGTGATAATAAGTATGCCATCTCTTTAATAAAAAATGGAGCACAAAGCTCCAAAGGCAAACATATTGATGTAAATTATCACTATATTCAAGATATAGTGGAAAAAGGAGAAATGAAAGTTAAATTTATTTCCTCATTAGAGATGGTGGCCAATCCTATGACCAAAAGATTGTCTTTGGAGAAATTCAGAGAGCATGTAGCTACAATGGGACTAAGAAACACTTAAGTGGTAGCTACATATATGTTAAAGCACAAACGGAAGGATTCAAGGACACCTGAATGAACGATTTTGTACAATTCTGTTTTTTTAGGGGAAAAATGGTCAGGTTATAGACAGAAAATACTTAAGAAATGCAAATATTGCAACTTTCATAATTATTAGGTTCACTGAGAAATATTATATTAAAAGTTGGTGGTATTTATGATCTTATACTGTAAAAGACACTGATGATGAGTGTCATGAAATCACTTGATTAAAAATCACTGCAGGTCAACACATAGTTTTGTGTATGGCTGAAATTGTCAATTATGAAATAGGTGTGAACCAATGTTCCTAATCACAGAGAATTGATGTCATTCGTTTAGTTAAAAACAAAATGTAATCACCATTAACATATAAGTCGGTATGAATGTATATAGTAATAGGTGCGATTAGATAAGATGACAAAATTGTATATACATCATTTAATGTCATAATCTAATGCCGATCTGTAAGTTAAACAGATGAGAGTTGACATTTGTCATAAGTACCAAAGTAATTATGTTCAACTAGATTACATACATGATGTTAAAGTGTGATCAAGTGGGAGATGATAATTTGGGGATGATCACACTGTAACTAGTGTAGTCATTCCCATATCCTTTCATAAATCTTCCATGGAGGTTATGCTAAAGTGATATGATATGACTCTTGATGAAGAGTCACAACACAACTCTATAAATAGAGTTGGAGAATCAGAGAATTTACATTACTTTCATTATTCTATATTCTCTGTTATTTTCTGAGACACTTTGTCTTCCATAGGATATCCACCTTAAAGGGAGATTCCTACTAATAGATCTATTATTTTCCATCAAAGACAGGCAGGGAGTAAGGGGGAAGGGTCATGTAGAGCAGGGAATAACTCATTCTGGAAGGCCATTTGGAACCTTCAGGTTCCTAATGCAGTTTCAGGTTCCAAATGCAGTTAAGATTTTTATGTGGAGGGCTTGTTCTAACATCCTTCTTACTAAAGATAATCTACCTAAGAGGTGTGTAGTGCAAGAAGTTTTTTGCTTGTTATGTACAAAGGAAAGTGAGACAGTTTTGCATATTTTGTGGGAGTTCCCAGCTGCGGAGGATGTATGGGGTCAAGTGTAAGCTGTATCCAGAAAACTACAGGCAAGTTTCTATGTTTCGTCGAGGTTGTGGAAGCTATGATTTTAAAATGTAGCAGAGAGGAATTAAGCATCTTTGCAAGTACAAGTGAGATGATTTGGGCGAGAAGAAATTCGGTTGTTTATGGTGGTATTTTCAAGCATCCTAATCAGATAGTGCAGGAAGTAAGAGAGACGATGGAATTTGTGTTGCCGGCAGCTGGAGCAGATGGCTTGGGTGTGGAACACATAGTAGTTGCTAGAGCAGATGGCTTGGGTGTGGAACACGTAGCAGGTGCTGGAGCAGATGGCTTGGGTGTGGCACACGTAGCAGTTTGGTCCCAGATAAAATGGAATTCACCTTCATTTGGCCATTATAAAGCCAACTAGGACGTGGCCTTAGATTCTAAAACAAAAAGGATGGGCTGTGGAATTGTAGTGCGTGATCACAGTGGGTTTGTAATTGCAGCCCAAGGGAGACAAGTTCATGGGCAGCCAAAGCCAGTACATGCGGAGGTTATGGGCGGCGGAGCTATGTTGTGACTTGGGTTTGCCGGATGTCATATTGGAAGGAGATTCCCTTCAAGTAGTCCAAGCTTTAAGGAGTATGAGCCAAAATTGGAGCCCTTATGGCCTTAATGGATAGATTGTAGAGGACGCAGGTAGTGTTTTATACAGAAGGAGGAGTTGGATGGCGAGTTAGATAGGGAGAGAAGCTAATTCAGCTGCTCATAATTTGGCAAAGAATGCTCTCTTCAACCCATAGGATTGAGTATGGATGAAGGAATATCCTAATTGTAATTTTTCTGTTGTTTCTTTAGAGCAACTTGCTCCTGTTCCTTAAAAGTTTTTATTAAACTCTAGTTTTAATGATATACGAGGTAATCTTGTTTTGAAAGAAAAAAAAAATAAGCTCCTCACAAAAGGTGACATCCTTGAAGCTCAAGGGGCAAAACAGTAATTAAATTACTTAAAAGACAAAAGTTAAAAGACCAAATAACCTTGCTTGATTTAACTTTGGAGAACAACGAGCAAAGACATAACCGTAAATTGACACTAGGGTTTCTCGTATCAGCCAAGAGAAGCTTTAAAAGGGATTTCACTCTCCGAAGCAGCTCTCTTGGACCCTCGCTTCACCTCCAGGTACGCCTCAAACCCATTTCTCCGAAGCGCACACTCTATCCGCTGAATCATTTAGTCTCTGTTTGGTTCCCGGGAAACTCCAAGAAAAGCTCTTATTATTTTTTTTCTCTGTTTACTCGTCATTTACGATCTTCTTGGTTTTTTATGCCGTTTGGTCTCAAGTCTTATTTGAATCTGTAATTGGGTCTCGATGAAAAAAAAGGCTTCTTTCTAATCGACATTATTATTATGGCTTTATATATTGCTCTGTTTGCTTTCAGAGAAAATCTTAGGAAGAAAATTGGATTGAAATATCAGTCTAATGATATTCTAAGGAGTTCGTGACATTTCATGTCTTATGACAGTGCTGGGTTGTAATGGGTGTGAATCAATTCGGAGCGACCGATCTTAGTAGTAACACTGCTCCCCATTATTCTCAACCCAATGCTTGTTTTTGGGCTTTTAAGACCCAAAAAAAAAAAATTGTTTTCTTTTAAGTTGCATTATTGGTCGTTGGTAAATGGTATTTCTGAGTCATTAGTTTATGATGATGATTTGTGGTACTATAATTTTGATTCTAATTTTCTTCCTAAGCCTGAGAAATATGATGTATTCAGTATGTTCGTTGAGGATTTATCCCAAAATAAGTTTATTCTTATGGTCCCTTTTATCAAACTTTTATCTTGGTTTATTTTCAAGTTAATATATCTCCATAGTTGTACTAATTAAATCTCTGATATGCGTTTCATTCTTGTGCCAGTTTGTCAACATGTTTACTTCAAGGAAGAAGATCCATAAAGATAAGGATGCTGAACCCACTGACTTTGAAGAGTCGGTTGCTCAGGTAATTTTATTGACTTTTATAAGACATTCCTGAGATTATTGCACTTGATAATCCCTTCCAGTTATTGTGACATTTGATGATGAAATGAACCATGTCATCATTCCTGCAGGCTTTCTTTGATTTGGAAAATACCAACCAGGAGCTGAAAAGTGACCTGAAGGATCTTTACATAAACTCTGCTGTGTAAGAATTTGACAACGGATTGTACTTGGTTGAAACTATTTGGTTTTTGGCTTTCTGCCTTTTAAGTGACTGGTCGTATTCCATTTATCAAAAAAAAAAGTGACTGGTCTTATTCCTTTTTTATTACAGTCAGGTTGATGTTTCTGGGAATCGGAAGGCGGTTGTCATTCATTTTCCCTACAGGCTGAGAAAAGGCTTCCGCAAGATTCATGTTAGGCTTGTGAGAGAGCTTGAGAAGAAGTTCAGTGGGAAGGTAATCAAAGACTGGTATATTTTGGTTCTTACAATTTCTTTCTGGTCTTTTGGTTCAAAGAATATGCAATTGTGGAAGAAACTTCAATTCATAATGCTTTTCATCTGAGAGTGTTTGAGAACTTTTTTATTGTTTTTTCTTTTACTCCCCCTTGTAATTTAAATCCTCTTATCTGCCCTTTCTTTGGTTACTCAGAAGATTTAGCCATAAAATTTCTTCTGTTTTTGTTTTTTTAACTTGCCACTTGGCCTACTTCATTCCAATTATGTGTAACCATTTCCTATTATTCTAAGCGAGTTATTCTGAGATAATGTAATTGATTAAAGTGATTGGGTATTCTTTATTCCTCCTACTCCAAAATGTATCCATGTTTTCCTTTTTATATGTATGTATCCTGTTGATGGTGTTGATATCCTGTGATTTTATTCCCTTTTAAAACCTTGTAGGATGTGGTCCTTATTGCCAGCCGGAGGATTGTGAGACCACCAAAGAAAGGTTCTGCTGCTCAACGGCCCCGCAACCGCACACTTACTGCTGTTCATGAGGCAATGCTGGAGGATATTGTATTGCCTGCTGAGATTGTTGGGAAGCGTGTCAGATATAGAATTGATGGATCCAAGATAATGAAGGTAACCCCACTACAGCCATACAACCAGGAAATTGCTTCTTTCAGGCTGAGTTTCTTGTTGAGAGTTGTTTAAGGAAATTTGCAACTAGTGATAATATGGGGAGATTAGAGTATGGTTTGGATTAGCATTTGCAAGTTTGGGATTTCAATGGAAAGCTTACAATCAGCTTGATAATTATGCTGGTGATATATTCTTTTTATTTACTTAAATAATTTATCCAACATGCATGCTCTTGTGAACAGGTTTTCTTAGACCCTAAGGAACGAAACAACACCGAGTACAAGCTAGATACCTTTGCTGCGGTCTACAGGAAACTTTCTGGCAAAGATGTTGTGTTTGAGTACCCAGTAGCAGAGGCCTAGAGAAATTCCTCCTGGGACTTCTAGACATTATTCAAAGCTCTTGTGGGAACTTTCCAAATTTTTGTGCTGATGAGTTTGTTTAGAAGCAGGAAACCTTAATTGGATCTTGTTTTCCGCATTATGATATGATTATATGTGATTTTGACCAATGTAGGATTTTGTTCATTTTAATTTAATCAATTCTTGAATTTGCAAGTTTACTGTGTGTACCTACTAATTTGTTCATGCAGAGGCATCTGCATGTGGGCACCTGCCTGTGTTGCTTTGGCTGAAGCTCATTTACGTCCTGTTTTCACTTGAATTTGATTATTTCGCAAAATCTTCTCTTCAAATCTTAATCAGTTGCCAAATTTTTCACTCATGAAAGTCAAAGAACCACGTGTATTCGTGAAGACTACACAAGAACCAAAAATATTATACTCCAAAAGATAAAGCGCTACACAACAATTACAATTGTGGTTTTAAAAAAATAATAATAATTTGTGAGCAGCAGCCCTTTTGGCAACAACATATGCTCTAAAGTTTGCTTTTCTCCCCCACTTTGCCTGCTTCCCAAAGCAACATGCCGATCAGAAATATGAGGGATTGTTGATAGATAACGACAACCAAAGCGCCCCTTTCCAAAATGAGAGAAAAGTTGCCTCATGAAGTCACTAATTCTGATGCTAGTAGAGCTGCTTTTGCTTCACCCACACTTACTTCCATGGAATTGATTCTTGTCGTACAAGCAGTCAATATTTTATCTTTTATCATTACTAATGACAACTATAGGACACTTTCTATAAAATTGACCACAAGGTGTTGGAGTCCATGTCCAAGTGTCTTGTGTTGGAGAATGACTTTGATGAAGGTTCTGAATTTGGCTTTGCTGAAAAAAAAAAAAAAAAAGCCCTTATATAATCTATTGACATCCCAACTTCTACTTTGAGGAATTATAAGATTAGAAACCATAATTTGAGGGAGTGAATTTACAAGAAGGATTGGCAGTTGGTTTGAAGGTTGGGATGGAAGGGATCCAAGGGATCCAAGGGTTGGACTAGATGCTGACTTTTTCCCATCCCCAATCAAATAGCAAGCACCTTTTACCAATGCATTATTCTTGATGATACATTTCCATAGATCTTGTTCCTAAAAGATTTGGGAGTGCTGATTCAACTCCAAGTCAATGGAATGAGATTCTGCTTTTCTTTTTTCCTCCTTGAAATCCCACCAAAAGCTTCTAAGTAATGTTAGAAGTTCTTATTATGTCATTCCAAAAATGATGCGGCTTTTAAAATCATAATTAGGCTTGTAATTGATCATTATAAAATATTAATTGAATGGTAATTTTAAAAGCTGTCTAATTTTTGGAGTGACACAAAGAGAAAGACAAAAGGGAGTTCTAACATTACTCAAAACTCTTTAGAATGGAGTCAATTTGATGACAAAATGATTTATGTAGCAAAAACGTTGACATAGTGAAGGTAGTGGTTGTAGATGATACTGGTTTTGTAATATCCCGAATAATTAATATTTTGGTAAATAAAATAGAATATGCCTTCTATATAAATACCAAGTATTTCAATAAATATAACTTTTTTCCAAATTTTAATGTTATTATTATTATTATTTAAAAGGAAAACTTCACTTACCCCCATGAACTTATGCACTTTTGCAAACACCCTTCCAATATTCAAAATCTCTCACTTTAGTGTATCAAACTTTGATTTCCTTCTACTTTTCTGTTAAATCCTAACAGAAATATATTAAATTACTAAAATACCCTTAGTCATTTTTCTCTTTTTTTTTGTTTAATTTAACTGCAATATTTAACGGTAAAGGTATTTTGAACGAATCGAAAGTTTGATACACTAAAATGAGAGATTTTGAATATTGATTGGGTGTTTACAAAAAATGCGTAAGTTCATAAAGAGTAAGTAAAATTTTCCATATTTAAAATGTGTTGTACGCGAAGTTCAAAATTCTCTGGGAAGGTAACATTCAAACGATTGTTCGTACGCAAAATAATTTTTGGATAAGAAGGGATCTTTTTTTAGCTTGTCATGCGAAGGATGCCTCTTTAAGAAGGCGTAGGATGAACCCTAGACCTCTCCATTCGGTTTCCCAACCCACCTTTAGACCTAGAGAACCATTAAACTCATCTTTCCATGCATTTTCTACTACCTTATTACTTGAACTGTGTCATGTCTAAAATGCCTTGAATCCAAAGGGCTTGGGAAGCCAAAAATAATTCACTTTAACATTCAACACAATGGGACAATGGCTTGAGGGAAGAAGAGGAAGATGAGTGACTTCTGCATTAGAAAAGACAGAGATCCATTCTTTGTTNGTGAATTTACGAGAAGGATTGGCAGTTGGTTTGAAGGTTGGGATGGAAGGGATCCAAGGGTTGGACTAGATGCTGACTTTTTCCCATCCCCAATCAAATAGCAAGCACCTTTTACCAATGCATTATTCTTGATGATACATTTCAATAGATCTTGTTCCTAAAAGATTTGGGAGTGCTGATTCAACTCCAAGTCAATGGAATGAGATTCTGCTTTTCTTTTTTCCTCCTTGAAATCCCACCAAAAGCTTATAAGTAATGTTAGAAGTTCTTATTATATCATTCCAAAAATGATGCGATTTTTAAAATCACAATTAGACTTGTGATTGATCATTATAAAATATTAATTGAATGGTAATTTTAAAAGCTGTCTAATTTTTGGAGTGACACAAAGAGAAAGACAAAAGGGAGTTCTAACATTACTCAAAACTCCTTAGAATGGAGTCAATTTGATGACAAAATGATTTATGTAGCAAAAACGTTGACATAGTGAAGGTAGTGGTTGTAGATGATACTGGTTTTGTAATATCCCGAATAATTAATATTTTAGTAAATAAAATAGAATATGCCTTCTATATAAATACCAAGTATTTCAATAAATATAACTTTTTTCCAAATTTTAATGTTATTATTATTTAAAAGGAAAACTTCACTTACCCCCATGAACTTATGCACTTTTGCAAACACCATTCCAATATTCAAAATCTCTCACTTTAGTGTATCAAACTTTGATTTCCTTCTACTTTTCTGTTAAATCCTAACATAAATATATTAAATTACTAAAATACCCTTAGTCATTTTTCTCATTTTTTTTGTTTAATTTAACTGCAATATTTAACGGCAAAGGTATTTTGAACGAATCGAAAGTTTGATACACTAAAATGAGAGATTTTGAATATTGAATGGGTGTTTGCAAAAGATGCGTAAGTTCATAGAGAGTAAGTAAAATTTTCCATATTTAAAATGTGTTGTACGCGAAGTTCAAAATTCTTTGGGAAGGTACATTCAAACGATTGTTCGTACACAAAATAATTTTTGGATAAGAAGGGATCTTTTTTTAGCTTGTCATGCGAAGGATGCCTCTTTAAGAAGGCGTAGGATGAACCCTAGACCTCTCCATTCGGTTTCCCAACCCACCTTAGACCTAGAGAACCATTAAACTCATCTTTCCATGCATTTTCTACTACCTTATTACTTGAACTGTGTCATGTCTAAAATGCCTTGAATCCAAAGGGCTTGGGAAGCCAAAAATAATTCACTTTAACATTCAACACAATGGGACAATGGCTTGAGGGAAGAAGAGGAAGATGAGTGACTTCTGCATTAGAAAAGACAGAGATCCATTCTTTGTTAGCAATGCATCTGTCTAGCCTCTCACAAATATTTCCCTTCCCATGCCTCTGTAAAAGGGTTGCCAAAATAGCCCAAATCAATCAATACAAATGAATGTACTACATTTAGCTTCAAGCTAATCCAAGGTATGAAACTATGAATCATTAACATGACCTTTTCCATAGGTTAACATAACTCAGATTATGAAACCCACATAACAGAGGGTGAAAAGAATGAAGATACAGAAATCGACTTAATCAGAACATCTTCCAAACAACTATTCCAACCAAGAAAAGAGATCGGTGTGAACCAGAATCTTTTATCCTGTAAAGTTGCAGAAAAAGTGAATGTAATGTATGAAGCAGATAAAGTAAAGTACTATGATACAATTAATGGCAGTGACAACATACTAAGACTCATTAATCTATTATTAACCTTGTTGCACCAAGTCAGGAGATTAGACATAACATAAAATCAAATGATTCCATTTTGTTTTCCGTAACATTTGACAGTTTATCAGCACCAAATAACCTCAATGATTAGACATGTTTATCACAACTGAACATAAAGCATAGGAACAACATGGCTCCATTAAGTTCTAAAATTATTCTCATTAAATACATTTTTCGCATCACTTCAAGTTCATGAATGCCCAAATGCCACCATTTCTATTGATACAAGGATTCAAGTACACATGTTTTCAGTATATTTTCATATATGTTATCTTTCTATAATCTAAGGGTAAGATCGTAAACAATGAAAGATTCAGTAGTTTACACCAAGAGAGTTGGAAGGGTCAAGACAGTTCAATATGATGTGGTTAGGGTTTATCAAAGTGCAGGCAAAATAGACTGAGGTGACGCTATCTGGCAGTCTGGCAATGTGGTACATTTTCTGTTGTAGCAAAACCAACCCCATCCCTCAAATCTACCTCTGTTCAGTAGTTTACACCAAGAGAGTTGGAAGGGTCAAGACAGTTCAATATGATGTGGTTAGGGTTTATCAAAGTGCAGGCAAAATAGACTGAGGCGATGCTATCTGGCAGTCTGGCATTGTTACATTTTCTGTTGTAGCAAAACCAACCCCATCCCTCAAATCTACCTCTGATTACCCTATGTAGTAACCCTAGATGTCTCTTTTAATCACCTTAGGCCCAATTCCTGTCAGGATCATCTATTGCAAGTTCTTGAACACCTTAGATTTAAGGGAAAATCGCCTCTCCAATACAATGCACTACAACCTCGACTACCCCGAGAAGTCAGAGAGGTTCCCCATGTCCTACATTGAACTTTCAGGTTCTCAATGAGAAGCCCCTGGGGTTCAACTGTGTTGGGCTGAATGGTCCAAGTATGCCGACCAGTTGACCTATACCACCACCATGATAGAAATCGGTTTGGATTGACTCAGTTTGGGGACACCAATTGGTACAGTTTGGTAGACAATTTCTAATGACTGAGATCCTTGTTTTGATCATCAAAATAATGCTAAAACCGATTGCACTAAACTGTGATAGGCCTTAGATGTGATCAATATTTGAGTTTTTGTAACTTTTTAGGTTAAATAGGAACTTTTCAAAACCTATGAAAATTCAAAGAGTCGTGTATATTTCCATACAATTTGCCATTTGCAATAAAATTTTCACGTATGAGTCATCATCACCAAAAATCATAATCAAATGTATATGTAAAAAAGCGTGATTTTTAGGAGTCACATTATGTCCTCATCATAGCTGGTAAAAAGCATGAAAGCAATCTAGTAATGTAGATCACAAACATCTTCTAAAAGCACACATTTGAACAAGTTTTAGATGGCATGCCAATAGAAAATACAAAATCGAAGAATTATTCGAAGCAAAACGTACCTCAAGACAATATCACAAGACCAAGGTACATGGCTCCACAAAGAAACAGAAAAGATATAAAACCCCTGCGAGCAAAGTTCACTAAAGTTAGAAAGTGAAGCAATAAAACGTAAGTATAGGTCAATAATAGAGCACTTGGTGTTGTCAGTTCAATACATAAGAAAAAATTGTCAGGCAATAATTGACCACTTGTTTTCTTCTAAATGATAAGATGCTTAGTTGCTCACCAAATTATGCCCCATCCAACACCATTGCAGGGGCAAGGACACACTTCTGCAAACTTTTCGGCATCACTAGAGTGAACTCTACGAGATATTAGATCATCATATATATCTGCATAATTACATACAGATTAAGGGATACATAAATCCATAAAGACAATTAAATTGATTGCTTCATTTCAAAGTCATACCATAAACTGAAAACAAGCTGTTCATCACACCTGCATTTTGATTAAAGATAGTAATTACTGATTCTTTCATCCCATTTATTGTGAAAAGGAACAATCATCCTTTGCACCAAACAATATGGAAAGAAAAATAGCAGAATTGCATTTACCAATGAACAAAATGATGTACCGTAGTATACGAACTTTTGTTGTTTCTTGCAGAGCCCAAATTACACCAATGAAAATAATAAACCCTGAGGGTGAAATACGTAAATATCAAAATTCAAATGGTATATTGCAGCATGTGCAAACCATAGGAAGCCAGACTTTGTATTATGAAAGCACATACCAATACAGAGTCCTCGAAGAGTCCACTACATGAAAGGCCCAAAGAAGAAAAGAAAAGAAATTTAAAATGTCATATAATACAGGATAAAGATGGTGTGCAGGTCAATATCTTAAAGCAATACATATAATAATCATAATAATAAAAGGACATAAAAACAATTGAAATCATCTTTTGTTTTTTATAGTACTTTTATCTTCTCAATGGCATACAAAGAATGATTTCAGAATGTCAGGAGTCAAAAACTTCACAATTTCTATCATCAACTGCTTCCATCTTCATTATATGTGAAAAACTTTTGCATTCAATTGCCATAATAGTGAAAGCTGAAGTGCTATGTATCCATGTGAGTTCCAAATGCCCTAATAAGTCTAGTGTAGCATTCGTATGAAACCTTGAACGAAAGGAAGAAAGAAATTCTTAATGTCCTTATGTACTTACGTTTTTAGCTACAAAGAGTACAACAAGTAGAGCAGCAAGAAAACATCCTGCAGCGATTCTAGCAGTAAGAAGATTTGTAGATGCAAGTATCAAAACCATGCCCCAGAAGGATGAACCAAGATCTGGAATGCCATAAAAATGGAAAAAGTGATAAGTGAAGATTGTTTAAATACCTATTATATATTGAAAGAAGCACTGAGAAACAATGTACACTGAACCCAAAATTCTTAACTTAAATTTAAAACAAAAATGCATCACATTTAATCATGGATATGTGAGATGTCACAGTGAAGTACGCATATGAACATTTCTACATAGTTCTTTTCAATGAGGGTAAAACTTTATCAACGAGTCAACGACAAAAGACATTACATCCAGCCGGCAAGATTAACCAGTAAATTCCACCACGTGTCTGTGTGGTTCCGCCTTCATCTACATTAACCTTGATCCCTTCTACCTGCAAACTAAAGTATATGAGAACCCTCTGTCATATAAAAATATAAAACACTCTAAATGGATATCATGAAGTCTCCTAGTGGCTCACCATTTCAACTCACTTAACCTAAATACACCAAGGGGCTTAGCCTTTGCACAGGAGGGTATGATCAACTGAAGAGATCATTATGAGACTTTCAGATTACACATGTAGATGTTATGAGATAATTCTGATTAACCACAAATCTAGGCCTTTCATCATTTTTAAAGGGGTACGTATGTGTTTTCTGAATGATATCAGTATAATAATGGTTTATCATGAAAATAATTTGTTTCCCCTATCAAATGAACCACCAGGTGACCAAAAAGCAGTCAGAAAATCACGTGAAAATAAAATTTTGACTGTCAACCGAGCTGCTTAGTTTTGCGTAAGTAGGCAGAAAGTCATTTGTATAATCTCCTAATATTAGGAGATTATATTTAATCAATTGAGAAAATTTCTGAGTTAAATTTATGAATAGCTCCAGCACAACAAATTTTAAATTGAGTCTTAAATATATCATGACAAAGATTGCACATTTTCTGCAAGATACAAAGTAGCATCATAGAAAGCAAGACCATGAGAAGAAAATGATCAATCTTCTGGGATGTTGACAATAAAAATAACCAATGCTGAATGTTCAGAAACTTTCCATGCTAATTTTATCGCAATGTTATATCTACTTGAAAAGGAAAATTCTTGCACCAAGAGAGAGAGAGAGAGAGAGATTCAATCCACAATGCTTTGTTGAGCCATGAAAACATCAGGTAATAGGAAAGACGTCACTTGTATTGTCTTTTTTCTAGAGTTAGAAATATAGTATAGATAAACACTAGTACTTATAGGCATGAATAATTTGAAAAATACATCATTATGAACTAAGTGGTGGGTAACCAAGTGCATGACAAAGGGACACTTATGATGATGGGGAGAAGAACAAGAGGTTAGCTTCGCAGTGATCAAAGAGAAGTTATTTTCCACTCTCATTCTTTCCTCACCAAATTTTGAGAAGTTTTTCCAAGTTGTGAGTGTGACATGTCAGTGGTTGGTAGGTGCTGTCCTTTCACAAGATGGCAAGCCTGTCAAATTTTTCATTGAGAAGCTAAATGAGGAGGAAATGGACCATGTACGAACAGGAGTTCTAAGCGGTTACTCGAGCTTTGAAGCATTGGGAGCCCTATTTGATACAACATGAGTTTGTCCTATATAGTGATCCCCAAGCACATAAGTTTATCAACACCAAGACCAACTTGAAGAAAATGCATGCCCGGTGGACTGCCTTTGTGCAGAAATTCACTTTTGTGCTCAAGCACAAGTTGGGGGCAACAGAACAAAGTTGTCGATGCTTTGAGTAGTAGACAAGCACTTTACTCTTGACACTACATTCCAAGATCATATCCTTTGAGCACTTGAAGGAATTGTAAGCCGAAGATGAAGATTTTCAGGATATTTGGAGCAAATTTCAGTCTAAACAGCCTGCTGTAGATAGTCATATACAAGACGGATCTCTACAGCAATCAACTGTGCATTCCCTGAACCTCTTTGAGAGAATAAATCTTGCAAGAGTTGCATGGGGAGGATTGAGTAGTTACATGGGACGTGACAAGACCATTTCCCTAGTGGGTGAATGCTACTATTGGCTACAACTAAAGCATGAAGTTGGTAAGTTTAAGCAGTGCCCAGTGTGTCAATTAGAGAAAAGGGGCAAGCTCAGAACACCAAGTTATACACGCCGTTGCTTGTTCCTGAGAACATATGGGAGGACATGACCATGGACTTTGTGTTAGGTCTTCCGAGGACCCAACGAAGTATGGACTTTGTCTTTGGGGTGGTTGATAGATTATCCAAAATGACACATTTCACACCTTGCAGGAAAACCTCTAATGCTACGCTTGTGGCCAACCTCTTCTTGAAAGAAGTTGTCCGCTTGCATGGTGTACCTAAGTCCATCACTTCAGATCGGGATCTCAAGTTCCTCAGCCATTTTTGGGTGACCCTAAGGTGGAAATTTGACACTTCACTCAAATACAACAGCACTTTCTCATCCACAAACTGATGGCCAGATGGAGGATACTAACTGGATGTTAGGCAACATGATCTGTTGTGTTTTCATGAAATAAAGCGAAGGAGTGGGATGTTGATCTTCCTCTAGTGGAATTCACTTTCAACAGCATGTGCAATAGGCCTACCAGCAAGACACCATTCAAAATTGACTACACCAAGCCTCCAAAACATGCCTTAGACCTAGTCCCTCTTCTGAAGCTTCTAGGGTTGGGCATGGTAGCAGAAAACATGGCAGAAAAGATTCGAAAGGTGCAAACCAAGGTGCGGCAGAATTTGGAGAAGGCCAATAGTAAGTACAAAGTGTCGGCAGACAAGCATCGCAAGGTTAAAATAATTCATGAAGGTGACTTGGTGATGGTAGATTTTCACAAATATAGACCCCCAATTGGGAACCTACAACAAACAGAAGAGCCGCAAGTATGGACCATTCCAAATCATGAAGAAGATCAACGGCAATACTTATGTTGTGAGCTTCTCGAAGATATGTCCATTTCTTCCACCTTCAACATTGCTGATTTGTTTGAGTATCATCCTCCAGATGAACCCCTATACCCTGATGCCAACTTGAGGATGAGTTTTTCAGGAGTGGGGGAAGACTGATGCAAGGCGTCAGGAAGAAGCCTAAGACTGCACTTGATGAGCACTTGACAAAGTGCTTAAGCAGTCCTCTACCCAAGAGGACCGCTTGAGCTCTGACCAAGGACAAGAACTCGACTACTCTAAAGCAGAGGTCCCCCAAAATTGAACGGTCTAGCCGTGCTCGATATAGGGTTTGAGCGGATCCTCTGCTGTTAGCTGATTTTGGAAGATTTTCTATATTAGACAACAAACCAAACATGATTCTCTTTAATTTTCTTACTGATTTGATTTATTTCTAGCATTAGAATCCTCTATTTCCATCTTTGAGAGATTTTTGCATCTTTAGATTATTTCTAGCATCAAGTTTCTTGTTTTTCTAAGTTCTTTATTATTGTTATAAGAAAACCAGTGCTATATTGATTAGGTAGTTTTTAAATCAATAAAAATCCAGATTTCTTTTCTTCAATGTTTGTTGATTTTGCAACTTGAAGACACAACTCTTCTTTCGTTCCTTGATTCTGCTATGTCAAATTATACATCGATATTTAACAATAATAAAACCAGTCTTTCTTTTGCAATTTATCAACATGATATAAGGAAAGGAAATTCATAGATGAAAAATAACAAATAAAGAAAAATTGGAAACAAAGGAGCTTCTTACATGGCCACATGTAAGTTTACATGCAACAGCATGACTCGCCTCATGAAGAAATACAGTGACAAGCTTGAATGGTTTCAGCAATATCGTTCTCCACAACTACAACAATAAGAAACATTCACACATTGAGCATAGCTGGGAGAAAATAAATTCTGAAGGAATTGCATCCCAGCAAGGAACATAAATCGATTCTACTTTCAAACTGACTGGACTTTCAGTCAAGTCCAACTCTCAGAAAACCATATGACAGGGATTTATTTTCATGGTTCCAATTTTCAATTACCATGATTAGGCGTATTATCCAGACCCCAAGTGGGCTTGCTTTTCATGCATTGATTAAACGTAATACTGGATAGCATAACTGTACAACAACATATTATGTGTCTAGGATTGTCAATAATCTGTTCTATGCATTTAGACTAACGTTTTGTCCATACAGATAAACATATGTGGATTTATTGACAATTTTTCATCCCAAATTGAAACTCTAGTCCAGATTCTGTCAAAGGAAAAGAAAATAAAAAGAACAGAAAAGTACTCCCTCCCTCCCAAAATGTTTGTCTACCTTAGAAAATCCAACTTTTCAAGGGAACATCATTGAGTGCATTGTCTTTGAAGCAAAAAGTTACTAGCTTCCAAAATTATCCTCCTTGGTTTAAATTCAAATGAAACAAATAGAAATTTTGTATTCTCCATTCAAATAAGTTCAAAAAGTTACTAAAATTGTGTTTATTGACTTTTCAATATATGAGATGAGATAGTAAAACAAACAATATAGGACGGAGGAGTAAAATATATTAGCAAGAAAGTAATGAGGAGTCTCAGAAATTTATTGGCATTGAGAATTACCCAGTTGCACTTGAGTAAAACACTAACATGCAAGAGTTAAGCATGTTCACAAAATGAAAAATGAAATGGGCAGTTGGACACTCCAAGATTTTGATCAATGGAACCCCAAGGGAAACACAATCGGCTGAAGATCACTTGATCGAGACAATAATGAAAAAAAAAACACCACAAACCCCATTACTAGCATTGCCTATGCTCTTTAACCAAGCGTGGGTGTCTCGCTGATTCAATGCAGTACAAGCTCAAAATCAAGTATTAGAAGCAAAAATGGAATACGAAGTGGGTGAGAGAGAGAGAGAGCGAGAGTTACCGCGAGAATAACAACAGTGCAGACAGAGACAGCGATAAGAAACACCTCTTGGTCATGGTTGCAGCATTTCCTGAGCTCCCAATTGGGCGTCATCTATCTATCTTGCTTATATGATCCCAGATATTCAAGAACTTTGGCTGATCTCTTGGTTTGTGCTCGCCGGTGATCTATTAGTATTGAATATATTACACCATATATGTATTTGAGAGAGAGAGAGAGAGAGAGAGACCTTCTTCTCTATCGTTCTCTCTTGACTGATGAGGACTCAGAACTAATCAGACATTATTTGGTAGCCAAATGTGAACATTTTGGAAGGAAATTTTCAAACGATAATGGGGATTTGAGCCTTCTTTTTTTTTGAAGGCAGAATAAAAAATAGCAGATTCAATAATATTGTGGTCTTAAAAAGTTAAAACCGATGAGATCTTGAGTTTTTTTTATTTTTTTTTTCAAACTTAATATTTCTTTTAACATAAATTTTACTAGAGTTAATGAAGCTTGTCAATTTTAGTTAAATTTAAAATGTAATTTATTAAATTTTAATTTATTAATAATTTTAAAAAATACATCATATTTAGAATGATTCAAAAAAAAACAAAAAAACTTATAATATTACTCATTTTTAATACTAAAGAAAAACTCAATTAAAAAATATATATGTATTTAAAAAAATGTTAAAATTAAAAAAAAAAAATATGAATAAATTTTTGTGACATTATTTAATTCTGTCTTCAGCTCGTAGTTTTGAGGAACAGATAGACCAATGAGGACTATGGACCCCAGTTCAGTAAAAAGCATGCAGGATTTGACTTTTGTCGACTTTTTGTCTTGGGAAAGGGGGTACAATGTTTCCGGGAGGCCATTGCCTTTAAAAATTTTGAAATCTACTACTAGAAAACGACATAGTTTTGTCTTCTTTCTCTCTCTCTCTTTCTGTCTTTATTCGAGGATTTAAAGTAAAATAGATAAAATTTTGCGTCATCAACTCACTCTCTCTCTCTCTCTCTATCTCTCTCAGATTCTTTCTTCCTCCTGGTAATTAAATAGTTTGAGATTCTTTCTTCTTTGTTTTTAGGGTGATAATCAAGTCAAGGGAAAGCCATTAACTACTCGAGTCAAACCTACCATAGCTTGTAGGTGGCCTACTGATTGCTCATTTTCCTTTAGATTAAGCTGGTTCAGGCTCAAATGGCATTTTATTTTTTCTAATCTTAGATGATAGAATGTTCCTTCGATTAAAGCCTATAAAATGGTTAGGGGGAAATTTTGATATGTTTGGACAGAGGCATAGGGATGCAGTGGCTTGCCATGGAATTCAATGGATCCAGAATAATATAATAACATTAACTAAGCCGTTCATTTGAATAAACATTTTAAAATGCGGTATCACGTAGAAATATTGAGTCACGTAAGAATAATATTGAGTCATGTTTAACTAATGCACTCAAAATAGATGATCAGCCACCTTTTTTAACTACTTTAAAGATAGCCGAACCACCCCCAATAACTAAAGAAGATGGTTCAAACACCTTCAACCCTAACGTTTGGGGTTTGGCAAACCATCATTGCCGTCAAAAGTGTAGTCCAGCCACTTCAATAGCCAAAGTAAATGATTCAGCTACCCCCAAAGCAGTCACAAATGTGGGCGGCCAGTTCTGTTTATTCTGGCATGAGGTTTTCATGTAAGTTCAACCACCAAGTCTAGGAGATGTTGGAAATGTTTGTAGTATTTCTGATTGCAAAACCCAAGCAAATACTAATGGATCATTCACACATTATCTTTGCAACATCTGATAACTATTGAACTATATCAGGAAAGCATAGATTAATATTTGAGACTCATTGTTTAGTCAAGTAAAAATCAATAGATCCAACAGAACTTTTCTATACCCTTTGTCCTTTGCTTTTTGTAATCAATAAACCAGCAAGTGGGTTTAATGCTAAACAAATAGATAATCTTGCATTAGGTTAGCAAAAAAAAAAATTACCAAAAAAAAAAAACTTTACATAATATAAATGAAGCAATTATGCTTTACAGAACAAAAAATGCAGGTCATCTTCCTTCATCAATAGAAGAAACAGATATAGAGTTCCTAGAAAAATCCTCAACAAAACTATTGCCTCCAGAAACCTTGGTAATACCAGTATGAGAGCTACTAGCATTGGTATTAGTCAAAGCCGTAGAAGTTGTCGTCCAACGTCCTCCACGGCCTTGAATTCCTGGTTTACCTGGTCTAGGCAAGGTAAATGAGTCGCTTGAAAGCATGAGATGAACAGAGTTCATATCAGGCCTATCTGGAACACTTTGTTGACAACATAACAACCCTAGCTGAATGCACATTGCTGCCTCATCACTATTGTACTTGGCAAGATTTGGGTCGACTAATTCCAGCGGATTCCCTACTTGATACAGCTTCCATGTCTGCAGAAGATGGCATACAAGAATAAGAGGATTGAAAGAATTGACAGAGCAATTTCTTTTTTTCTATCCTTATTCAATGGAGGTGACAAGAACATTGGCTTTTAGGCCAACCAAATTGCAGTTTCACTTGAAAATCAATATTGAAAAGTTAGCTTTCAATTTACTCGGAAGCACTTTCACTATATAACTAACTACATAATGAAGAATAAATCAATTTAGGTACCGCTATTTAAGTTAGTATGTGAAATGCAGGATCTGTTGCCCTAGTCTTGTAGAACAAGTTGCCATTATGAAGGTTACCTGAAACTCTTAGTATTTCACAGTTTGTTTATACACACTATCAAATTGGTTAAATCATAAAAAGAAAGACTAAAAAAATCATAGTTTGGAAAGAAGTAATGTGTTTGGGAGGTGCATATGCTAGAAAATATTCCGTGATTATGCTAATATTTTGCATAATCCTCAATTACCTGGAAGAGAAGGTAGCATTTATAGAAAGAACCTTTCAAGTCGAGAGTTTTTTACTTTGATGAAATCTATCTGTAATCTATTGGATTATGTTGCAATATTCAGGTTTAGGTTCTTAAAAAGATGGCAACAAACCCTTTTAGGTTGTTGGCATTCAGAAAGATGAGCGGTGCAGGTGACACAAAATTGAGGACTTGAACCTTCGTATTGAAGGGCATTTTGTATCAAAAATTGCTTCAAAACTCTTCACAAAAGTAACTTACGTAGCTCAGGAGGTCTGCCTTCTCTGCACCAAGCTGCCCATCGTGGTTCTTTCTTCCACTAACAATCTCTAACACCAAAACTCCATAACTGAAAACATCTGTCTTCACAGACAAATATCCATGCATTGCATATTCGGGGGCCATGTAACCACTGCATTCAACAAAATTTTTTAGATTGTTAGTTTTTGGTAGCAACTAAATATTGACAATTATTCTGAACTCAGACTAATTATCACTGAAGTGGTGCAGACAACTAATTGAGAACAAGATCCAAATAGGTGAAGTTAAAGAAACTACTCACTGAGTACCAGATATCCTAAATGTATTTACATGGGTGTCTTCCCCAGGAAAGAGCCTTGCCAAGCCAAAATCTGAAATTTTTGGATTTAAGTGTTCGTCCAGCAATATATTACTGGCTTTGATGTCTCTATGAATAATTCTTTCGGGGGCCTCTTCATGTAGGTAGAGAAGACCTCGTGCAACACCCGTTATTATTCGATATCTTGTTGTCCAATCCAGGGTTGCATACTTTTTATCTGAAAAAATATATAAATATTTTTCGATAAGTATTATCTGAAAATATTTCCACCAGTTTAATTATTACTCTTCCTTCTCCCCCTCCCTCCCTTTTTACCACACACATGCTCAGACTCTTCTAGTTTTACTGAATACTGTAACTGATATTCAATTTACACAATTCAGATGGCAACATACAAGGCCTACCTGGATTGGAATTTTTACTAAAGAGAAAGTAATCGAGGCTTTTGTTTGGCAGATACTCATAAACAAGCATCTTCTCAGGTCCTTCTGCACAACAGCCCAATAATGTGACCAAATTCTTGTGCTGAATTTTTAGTAGCAGCTTCACCTCATTAGTGAATTCTCTCAGCCCCTGTCTTGAATCTAATGATAGCTTCTTCACAGCTATTTCTAGACCATTTGGCATCAATCCCTGTACAAATAGGCATAATAGTTAATAAGAAATTAACATAAGTCCCAAGGAACACCCATCAAAACAAAACAAAGAAAGAAAGAGAACAATGAATACAATGTTGATTAATATACAACCTTCAGGACTGATGTCAGTAAAGAGAAGGAAACACAGTCAACAACATAGAGCTTCATAGAGAGGCTTGAAGAAAAAAAAAGGATAACCATAAAAAACAAAATAAAAACACATGGCATCAGTATAAAATTATGTATTGAATTTGTTGTTTGTATACTCCCAGTAACCATTTGATACTCCAAATGGAAAATGCAAATGTCATACTAATAATTAAAAGAACTTCTAAAAGTGCTCTCTTATGCTATTGTCCCACATTACTTATATATGGGAGTCCCTCTCCCTTTCTTTCTATATAAGTGGGTTTGTCCCACAGTGCTGACTCCCATATATGAGCGATGTGGGACAAGCCCACATTGCTATTCTCTAACAGTTACCTTCCTTCAATTAGTATTGCTATTTTGGTTTTCATTATTTGTCCTATTACAAACATCTTAGAAACCATAACATTAAATCTTGGGATAAATGCTAAATTACTCGCTATATTTGGGTTTGATAAATTGCTCCCCAAGATTTAAAAAGTAACTTAACCTTCCCAAGGGTAAACAAAAAAACAAATGGTCATTGCCGTTAAAAAAGTTGACAGAATTCGTTAATGTGCCACATCAACACCAATCATATTGTGAGAAGTGTCACTTAAAATAAAAAGTTTAAAAAATATTAATAAGGAAAAAAGAAAATAGAGGGAGTGGTCGAGTCCCTCTATTTTTCCTTTCTTTTATATATATATAGTTTTCTTATAAAATTAATTTTTTAAATTTTTTTATTGTAAGTGACACGTGTTACAATAAGATTGGTGCTAATCTTGCACATTAACGGATTTTGTCAACTTTTCTAACGGCAGAAACCTAATTGCTTTTTTTGCTTATCTTATGGCGTATTTAATCACATTCTAAACTCCAGGTAGTTATTTGTCAAAACCCCAAACCATAGGGCCCTATTTTTGTAATACACACAATTTTTTGATTTTGTTGTTCTAGATTTCTATTAATTGAAATATTTTTTTCTTTTCGATTTTTAGGATGAGTTGCTTAGTCTGATTGAAGAATGCTTTAATTTGCACAATTTGTTAAGGCTGATGGAGAACTTTTTAGAGCCCTTTTAACATTTTTGTTAGCCAAAATAGCTAAAACTGTAGAGAAAGCTTTAAGACCCGAGAGTCCTCCTTTCTTATCAGCTTCAACTTTTGAGAAAGTGTTGAGTCCCACATATTAAAGGAGTCCTCCTTTCTTATTAGGATCAACTTTGGAAAGGAGATGTGCTATACATTCTCCCCCGAGTTCTTCTCCCATTCTCCCACTTTTCAAAATTACCATTGATATGTGGAGTTCATGTGTAGGGCCCATATGACCCTACGTATCCAATGGTAATTTTAAAAAGTGGAACAATGGAAGAACCCTAGAAGGAAATATAGCATTTTCCTTTAGAAAAAGTGTTTGGAGTCCCACACATTAAAGGAGTCCTCCTTTCTTGTTAGGATCAACTTTTGGAAAAGAGATATGTTACACATTCTCCCCGAGTTCTTCTCCCATTCTCTCACTTTTCAAAATGACTATTGGATTTATGGGGCTCATGTGTAAAACTCATATGGCTCTACAGATCCAACGGTAATTTTAGAAAATTGAACAATGGAAGAAAAACCCGGTAAGAAAATATAGCATCTTCCTTTAGGAAAAGTGTTTTGAGTCCCACACTTAAGGAGAGGCTGGTTTCATACGCAAAAGGATGAGCTTTAGAACAGCTTCCCTATCAACATAGACTTCTGGGAAACGTGGGGTGCTGTGCTGATTTATCATATAATTTGACTCAACTACGAATAATAAATTATTAAAAAATAAATAAAAAATCTACCCGACAAGGATTGAACATGCAAATTTCAAATTACAAGATAGCCAAAGCCTTTGGTTGGCTCCATCAACATGGGGTGCGGTGGACAGGCCAGCAATACATTGACCAACCTCCTTAGACGAGATCGGTCAATAAAAAGATTCGGCACGCAAACAAATTACAATTCTTTTTTTATAAATTACGGAATTATGCAACCAAAACACTTTATTTATTTATTTATTTATTTTGGTAAATATTGAAATGCAAATGTGTGCGTTATCAGAACTGAAATCAACTCTAGCACTGGCGACAAGCTAATTTCCGACCGAAATTCAGGCAAACTACGGGGCTAATTTCGACATTCCAGTAATTTTCCCCATCCAGACCGCACCCGAAAACACGACCTTGATCACTTCTGGTTGAGGAATCAATTACAAAACCAGCGAGAGAAGCCGAATTTACGAAACGTACCTTGTAGACGGGGCCGAACCCGCCGTGGCCGAGCTGATTGAGCTCGGAGAAGAAATTGGTGGCGGCCTGCAGAGTACGGAGCTCGAAGAAGAGGTCCCACGACTCGGCGGGGGCGTCGTCGGCTTCGTCGGCGGAGGCTCGGCGGCCGCGTCTGAATTTCTTCTCCAAGCAGGCGCAAAGAAGGGAGAGAAGCCTCATCAAGGCATGAATCGAAGGGTTTGACCAGCGGAAAAAACGGGACTGCGCTGTTTCGTCCAGCTTCGCTCGTTTATCTCGCAGGGCCGCAACTCCCGCTTTTGTCGTAACTAGTGTGAGCGGTCTTTATCAAGAGTGTGGAATGAATGAAGGAGTAAAATAGTAATGGTGTTCAAAAAAAAAAATAGTAATGGTGTTTTTGTTTCTGATGATCCAGCCGTGCCTTTGGGGTTTCCGGGTTTTAATTTTTGTCCTTTTTTTCTAAATGGTGTTTGTAATTTGGCATATTTATATTTTAGATTTTTGCTTTTCAGTTCTTGTCATTCTTGACCTCACACGACACGACCTTGAGTTTATGGCTTAACAAAGATATTTAATAGGAAAAAAAAAAAAAGCACAAGCAACTTGAATCTTGAAGACAAAAAAATCCATGTTGTAAAGAATGTGTTGCAGTCTTTTTTTTTAATAATTCATATTTAATTTTTAGTTTTATTATGAACAAGAGAGAAATTTTTACTTTAATAATTTAAAACACTGCAACACATATGCTATTATTGCTGTAGTTTTTTTACAGCACCTAACTCAAATCTAAAACCCGTAAAATGATTTTTTTTTAAATATTTTTCACAAAAATATTTTCAATTTGACAGAAGAAGCTTCTTTAATTTTCATAAAATTGTTTCTCTTTTTTAAAACTGTAAACCATTTTCAAGTTTGAGCTTACTCAAATCGACGAACCCAGTCGAAATGTCATTAAGACCCTAACGGGACTCATCGAGACCCAACTGGACCACCACTAAGACTTTGTCCAAACACCATTGGGAGAATCAGGACTCGTTCAGGACCTCGTTGAAACATGATCGGGACTCGCTAGGACCCGATCAAAATCCAATGTGACACATTTGGGACTCACAGGACCCAGTCGAGACATTATCGTAATTTAAAATTTGATATAATTAAATGAATATATATATTGTGATTTTCTATATACATCAAATGCCCAAAAATGTTTTTAATAAAATATTTTTCACTAAAAATAATTTTTAAGAAAAAATATTTTACGTCAAAAAAATAGAGCATAAAAATAGTGGTGGTTGGTATAAAAAAATAAAAAGGGAATATGTGCATTATAACTGTTCTCAATCCTAACGAGTCTCATTTTAAATGAAACTAGACTCAAATCAAATTTTAAAGAAATGAAGGACATAAATTTCTTTGAAACTAGTTTGAAGGAAATTTCTTCCAACCTACTCTAATAAGTGTTAAATGTCATATTTCACTTTTTTTTTCTTTTTTTTTTTTGACATGTCCACACAAGAGGGGGAGGGGGGATTCGAACTAATGACTTCCGCTTCATTAGGCGTGGTTCCAGCCGATTGAGCTACCTTTTGGGGACTTTTTTAATATATTTTTTTTAAAAAAAAATAATAATAATCAAATCCTTCTTATTAGAAATTACTCTCTCAAGGATAAAGCAGTACACTCCACCCTGACAATATCAACAATACATTCCGGAGTAACAAAAACCCACTGCTGGGTTACACCATTTTTAGCAGCCATTTGTGCCAAGTTATGAGCCGCCTGGTTTCCTGCTCTATGAACAAACTCCATCCGCCACTGTGAGACTAACTGGAGCTGCATCCGAATATCAGCTATCATCATTCCCTTATGGCTCCAATCATCTGCCGTAGAACACAAACCATCAACCACTCCCTTCAAATCACCTTTAAAGATGACCCGTTGCAAACCGAGAGAGACGCAAAATTGGATTGCCTTCAAAGCCGCCTCAGCTTCAGCTAGAATTGGGTCCAGACACCCCACAATTGTTACGGACTGAGCAGCTACCACCAACCCAAGGTATCCCTTACCACAGCGCCATATCCCATCCTTCCCTTTTCCTTCGCCAAAGCTGCATCCCAATTCACCTTTACCCAACCCGAATCTGGAGCACACCACCGCTGGACCTCATGAATCAGTGTCAGGTTCGGTTTTACTGTATACAACGAAGAGACAGCAAGAAAATCATCTAATGCAGTTTTCGCTCTGTGCACAAGTGTATTAGGATGTAAGAAAATCCCCCCATGCACTACCTCATTTCTTCTCCATATTCTCCTAACAATACCCACAAATTGGAGTATCTCCTCCATATTGCATTTGTGAAAAATATTCTCCACTACCTGAATAAAGTCTTTGCCAAAGCTTGACATTTTCTGCAGTTTCGGACATCCCACACACCAGACATCACTGGTCGCAGGACACTCCCATAGTGCATGAACAGCCGTTTCCACCTCAATTTTGCATATTGGGCAGCAGGGATTCTCAACAATTTTCCTCCTACACAAATTTTGATTTTGTTGGGAGATTAAAGCGATATGGAGTTTATACCAAGAGCACATTAACATACATAATTAAACACAACTCTAGCCCAAAAGCCTAAGCTAATGGGCTAAGGTCCACTTAGGTATATTAAGCACTCTCTTCTTTTATATTTTCTCAATGTGGGACACAACACTCACAAGTGCACTCACAACAGATTTGTAGGTCATATCTCATGACAAGCCCGCCATAAAAAATTCTTTTCCACATTCGGCAAACGTAATCTCCATATCTCCTTCCATACCGAGTTTGTGCCTGTAATTGAAGAGCTTCCAGCCCTCCCTCTTTCGTCCATCGCCTTTTAGAGGTAGTAAGCACCCCGAACAGTAAAAACACCATTCGAATTCCCCCCCCAAATGCATACATCCTCCTGCTGGGACACACTTATAGGTATAGAAAGAATAAGCTCCATGTCTTCTTTTGAAAAAAGCTCTCCCAAAAGCTGTGTCTTCCACCAGTGAGTGTCATGATCAATTAACTCTTCAACCTTTGCCTCAGAATCCAGAATTAGAGGTGGGGATTGGATCATATGAGTCGACGTTCGAGGTACCCATCTATCTTTCCAAATTCGGACATGTGCCCCATTACCAATTCTCCAAACCAGCCCCTCCCTCAATAAATCCCGTGACCCATAAATGCTCCGCCACGCAAACAAAGGCCTATTCCCCAAATCCGAGTCTATAAAATTCCGACCCTCATAGTATTTGGCTTCCATTATTTGCCCAATCAAACTGTTTGGCATTTTCCAAAGGCGCCAAGCTTGCTTCGCCAATAGGGCTTTATTGAAACATTAGAGGTCTCGGAACCCCAAGCCACCATTATTTTTAGCATCACCTAGCCGTCCCCACTTCAACCAATGCACTCCCGATTTGTGTTGACTTCCCCACCAAAATTTTTGCATTAAAGAATTTATCTCCGAACACAATCCTTTCGGGAGAAGAAACACATTCATACTTTATTGTCATTTATTGTCATTCTACTAACCTAAGAACTCAAACATTAATTTTTTTAGAAATTCAAACATGTTGAGTGACACTTGTTACTTACTAAAATAGGTTTAAGAAAATTTGGGAGATAATAATTGGTGTCTACGACCCAATCCTAAATCAACAGCAACCATTCAACTACCCCCAACTGTTTAATTGGTGCTCTAATTGCTAGATCGACATTTGAAACCCCCAACTTCCTCATCTGTGCCATCTATAATGTTTTATCATTTTCTCACTAAAAATTATGGTATTAGGTTTCTCTAAAGAAATATTATAATAAGTTTCGAGATGAATAACTACTTGGATCTTTCGACATAAATTTGGTTTAGGAGCTATCAAAATAAAATACAAAAATATTTTTTTAGCTTTTTCATGAGAAAGAAAGAAAAAATTTATAAAACTTCTAATTTTTTACGGCACCTATTTCAAATCATCATATTGATAAGGGTGTAAATTCGGTTCCAGTTAGTGGTTATTAGCCAAAACCGCTAACCAGAATGGAGGTAGCCGGTTGATCAATTATAAAAATCGAAACAGGTAACCGGTTACGAGTTACCCGGTTATGTAATAACCGCCAGTTACTTGTTGGTAGCCAATTATCTGCACTGGTAATCGGGTCTTTTAGAAAATTTGGTATTTTGGGCATATTTTGGATATATATGGCATACTTTATGTGCTTAATTTAGCCATTTTTTTACCATTTTTTTTTTTTAAAAAAATGATGCCGTTATATATATACCCGGTTACCAGTTATAATTGGGTGTCTATAAATGTAAATACCAATAACCAAACTTAAAGCGGTTGGCCGATTACCAATTGAAGCCGATAACTAGTTGGTGGCCAGTTATAAGTGGCCGGATTTACACCCCTAGCAGTTGTTGACATATAGCATGGAACAAGCTAGGGTATGTCTTATATTATAAGAATTTGTCTTTTTTATCTCATGCTAAAATAAAAATGAAAAAAGAAAAAAAAAAATCTCATTTAACTTAAAGCTGCTTCAATTTACAGTTGGTGTGGTTATTGTATCTCTCTATTATGTGTTTTATATGGTGATCAAATATATTTATTTAGTTTTATATATATATATATATATATACTCACCAAAAAAAAAACAGAGCGATACAAATCCCAAGAGAAGTTTGGGACGCCAGATTAGAATTATTGATAAATTAGGGGCTAAAACGAATTACACTAACATCAGGGCACTGATAAAGATAATAAATTAAAACAGCTGTTTCGATGTGTCGCACTTGAACTCTTGGTCAACCTTACCAAGGTTCTTAAAAGGGAATACAGGTCCACGCGCTTCCTCAACGCGCCAAAATCAAAACTCCATTTGACGTAAACGTAGAAATATCCACAACTTTATGTTTTTTTAAGAAAAAGTACACGTAGTCCAACTCTGTCCAAGCAACCATCTTATATTTGTTCAAAATACGAAATACGTCAATATCTCTCATAAATTACAAAAAAATGTCAACATTTCTCAAACCCAACGAAAAAGACACATGTTACCAAAAAAAAAAAATATATCAAAAACCGAAAAAGACAAATAATTTTTTTTTTAAAAGAATATAGCCTTATAAATTTTTTTTAAAAAAATGTCTTTTTACATTTGTTAGTTAAAATTTTATTTTTTAGTTTTTAATATTTTTTTTAAAAAAAATTAGGGGTAGTTACTTTTGTTCCCATGAACTATAACGTTTTAACACTTTCATCAATAAATTACCAATTATGACACTTGACATCATCAAACTACCATCTTATGGCAAAAAGCCCCATTTTGTCACTTAAATAGGTTAAAATTGACGGTCAATAGTCATGTGTAAGTCATGTGCCATTTTAATTTTTTTTCTTCCACTTTTTTCCTCACTTCTGAATTATTTTCATGTGTTGGATTAAGGTTTAGGAGGGTATAAATGTCATTTTCTCGATCTAAAGTGAAGGCAAAAATAAAAGAAAAAAATTAAAATGGCACATGACTTGCACATGACTGTCGACCGTCAATTTTAACCCATTTGACTGACGGAATGAGATTTTTTGCAACAAAATAGTAGTTTGATGGGTCAGATTAGGGCTAACAATTTTGACACAACCCGTGAACTTGACACGAACACGACACAAAATTAACGGGTTTGGGTCGTAAACGGGTCGACCCGTCTATCTTCATTAAATGAGTCGTGTTGCGGGTCACCTGCGAATGACCCGCCAGACCTTTTTTTTTTTTTTTTTTACACCTAATCTAGTAATCTAATGAATAAGCTAAAAAGTTGAAAAGTAAAAGTGAAACACTGCAACCTAATTTTTTTCTTTCTCATGCACTTCTGACTTCTCCTCTCAAGAGCCGCCACCTCAATTATCACTTCACTCAAATCTGATATTGTTGAGGCATTGGTTTGCACTAGAGATTGGTTATATGGAGAACAAGATAATATTAGTTATTTGCATATTTAATTTATTCATTTACTTTTTCTTTTCTTTTTTTAATCTTACTTTAATAACATTAATTTTTCTTATCTTTTGATATAGAACAAAATTGAATGAAGGTGCATAAAGAAGAATATGATGTTTTGACATTGGATAATATTAATTCCTGTGACATTTCAAGTTATGAGATTCCAAGTTCATCTAGAGCTGATAAAATGTGCATATTTGTGGGTTATTCAAGGAATCAAGATCAAGAGTGAACAATACGAAGCAAAAATGGGAACCCAATTTGTATAATTGTATTTGTAATTTCTGGGTTGACCTGTGGACCCGTTTTGCCAGCCCTAGGTCAAATGTCACAATTGATAATTCAAGAAAAAAAGTATCAAAGCATTGCAGTTCATGGAGACAAGAAGTAATTACCCTAAATTTTTACGAAGAGCGTTTTTGTAATTGGGGGACATTGACATTTTTTGAGAATTTATAAAAAATATTGACACAATTGATTAGGGGTGAAATAGCGGTTGCGGTTAGCGGTTAGTGGCTAAAACCGCTAACCGCTAACCGCCTAGGCGGTTAGTAGAATCTACTAACCGCATCCGCTAACC
>CM017328.1:13990133-14021270 GCA_006937295.1 Carpinus fangiana | reverse complement strand
AGCTTAGTTACTAAATTTGAGATAATTTTAATATTCATATCAAGTAATGATATAATTTATCTCTATACTTTACTTGATACTTATTACTTGTTAGTTGTTATTTGTTAAAGTTAAGTTAGTATATGATGTATATCATATATTGTAGATAATAAACATATCATATATAAATATATATTATAATTTATTAATTTATAAGTATACAACTAAGTTAAACTAATTTAATTTTATACAATTAATTAATATAACATTTAAGTTTGTATTATTGTATATAATGTCAATTGTTATTTGTCACACCCTAAAGAGATACATTAAAGTTATTTAAGTTTGTATACATTAATATGATTATAATTTTATAAATGGTAAGAAATACATTACTTACTTAATTAATAATCATTTAATCTACTCATTTATGAATGAAATCGAGCTCACGAGCCCTTGTCGAGTTTAGTCGGGTGAGCCGAGCTCGGCTCATTTGTTAATCGAGCGAGCTTGTACAGTAACGAGCCGAGCTAAACAGTATCGAACTCGATTTCGATTCGAGCTTAATCGAGCCGAGCTCGAGCCGAGCTGTCGAGTGTGTCGGCTCATTTACAGGCTACCTCTTGAAGGCAATTAAATTTGTATTAATGTCAACAACAAATCTAATTAGCTGCTTAGAATTTGGCATATATAATTAGGTTCAAGTCACAAAACACCTAAAATTATTTTTATTTTTACGTTTATGCCACGTATGACACTTATTAAAACAAAAAATTGAAACCCCTACCCCAAAAGAAAATACATTTACAAGCATGCCCACAAAATGTAACCCAACTTGACAAGATCCAATCAAACACAGACGTTAAATTAGCCTTGAGTATTTAATTGTCAAACGTTAAATTAAGTTTGACAAAGATTATATATATATATGCAACAATAATATTTATATTATTTTGTAAGTTTATTTCCTTTACTTTTTAAGGTTATTTCCTACATGATTTAGTATATGTTTTCTTGCTCACTACTTAATTTCGGTCAATAAATAGAGATATATGTAATATTTTTTTTCACAATACTTCAAATATAGTATAGATGTAGCCCATCAACATCTCTCTGCTTTCTCTTTCTCTGTTATTATTCTCATCATATATTTTTACATGGAATAATCGTAGCCACCTTTTTGTAGTCTTCAAATGTCCTTTATGTTTCCCTCGTCTCCCCACACGCTCATGTGCCAACATTCCTACCAGCGCGTCAAACCTAAGTGATGTACGCGTCACACGCGCTAGATTCCGCCTGCATGTTTTCTATGGACTTGGATCCTCTCCATTTCAAAGCAAACGGAGAGGTGCCGGTTCTTGAAAAAACAAGGATTTTATGGTTTTTTCACATTTACATTTAAATGGAAAATACCATAATATCCTTGAAAAATCAATGACCAGCTCCTCTCCATTTGCTTTGAAGTGGAGAGGATCGTTCTCGGTTTACTATGTGTTACGCACATGCCATTCGCCACACACATTGAACGGTTTGATCAGGCCGATTTGTTTACAAATGGGATCGACCCCTTTTCAAAGCTTCATCAACCGGTTCAGTCCAATTCCAGTGCATCCCTAACCAGTTCATTCCGGTTCTAGGGCATCCTCAACTAGTTCAGTCCAATTCCAAAACATACTTAGTCGGTTCAAGCAATTTCTACGCCGTTCAATCTGGTTCAGACCGGCCCAAACTGATTATGTTAGTCTTAATGTTTAATTATGACAAAACCAAGTCAAGTCTGTCTTAATGTTTAGTTGTCACAATGTCAAGAATCAAATGTAGGATTACTAAGTCTTAATGCATGTTTAATTAATTGTCAAACACTTCATTAAAAAGAAGGATCAAACAATTATAGTTTGTCAAACTTTAAATTAAGTTTTGACAATGACTATGTCTATATCATATCATATGTATGGAAGAGTCGAGTGCTGGTACACAAATTTCTTTTTTCTTTTCTTTTTGTTGAATAAGATACTCAAATTTCGTTGCAACTTGAAAATCCTTCTTTGTTTTTTGTTTTTTGTTTTTTTTTGTAAATACGTTGAATCTCGTAACATGAAAGCACTGTAGAAATGATTAAAGAAATACACTCACATCAAAAAAAGAAAAAAAAAAAAAAGGGTGAGAAAAAGATAAAAAGAAAGAATGGCGTCTCGTTCCGTTTCGTCTATTCCAAATTTGTTCTTCATTTTTTATGGACAAGCACGCAGTAAATAATCATTAGCAGCAATGGTTCAGTGACTATAAAGAAATCTCTAAAGTTGTTAAACATGTATTAGGATAAAAGTTTAATTTCCGAAATGAGAATCTTCAATCATAATTGTATTAATGGCCTTAGATCGCCTTGGATTTCACTAATGCTCTAATGGGTCTGAGTTTAGTATTATAATAGTATTATGCTAAATATATAGAGAAAAATGATTTATAATTACTTGTAGTCATATTTGCTCTAGCAAATTAGCAATTCAGAAACCTTAGCAACATAAACATTAAATAAGTTTAGAAGAAATAAGTATCTTCTAACCTTTATTTTTTATTATTTGTTTTTTTTTTTTTTTTTGCCCCTTTTGGGGTGGGGTGATTGAACCACCCTATGGCTTGTGTAAGTGGTTTTGGCCACCCCATACCGGTTCCATAAGGGTGGCTAAACCACTCATGGCCAATGAGAGTGATTCGGTCAACCCTAAAAGCCCAAAAAAAAAAAAAAAAACACAAACAAAAAATTATGGTTAACCTGGTGTGGTTGAGCTACACCATTTTATTTTATTTTTTAAAAATATTTTTAATATATTTGTTTTATTTTCAATGAGATATTAAGATACGTGTCGAATTTTGGAAGGCATTGACGTGGGTTTCCATTGATATTTGGACAAAAGTTGGATAGAATAATCATTTTCGAGGTACCGTGGCTTCTACGATACAAAACGAAACTAAGGTGAAAAAATAAAGTAGTTAAACTTAAAGTGGCAAAAAAGTATTCAACCCTTAAATGAATCAGTTAGTCATTTCAAAAGACTACCTCATGTGTTTTAAATTTTTTTTTTTTCATTTAATATTCCCCATTTATTTTATAAAACCTTTTATTTCTCTCAATTTTAAATAAAATGAAGAAGAGCGAGTTAGTTAATGTGAGAAGAGCAAAATTGTTATTTTATTTTTTAGACAATTTTGCCCCTCTTTAAATTACTAACCGAAATGGAGAGGATCCTACTCGGATTATGATCCCCTCTTGTTTTATAAAATATGAAATTATCAGATTTTTAAATTTGAGCAATTCATTATATTTAACGGTGTAAATAAATACATAATTTATGTGTTACTGAGATAAATTGAGTTGACATGTTGAAACTAAAATTAATTATCTCAATTACATATAAACTTTTATACTTGTTTGGACCATTAAATATAATGAAGGGCTAAAATTAAAAAATCTAAAAATAAAGGATCTCAATTTATTGTGAAAATTAGTTATGGGTTAGTGAATATTAATGTCATAGATAGATCTTGAATGTCAAATTGTTATATATGTATTTATGACTTATAACCTCGTAACTTTAACTATAATTTTTTAAAAGCGTTATATATGTATTTATGACTTATAACCTCGTAACTTTAACTATAATTTTTCAAAAGCTTTTGATTTATAATATAAGAGTTTTATGCTATCCTTAATCAATTAATGAAATTAAAATAATTTCAAATTTTTTTTTAAATTTCATCCTGCTCCTTATTTTCCCGTATAGAAGCCGAATCCATGCGCGGCGACTTCTCTCCAATACGTTAATTTCTCCATTTTAGACTTCCAGACACCAGTGCGCTTAACAAAACCAGAACGTTCTAGGGATTTCATCTGAGTTTTCTCTCTCTGTAACTCCTATATCTCTCATTATTTGTCTAATTCGAAAAGCTAGGGTTTTTCTCTGATTTCTATATGTATGTTTTGATTTTTATGGAATGTGGCTTTGGTTGCAGGAACTAGTTTGAGCTTTGGCAATGGCGGCGGAGCCCAAGGCAGCGACTGAGGAGGCAAAGATCGATTTGTTCGAGGACGACGATGAGTTCGAAGAGTTCGAAATCAATGAAGGTAAAAGAATATATATATATATATCTAAATTTGATCTAAATATTAGATACTTGTTATATGTTAATAAATTCAGCTACTGCTTTCTGAAATTGATAGAAGCGCCATGGTCTCCGTTAGATGATTTATATTTAGGTCAAAATAGTTGATGTTGAGGAGAGGGTTGGATTGTTTTCTGATCTGGCTGTAGAGTTGCTATGAATAATGTTGTTACTGCTCAAAATGGTAGTGGAAGTTTAAGAGTTGTGGTAATAGTACCTCAAGAGTGGATAAGTTGTGGGAATGGATTTGCTAGGCATATTGTTGTTCTGACGAAGTTGACTACAAAGGCCTTAAGCCTTTTTGGTCTGTTGAAATTTTTCGCTGCATGCCTCCATCTAGAGCCTAGAGCCGTTTTCCTTTCCAGAAGATTTTTTTTGTATAAGTAATGTTTTATTAAAGAACGCAGAGGGGCACAGCCTTAGTACACAGGAAGTATACAAGAGAACGCCTAAGAGGGGTTAGAGAAGAGAAAAAGAAAATCAGAGAAGGTAATCACAGTGGGGGCCAGCCAAGCAGCCGCCCACATGAAAAGAGTATTAAAAAAGGAATGTAAAAGATCTTCTAAGCTTCTTTCGGAGTCCTCGAAAAATCTCCCATTCCTTTCGGACCATAGGCACCACATGATACAAAGCGGAACCATTTTCCAAACCACAGCACTGCTCGGACGCCCCCCCGACCACCAACAATGCAAAAGGTCCACAACCCCCCGAGGCATAACCCAAGCCAAGCCGAAGCGACTAAAAAAGGCGTTCCATAAAAATTGGGCACTCTCACAATGAAGAAGCAAGTGATCAATAGATTCCTCTTCTTTCTTGCACATCCCACATCTATTGACCAACACAAAATTTCTCTTCCTCAAGTTGTCCAAGGTAAGAATTTTGCCAAGAGCAGCCGACCACACAAAGAACGCCACCCTCGGAGGGGCTTTAGTGCGCCAAATGCTCTTTCAAGGAAAAGGGAAGCTAATAGAAGAATTTAGAGTGAAATAGAAAGATTTCACCTCAAACTTTTCTTTCCTATTCGGAACCCACCAAATTTTGTCAGCCCCACCTCCCAAATTATAAGAATACAAGAGGCTATAAAGGGACGCCAAATCATCCACTTCCCAATCATTCAAAGATCTCACAAAACCGATATTCCACTGACGCGAGCCACTTACCGAATCAAAATTATCCGCAATGGAGGCCTCCTTGTTGCTGGCCAGGCTATATAACCCCGGATATTCCTCCATAAGAGGCACACTGCCTCACCACGCCTCTTCCCAAAAACTGATTCTGGACCCGTCACCTGGAATGAGTCTAATATGATTGGAAAAGTGAAACCATTCCTTGCTTATAAACTTCCACAAGCCCCTGCCATGAGAACCCGCTCCAACTTTGGACCGCCACCCCCCTCTCTCCGCCCCATACTTTGCCTCGACCACATTTCTCCACCAAGCTCCAGGTTCACTAGCAAACCTCCACAACCACTTACCAAGTAAGGCGCGGTTGAAGCATCTCAACCATTCCTTACTTCGTTTTCTCTTTCCTTTCCAAAGATTAGAAAGAGAAAATGAAGTAAGGTGTTATGTTTCCTGGGTTTGATTTGTAAGAGCTAATTTTCTACTTGCTCTAGTGTGTTTGAGTAGGAGAGGGCCGTATGAGAAATCAAGGGATTCACAAATGTAGCATGTAAATTTAGGTTTAGCAATTCCATGTTCTCTTCAACCGTTGTTGGGGGTTACTTGGTAATTTTATTTATTTTAGGAGATTAGGCTTTGGAAGGTGTAAGTATGTTGTGTGAGCCTCTTTATCATTATCTAAATAAAATAGATGTTGGTTTCATCATTCACTCTTCTCCTTGTGGATTTCAAGGAAATTTAAGAAAGAAGACAACAATTCATCACTTCCTTCTGCTTCAGCTATGTCTAGTTTCCTTATTTTGTTCACAACACCTGGTGTTCTGTTTTCTTCATCGCTGGAAAGTTAGCTTGTGGTACATGTATTCTGACATCAGAGAGAGGGACCTTGGTTTGTTTTGTGAATAATTGAGAGAAGCTGCTAAAGGTAAAAGTTGCATGATGGTAACTTTAGAAAATTTGTGAGAAGAGAAGATGGACATGTTGATTGCCAGTTTCAGGGATAGTGGCTAGGTAGCAGAAAACAAATTTGAGCAAGTTGATGATTTGCAAAATTTTGTTTACACAAGTATACTAAGGGCCTGGTGTATATCATTGAGATTGTGTTTGTTGATAGATACATATTTATACCAATACATGCAGAATTTTGGTTGGGTTACTTGCGTTGCTGTTGAAACACAAGTAATGATGCCAAAATAGTTTGGGCTCTCCAAGATTTTGGGTTCAGGAGACTCTGACAAACACTCTATACTTCTTTTTCTTTGGCATATCTAAATATTTATGAAGTTCTTTGTTGTTGTTGTTCTTCTTCTCTCTCTCTCTCACATGCTTGCAAAACCGGAAGACACTAAAACATGTACTTTGGTATTTCAAATTTGCAAGATTTGAGAAGAACTTTTTAAGGCATGCGGCTTATAAAAATATTACTGGATAGAAATCTTTAGATCTTGTACATGCATTGATCTCTATGTTTCATTTTCTGTTGTCAATATATTCATATTTTGTTGTCATTAGCAGGAGATGAAGAAAAATTGAATTTAGTCCTTAGGTTTTTGCATGATTTCAATAATTTAGTCCTTAGGTTTTTGCGTGATTTCAATTTAGTCCCTAAATTTCAATTTCAATTATTAGGTCCTTATGTTTTACCTCAATTTTAACAATTGGGTCCTTAGGAGGGCAACCGTCACCAGATAAGGGACGGTGAAGAGTGGCCGCTTCTCATCTGGTGAGGGGCAACCCCATCGCCGATGAGGGAAGGCCCTCCCCTTCACAGTCATTAGCCCTCTTTCTTTATTATTATTTTTTAATTATGCTTTGTAAAATTTTTTAGGGTTAATTATACCTTACCCCCATAAACTACGATCTCATTTAGACTCCCCTAAACTACGACTCATTGCAACTCGCTTCTCCAAACTACCACCTTTTTACAAGTAGGTCTCTGACTCAGAATTGGGTGTTAAAATAGATGGAATCTGTCACACTTGAGTGGAGGGGTTCAAAACGACTTTGTAGATGCCCGTTGCCAGCCCCTGTTGTAGATGCCCTTGTTGTGGAGTGGTTCAAAACACTGCGTTTCTTAGGGTTATAGCTTGGCATTGTTGTAAATCACTACCTTTAAAATGGGGTATTTTGAGAAACCAATATTATCTTACATCAAATCGATATGTTGGGTAATTTTGTCTTTTGACACAATCAAAATGGTGCTATTTTGGAAAAGTAAATAAGCAAATGTCATGCACTAGGCAGTTGATGTATTTTCCATCCAGTAAATAAGCAAATTTCATGCACTAGGCACTTGATATATTTTCCATCCATATTTAATGCCTAGATTTGACTCAAGGACCTGGTCGTAACAAAGTGATAGTTTGGGGGAATAAGTTGCGCTGAGTTGTAGTTTGGGGGTGTAAGTGTAAATGAGGTGGTAGTTTAGGAGGGCAAAATGTAATTTACCACCCTGTTTTTAGTAAACTTGTAATTTATGGTAGATTTGTCACATGGAACTTTAGTTGGTGCATTATATAATTTATATGTCAAACGCGAGCCAGTGTCATCATCGTAGTGGTTTAATGTAGTACATAGCTAATTAATTGAATGATGGGTTGACCGAAGAAGTATTTGAAATTGAGGTAAAACCTTAGGACTTGTAAAAATTGAAAACCTAGGAATAAGATTGAAATTACGCAACAACCTTAGGACTAAATTTGATTTTTCCCTCAAGTTTAAGTTTATTTATCATGGCAGAAGCACAAGTTGTGCCTGCTTTCTGAACTTTTGAATTTATTTATTTTTTGTCTTCCTAACTGTAATAACGTATGACAGAGTGGGAGGACAAGGAGGAAGGAAAAGAAGTGACACAGCAGTGGGAAGATGATTGGGATGATGATGATGTTAATGATGACTTCTCTCTGCAGCTGAGGAGGGAATTGGAGAACAATACGGAGAAGAAGTGAAGAACTGAGCTAAAAGTTTTAGTCTCATCCTTGCTTTTATTCTCTGCACCCTATCACATGCTTATTCTCTAGCTTCCCTTTTTCACATCTTAGTGTAATGCACATTATATTTCTCAAAGCACCATAAGAACTTCTGTATTGAATCTTTTGATCTCTTTAACTATGGAAATTTACCCCCAAGGTTCTGCTTATTTATGCAGGTAGGAGAGGGTATACAAAATTACTGATTACAAAGTGCTTCAGTTGTCTATTGAATAATGTTAGGGGTCAATATTTTTTTCATATTTGGCCAATCTCATTTTACAAATTAGTCATTAGATTTGTCAATGGTGGGCTTCACAAATTTAATAGTTAATCTATTAAATTTGTAAAAGAATATGTGCTAAATATGAAAAATTTATTGACCCTTAGCATTTCTTGTTTTATTACTGTTTTAATTTTTTAGTAGAAAGGAAAAAGGAAAGAGTGAAAGGGCCGGCAAACAGACCCTAAACTTCTGAGAGCTGCTAAAGCCTTACCAACAATAGGGATATTTTTGGGAATAAATATTTGTTAAAAAAAGAAAAAAGGAAAAAAGAAAGTCCCAAGAACCAACGACCCTGGTCCGGGTATTATCTTCATTAATTAATTATTTATTTCAGTCTCTATATTACGGAGTAGAGTTGAAAATTCCTGCAGGAAAAGTGAGTTATGCGTTAATCTCATTCATTAATGTTTTTGTAAATGCAGGTGTCATTTATTCAAAAGCTTCAACACAGATATATAATGAAGGACAAAATTTTTTTTTAAACTGGGCCGTAGGAATTTTCAATCTAGTTTATAAAATGACATGTATTTCTTGAACGTGTGAGATATATATGTTTTTTTAATAGTAAAGATAAAGTTAAAATAAATTTTATTAAAAACTCATGTACATTTTATATGTTATTAAAAAAGAAGAATGTGTAATTTTTATAGATTAGGTTGAAGAAAATTTCTCTAATCTAGTTTAGAGGAAAACTTTGTGCATATATAAAAGGGTTAAATACTAAATACTCTTTTAGGGTTCATCTCTTTATTTATTTTTTTTCTCTTAAAATTTGATTTTTATGTCCATAAAAATCAAACCCTAAACAAATTCCACCTCCCAAATCTTTGTTAGCTTTTTTTTGCCAATGTTCTTACAAGGAAATACTGGTCCACGCGCGGAGTCCTCCACGCGCCAAATTCCAAATTCGGTCTGTCCAAACGTCAAAATACATGTCGTGGCCAATTTTGCTTTTGGGCACTGATCCCCTAAGGAGATTTTTCGTCTTGGTCAATGCGTTTGAAACTTCAAACTTTCATTTCTATCTACCAAAGTTTCCAACTTTTGGTTACTTGTATTATTTATTTTAATATTATAAAATTGGCTCAATTTGTTCAAATTTTTATTTTCCGATCTCAAAACAGAAATATTAACTATCAATTCAAAACACAAAACACTTCAAATTATTTTCACAGTTTATATCAAATATAACATTTTTTAACCAAAAAAAAAAAAAAAACAAAAATCCCAAATATACATATACAAGATCCAATCAAACACCAATTGTAAGCCGGCCTCGAGTTTTGAATTGTTAAACATGAAAATAATAGTGATATGATTAATTTGATTGTTTCTTAAAGTCTCAGAAACCTCATAATGACAAGTGTAGATTGAGTTTGAAGTCTATAGATATTTTTGTCCCTTTTAGGCTTTTACTTCACCATAGGTAGATTATATTTGTTTCTGCCGCTACCGATAAAGTCAAAAAAGATTGTGACAAAACCCAATTTGAGTTTTTCTTAATGTTTAATTGTCACTGCTTCAGGAGGAAGATTACTAAGTCAGTCTTAATGTTTAATTGTCAAACAATTCACTAAAAAGAAGCGTAGTTTGTCAAACTCTAATTTAAGTTTTGATAATGACTATATATGTCTATATGTATGGAAGATTCAAGAAAGTTGAAATCTCGTGGCATCAAAGAAAATTTAGAAATGATTAAAAAAGTAAAAGAAGAGATACCGGTGATTTTCATTAGATGAGAGAGATGAAAAAAAATAAAATAAAAAAAACTCCACTTTAAACCCTTGATATCCACACGATTTGACAAGCTCCCCCAAACTTCAAAGCTTCTCAATTTGGATTACTGAACTTCATTGCAGTCAATTTGAACACCTTTGTCAGATTTAGCCGTTAACTTCTAATAGAAATATCTAAAAAGACTAAAATATCCCTAATTTTTGTTTTTATTTATTTTTTTAATTTGAAATTAAGGGTAAATTTGAAATTTTATAAAAAAAGTAAGGGGAATAAATGTCATTGTCTCACTTTTAACGTTTAAAATTTGACGAGAGGTTCAAATTGACTGCAATTAAAAGTTTAGGAGTTCAAATTGAAAGGTTTTCAAGTTTGAGAATAGCTTGTCAAATCGCGTGATAATTCAAGGGTTTAAAGTGAAGTAAACAAAAAAAAATCCTCCTCATATTTCATGGGCAAGCTACATGTGAATTACTTTTCAACTTAAAATTGAAAAGTAATTTCAAGCATTTTCAAGATTGAGAAATTGATCAGAATTGGGCAAGTTTGGTAAAAAATTTAGAAGGTATTTGTGTGTGTTTTTAAAATTAGGGTTAAATATCTTTTTAGCACTTGAGTTTTAACGCTTTTATTTTTTTTCCTACCAAGGTTTCATTTTATATCATATGTAAAAGTAGTTTGTGAGTGTTTTGTGTTTTGATTTATTTGTTAGTACTTTTTTGTTTTTTGTTAGAAGGTAAATAAATTATCCTTTTAACGACACATTCTAAAACTAAAGCACACACTAAAAAGTGCTTTGAACGCACTCAAGACCAAGTATTGTCACAAGTATAATGGTAGAGTAATGCTACACACACTTTTATTCTCACACTCTTTCACTCTTATTCTTACACTTTTTGACTTGTCTTTTAAAATTATTGTTGAATTTAAAATAAATCACTATAAAATTTTTAATTAAATAATCATTTTAAAAACCATATAAAAAAATAAATGTGAGAATGAGATTATAAAAGTATGTGTAACATTTCTCCTAAGCATGTGAAGGAAGGCAGCAAGAAATTGAACAACGTACATAAAATATAGTAAATTGCAAAAGAGCAAGGCAAGTAATCTTGTAACTCTCGTACTTTAGAGGATATTGGGCCTTAATTCGACTCATTGTTATGGCCTTCAAAGTATGCAAGTCCATTAAATTGGGCCTCAATTATTTTTAATTGACTCATAGATCATAACTTGAAAATATATCCTGTTAAAATTTTATTTTTTAAAAAATGAAAACATGGGGCTTGGTTGATATAAATATATACATTCTTTTAAAAGTATATTTTATTATATATTTGAGGCATAGGCAGTAATTATAGGATACGAAATTTATACTATATGCAATATCTATATATTTGCATTTGTTTTATGGTTTTAAAGAAGGTAAAGGTTCAACATAAAATTATAAGGAAAAAAAAAAAGACAGAAATTTCTTCCAAACTAATATGGAAGAAATTTACTCCAACTCATTTCTTCCATTTTTTTTCTTCTTTAAGGAGTAACTCAATCGAACGTTTCATGAAGTGGAGGTCATTAATTCGAATCCACCTCCTCCTTCTCCCCTCCTTCCTTGTGCGGGCAGACATGTTAAAAAAAATAATAAAATAAAATTTTTTTAACATCACAAACTCATCTCAATAAACATGCCGTAACTTGTATATAAACCTCAGTTTAAATAAGTATTAACATTGTTACTTCATACTTAAATACAGAACTCTAAACATTGCTGACTAAGTGAAAGACTTTATATGTTTGTTATCTCTTTTACTTATGTTATTATAATATAATTTCTTAAGACATTGTAAAAAATATAAATATTTTAGAATTCTTATTAAGCAATTTAATATATTGAGTGTGTATTCCTTCAAGTTTTGGTTGTACTTTCAAGTAAAGTGATGAACAAAATACGTATTAATTATTTACTCATATTATAATTCAAATATTTTATGAGTAAATATTTTAACTATTTTTTTTTTGTACTTGCAAAAAAAAAAAAATCAAATATTATAACTTTTTTTTTAGTCTAATATCTTATATACAAACACAAATACTAACGTTTTACTTCATATATTTAATTATTCAATTTATAGAAAAATTAATAGCAGAGATAAAAATAAAAATAAATAAAAGAATGTGAAACATAACTTTTATAATTGAGAAAACTTCTATCAGGATGTGGGCCGTAAAATCCCTCTTTTATAACATTCAATAAAAAGCTAAATTCTGTTAAAAAAAAAAAAAAAAACATAAAATAAAATGGTGATGAAAACATTGAATCTTTTAAGCCTAAACCTCCAAAAACCTATTTTTCTAACCCCAAACCCTTTTCTAAGTCCGCGGTATCTTTAACCCAAACACTGCAATCTCCAACAAATAGCAACGCTATTTTCTCTCTGCCAGCCACTGCTCAAAGCCAGTGACAGGGTTGAGATTTGTTGTCGGTTTGGGTCAGTTTGGTTTATTGCAGGTGTCTTTAACCCAAACATCGTAATCTACGACGGACAGAGGCCACCATAAAATAAGGTAGTAGGTAAGAGTATTCGCATCCGGTTGAATAAATTTTTGTTTTATTAAATTTAGTCTAAAAAAAATTATCTTTATTTATTTTAACTACTTATTTTTTAAAGTATTTACATCCAGTTCAATAATTTTTTTTTTTTATTCTTATTATCTCATTTAAATATTATTTCTTTATTATTTCTCTATTTTTTTTATTCTTTATTCATTATTCGTTTTTTTCCTTTCAATCGTCATCTACTGCATTTAATTTTCTCCCAACCGTAGCACAGCATCCAACATCAATTAATTTTCTGCCATTGTAGCATCCAACGGTGACATTATTAAAATCTCAACCCAACGGAACATTGAAATCATTATAAATAAGATAATTTATCCTCCAATTTTTATTCATCTCAACCCAATTTTATTTTCATTCTTCAAGAGGTAGTTCAATCAATTGTGGATTATGCCTAATGAAATGGAGGTCATTAGTTCAAATCCCTCCTCCTCCCTTCCCTTGTATGGACATTAGGGGTGAAATAGCGGTTATGGTTAGCGGTTAGTGGCTAAAACTGCTAACCGCCTAGGCGATTAGTAGAATCTACTAACCGCATCCGGTTAACTAACCGCATCCGCTAACCGCTACCGGTTAACGGTTAACCGGATGCGGTTAACCGCTTTTTTCTACTAACCGCTTTTTATTGAGTTTTTTTTTTGGGCTCACTTTAAACTCTTGTTTTGCTCACTTTAAACATTTTTTTTTCTCTTTCATGGCCATTTTAGCATTAAAAATTGTTGGTTTAAAATGAGTATTATATGTTGGACCATTATACCAAAATCTTGTTGTTCACCTTGTACAACATATAACATACGAATAAAATTACAACAAAATTATCGTTTTGGGTTAGGAAGAAATGAATATATAAAAGTGCAAAACTATGTCATTTTGCACTTCTATATTATATAAATAATAAAAATAAGGTGGGAAAAATCGAAATTGGGACTCTTGAGTAAAATAGGTGCACAATAACCACTAGGCTACAATAATTTATTGTTATTTATTATATGAAATATATATAATATAAATATATATTATATTTAAAAAAAGGTGGTTAGCGGTTAGGCTATTTTTCAAAATTCACTAACCTAGGCGGTTAGCGGTTTTTACTAACCACTTTCAAAGCGGTTAGCGGTTAGTGCGGATAGTGGTTAGCGGTTAGCGGATGCGGTAAGGCGGTTTTAAATTTCACCCCTAATGGACGTGTAAAAAAAAAAATAAATTATTTCCATTCATTTTGTCCTCCAATATTCATTCATCGCAACCCAATTTCATTCTCTATTTTTTTTTTTTCACTTATGGCTTGTGATTTTTTCAAGGGTCCCTTCGCAAAATGCTTCTTGATGACTCTGACGATGATTTAGAGATAATTGGTGCTATGAAGAAGAATAATCATTACATCGTCATGCGACCCAACATCGAAGGTATATTAGGCATAATCGCCCCTCTAAGCATTATCAGAGTTAATACATAGGAATGTGAAATAAATTTGAAAAACTATTAAATCATTAAATGGACAAGTAAAATCCTCAAATTAAAGACATGGAGCAACTAACAATAATAATAAACAAACCTGATAACAACATGTAAACCTTTAAGCAAAGTCTGTAATGGCAGCCGTACCACTCTTGGGTTCTAGAAACATATTTTCTATAAGGGTAATAACAACGTAAGTCTAAAGACTTTGTAAGTAAACCTCACAATTAGGTATGACATGAGCTCATTTAAGTATAAATAAATGTGCAGTTTTAATAAACATTAAAAAAGAGGTGTTGTCTCCATTAATACACCATAAAAGCATCGTTTGGTTAATTAAAGAGTGGTGTACTCCCGGTGGCAATCACCCAAGTATTTTAATGCAAAAAGACTTGTACTTTATAGGTCATAATTCTCATGTACGGTTTACCCGAAATATTACCCATTCTTAGTAGGGTTGGTGCACTGATGCCTCGGTCATTGTACTCTACTATCCATAACATTAGTGGCACAACTAAGTCCAACCTCGAGTGGCCCCACCACTAATGATGTCCGTCCTATAATGACCAACCATTTGGGAATGGCTGCGCCGATCACGAAACCATTGAATCCAAAGCCTGTATAACAACACACACATTTGACCATAGAATGAAGTCTATATAGTAAGCTCATTACCATTATTCCACACGTACCGGTGCCTATGTCATATAATGCATCTTATCAACTAGTTATTAAAACAGTTATCAAGTCATTACAAAAATGTAGACATGCTCATATCATACATGTGGTCAGTCAACTAACATATTGTAGTGACCCAAATAATTAACTAGGCATAAGTAACTTAGTTAGGGGATGAATTTGGGTTTTGGGTCACTAAAATCACTTAAGGGGTGATTTGGATGGTAGTGCAGACGTACGCTAGGTCAGGCGGACGTACGCTGCTGTTTTTATTGTGGACGTATGGTGGGGGACCACCGGACGTACATTCTGCAAACCGTATAGCAGACGTACGTGGGACCACCTGACGTACTCTACTTTTCGAAATACCCCCTAGTTAATACTTGGATGTACGAGGTAGCCTTTGGACCGCTGGGCAAGAACCACCGAACGTACACTAGGGTTGGGCAGATGTTTGCTGCTTTTCAAGGAGTTGGTGGCAGCCCTCTCCTATAAATAGCCCCATACCCCTTTCATTTCTCATGCTCTTCAGACGCCTTTAGGCGGCCAGTGTGTTTTTGTGAGTGTTTGTGAGGTCCTTGTGTGTTTTGGAGCTTTCGTGAGGGGAAACTCTTGCAGTTTTGCTTCAAGGAGGTAATGTTCGGCTCTTTAGCTTTTTAATACGTCGTTATGTTGTTCGATTGTTGTTTTGTTATAGTTAGTCGTAGTGTAGCTTAGTTGCATCTTAAATCTTGCTTAGGATAGCGTTTTGATAAGCTTAGCATTGTTCCTTTGCATGGAGGCTTCAACTTGAGTTAGGAGGCCTTAGGGAGTCTGTGATGGCCTTAGGAGTCGGAGAATAGGCGGACAGTGGAGAGAAAATGAGATTCTCCCTGAAAGATGTCGAAGCGGACGTACGGTCTCGTGACCGGACGTACGGCTTGTTGTGACGCAGTGGACGTACGGCCCCGAGCCCGGACGTACGACCAGAGTGTGACAGGAAAATCCTATTTTCACCAACCGTCCCATAGCTCATGTTTTCATTTTTTTTAGAGTTGTTTTGATAGAAGTAGGATTACTAGAAGGTTTTTTACAGATTTGGAAACCCCAGATCGGTCGGAGTACTTGGAGATACTTTTCGATCCAAGTGAGTTTTAACTCACATAATGCTTGATGTTACTTTTTCTTGCACTGCACGTCTATTTTGTGTACCAAGAAAACATGCATATTTTACAACTCTCACTGTTATATTTGTTGCACATGAACTCTGACATTTGAGAAAACGTTGTGCTAAAATGCTAATAAAGTGGGACTTGTAAAAGAGACATGCATGTAAAATACAGACAAAATAATTTGCATCGTATGACATGGTACACCAGTACGTGTGGTAGTAATAGCTATGGGCTTACTATACATGTTAGCTTTATGGTCAAAAGTATGTGCATTATGAGGGCTTTGGATCTAATGGTTTCGTGACCATGGTGCAGTCATTCCCAATGGCCTGGTTACTATAGGATGGATGTCATTAGCAGTGTGGGCTACTCGAGGTCGGACTCGGTCGTGCCTTTAGTGTTACGTACGGTATGTTGTGCAATGGCTGGGGCACCGGCATTATACTATAGGTCCCTCGGGACAGCGCTAACCCTGCTGAGAAGGGGTAATATCTCGGGTAGACCATATTGCTGAACTATGACTGTTGTTTACATCATATGCATCTACTATATACTATGTATATATATATCACTCATAATATAAACTGTCATGATGAAACTGTAATTTTCTTTATAAAAACATATGATTTCATTACTAAATTGGTATGGGCATTATCTGTATTAAAAAGCACTAAGTCTTAGACTTACCCTTTTATTTATGTTTTTCCCCCATCATTATGAATAATTGCTCGGTTTAGCTGCACTAGACAAAGATGCCGTCAGAGCTTACTTGGGTGATCACTTAGGATTTGATATGGGTGATCTTTGAGGATATGGATCCCGTTTAGCTTAGGACTATGTGGGAGGATGGAGGCACTGCTCGTGATAATATGATAGAAATTTTGATTTCATTAGCTCTTCTTAATCTTAAGTCTAGGCTGTGATATGTTGATCTTTTGAGAACAATGATGTTATGTTACATTTGGGTCTGTACTACTACTTGATGATGGTCTGATGACCAGTACATTGGTGATTATCTATGCGATGCCGTTGATGTTATTATGTTTTTCTTTGGTGTATGTTGTGTGATGTTTCATTGCTATCTCTTATTCTCATAGTCTTAGCAAAGTTTTATGTTGCTACTTTCTTGTTACGACGAGAAAGGTGTAATCCCTAAGTCTTGTTTTGCGAGGGACAGGGCTGGGAGGCGAACCATGAGATTAATTACTAGATAATTGATTTGCCTATGCGGGTCGTCACAGTTGGTATCAGAGCCTAGTGCTCTGAATTTAGGCTATTATCACACTAGAGATTAGGCTAGATAGCGATTATGACTTAGCCTATAGATTTGGTCGCTTGGTTCTAGTAGAGTTGGTTATAACTCTGCTCTTCGTTGTAGAGTATGTAGCCCCGAAGGAACCCTACAACCGGACCTAACATACTGGAGATCAGAAGCCTTAAGGGGAATGTTCACCTCGAGCCGGTGGATATCCCTATGTATGAGACAGCACCCCCGGGAAGTTAAGTGATGGATGCAATTGGCTAGTTGGTGTCAACCTTGGATCACGATAGGGTTACAAGACAGCCAGTTGAAGGGACCGGGTGTTCTCTGAAGGATTTTTGTAGTCATCACTCGGAGAGTTTTGATGGAAGAGGTGATCATATTTGTGCGGAGAACTGGCTGAACGATGTGGAAGAGTTGTTAGCCACTCTTGGATGTACGAACTTTGGAACCTAGTTTAGTTGTAACTACACCCCGTAGGGAAAACTGTGGTCTGTAAGCATGTAGTTTGCGAATGCCCTGTTGGCATATGTGGAAGAGTACTTCCCACAAACTTAGTTGTTCTCCCTATGTTTAGTTACGGCGTTATTCTCAGAATGGATTGGTTGGCGAGGCATTCGACAATTATCGACTGCAGTCGAAAGCAAGTGACGCTTACACCGTGGGGAGAAGGAGAAGTGATGTACGTTGGATCGTAAGCGAGGTCTTTACCTCCAACGATTTTGGATGTTCGGGCTAGGAAGCTTATCATCGAGGGAGGTCAAGCGTTTTTGGCATTCGTTGTCACTCCAATGAAGCAAGCAAAGAAGGATCTGCTAGACATTCTTATGGTGTGCGAATATCCAAATGTCTTTTCAACGGACTACTCTAGATTATCACCACAGAGAGAGGTGGAGTTTGGGATTGAGTGTATGCCAGGCACTAATCATATCTTTAAGGCATCGTATAGGATGGCCTCTTCGGAGTTGAAGGAGCTAAAGGAATAGCTCAAGAAGCTTTTGGATAAGGGTTTTGTTCGTCCTAGTACATCATCGTGGGGAGTACCAGTATTGTTTGTAAGGAAGAAGGATGGGTCAATGAGGATGTGCATTGACTATCACGAGTTGAATAAGGTGGCGATCAAAAATTGATATCCTTTGTCGAGGATTGACAATCTGTTAAATTAGTCGCAAGGGGTGTGCCTGTTTTCTAAGATCGATCTACGTTTAGGCTATCACCAAGTGAAGGTGAAGGAAGAGGACATTCTTAAAACAGCCTTCAGGACTCGTTATGGACACTATGAGTTCTTAGTTATGTCTTTTGGACTAACTAACGTGCTAGCCATCTTTATGGACACAATGAACAGAGTCTTTCATGACTAATTGGATCAATTCACCATTGTCTTTATTGATGATATCCTGATCTACTCTAAGACTCTGTAGGAGCACGAGGAGAATCTACGGAAGGCATTGGAGAGGCTCTGGAGGGAGCAACTCTATGCTAAACTCGAGAAGTGCGAGTTCTGGCTAAATAGCATGTCTTTTCTCGGGCACATGATTTCTGGTGATGGAATAGGGTTGATCTGGAGAAGGTGAAGGCTGTAGTGGAATGGACTAGGCCAACTAGCGTGTTCGAGATTTGGAGTTTCTTAGGACTTGCTGGTTATTATCGACACTTCATCGAGGGATTTTCAAAGCTGTCAGGACTACTCACTGCTCTGACCAGGAAGAACACTCGTTTCGTTTACACAGACGAGTGTGAGCATAGTTTCCAAGAGCTGAAGAAGTGATTGGTGACTACTCCAGTGTTGGCATTACCTACGGAATCTGGTAATTTTGTGGTGTACAACGACGCCTTTGAGAAGGGTTTAGGGTGCGTGCTGGTGCAGAATGACAATGTTATTGCCTATGCTTCACACCAGCTAAAGCCGTACGAGCAGAATTATCCCACACACGACTTAGAGTTGGCGGCGGTCATGTTTGCTCTTAAGATCTGGAGGCACTACTTGTATGGTGAGAAGTACGAGATCTATACAGACCATCAGAGCTTGAAATACTTCTTTACTTAGAAGGAGCTTAACATGAGACAGAGGAGGCAGTTGGAGCTAATCAAGGATTATGATTGCGAGATCAATTATCATCTTGGCAAGGATAACATAGTAGCAGACGCGTTGAGCAGGAAATCAACGGTGGAGTTTGCCGCTCTTGAGATATCTCAACCCTAGTTGATAAAGGAATTTGCTAGTATAGGATTGGAGGTAGTAGGCGAAGGTAAGCCTGCTTATTTGGTCAGCTTGATGGTTCAGTCAGAATTGTTTGCAAGGATCCAAGCTACTCAGCTCGAGGACCCTGAGTGTGACAAGATCAAGCAATTACTGAAAGAAGGGAAGACGAAGGAGTTTTGCGTTAAGGAGGATGGGTTGCTCACCCATTTCAAGCAAGTGTGTGCATCGGGAAGTGGAGGATTGAGGAAGGAGATCATGAATGAGGCTCATCGTTCCCCGTACACTGTACATCTTGGAGGTACCAAGATGTATCAGGACGTAAATGAGTCATATTGGTGGAACAAAATGAAAAGAGACATTGCGAAGTTTGTGGAACAATGTCCAACCTGCCAACAAGTGAAGGCAGAACATCAGAGGCCGGCAGGGATGCACAAGCCGTTACATATTCAGAAGTGGAAGTGGGACGAGATCGCTATGGATTTTATTTTGGGCTTACCCAAAGCACCTACTGGAGAAGATTCCAATTGGGCAGTCGTCGATCGTCTAACGAAGCGTGCTCACTTCATTCCCATGAAGGTTAAGGATCCGATGGATAAGTTGGCCAAACTATATGTTTAGAATATAGTCTGTTTACATGGAGTACCATCGACAATTATTTTGGACAGAGACTCTCGTTTTACCTCGAGGTTTTGGCAAAGTCTCCAAAAGGAAATGGGGACAGAGTTGAAATTTAGTACTGCTTTTCACCCCCAGACAGATGGTTAGTCTGAGCGGACGAATCAGATTCTGAAGGATATATTGAGGGCGTGTGTGCTGGAATTCAAAGGTAGTTGGGTTTAGTACCTACCTTTGATTGAATTTGCTTACAACAACAGCTATCAAGCGACTATTGGAATGCCTTCGTACGAAGCGCTCTATGGACGCAAGTGTTAGTCGCCCTTGTATTGGGACAACGTCGGTGAGAGGTAGACGTTAAGGCCAGAGCTGATTCAGGACCCTCGTAACAAGGTGCTTGTCATCAGAGAAAGGATAAGTGTAGCTTAAAGCCGGTAAAAAATTTATGCTGATAACCGAAGGAGGACTTTGGAGTTTGAAGTGGGAGATCGTGTGTTCCTTAAGGTATCATCCACTAGGGGAGTGCTGCGTTTTGAAAAGAAGGGGAAGCTCAGCCCCAGATTTATTAGGCCGTTTGAGATCACTCAGAAGGTGGGAAAGTTAGCATATAGGATGCCTTACCCTCGGACTTTGTTGGGACGCATGACGTTTTCTATGTATCTATGCTGAGGAAGTACATTACTAATCCCGATGTAGTTGTGGAGTATGAACCATTGGAAATCTAGGAGGGGTTAACCTACATTGAGGAACCGGTGAAGATTGTGGGTAAGAAGGAGCAGGTGCTGCTGTAATACCCCGATAAAAACCAACCTTTTTATTAGACAATATCTTTTCCATAGGAGCAATCAACAAAGGCTTTCAATAGAGGTGTTTAACGAGACCCAAAACCCTTAGCGTTAACCTAATCACGCTTTGAACCTTTAGAAAATAAAAGCCAAACACTAATCCTCAGGAGGCAGACGTACGCTAGGTTTGGCAGACGTACGCTGCTGTTTGTAGTGCGAACGTTAGGGGGACCACTGGACGTACGCTCTATAAATAGTACAACGAACGTACGTGGGACCACCGGACGTATGCTACTTTTTGGGGTACTCTTTGGGTAATACCTGGACGTATGAGACACCATCTAGACTGTACAAAGACCCCAGATGTACATTAAGGTTGCCGGACGTCTGCTGCTCTGTCAGAGAGTTGGTAGCAAACTTTCCCTATAAATAGGTCATCCCACCTCCCATTTTTCACGCCCATTTCCATCCCCTGGTATGCCCTTACGCTGCCAAAATCCTTTCCTTGAGTTTTGAGTGAGAAATTGGTGAGAGTGAGCTTCAAAGATGAGTTTTTTAGAAGGGGAGACCATGTCCGTGCTTAGCTTCGGGGTAAGCTATGTTCCCTTTGTGTTTAGCACTGTTTTATCTTGTATTTCTGTCTTGATGAGGTTTTCCAAGTGTTCATTAAAGGTTCTTTAAAAATAATGATGTTTTCAAAGGATTTTCTCATAGAATCGTTATGCTGTGATTTCTTACGTTGCATGTGCTGTTTTGTTAGCTTAGAAAATGTTTAGGGGTCTATGAATACCACTAGAAATATGCACTGTCCAAATCTTAAAATGGTGTGCTTAACACACTGAGCGGACGTACGTCATTGAGGCCGGACGTACGGTTAGTGGGCTGCAGAGCACCGGTTCTTAAGTTTCACATGTGTATGCCTAGTCTTAGCTATATTTATAGGTTCTGTAAGGCTTAGAATAACAATGTCTTGTATCCGTTACAACATGAATTAGCTTGGTTGGAGGATTCGGTCGAGTGCGCGAGGTAAGTAGACACTTACACCATTTTTACATAAAACATAGGATATGTCAGTTGACTAACCACGGGTATGATATGAGCATGCTTACTTTTCGTAATTACTCGGTAACTGTGTTATTAATTAAACTATTAAGATGAATCGTAAGACATGGTATGCTGGTACGTGCGGTATGAACGGCCATGAGCTACTATATAAATTGCGTATTATGGTCAAATATGTGTTATATGGGGCTTTGGATCCATTGGTGTTGTGACCCTAGTGCAACCATTCCCAATGGTTCGGTTACTATAGGACGGACGTCATTAGTTGGTATGGGCCACTCGAGGTTGGACTCAATCGTGCCACTAATGTTACGTACGATATGTTGTTCAATGATTGGGGCACTAGCATTGTATTATAGGTCCATCAGGACAGTATCAACCCTACTGAGAAGGGGTAATATCTTGGGTAGACCATGTATAGGAGTTATGGCTTATATACATTAGCCTTTTTTGCATTAAAACACTTAGGTAATTATCGTTGGTTTTACACCATAAGCTTTGAAAACCCTAAAACCTATTAAATGGTGTATTAGCGGAGGTAATGCCCTCTTTTTGGTTATTACTCAAATTGCACATTTACTTTCATTAATTGGGCTTCTGTCATACCTAAGTGTGAGGTTTACTTATTAAGTTGTTAGACTTACGCGGTTATTATTTTTTAGGTAACCTGGTTTACTGCTATGGAAGTGGCAAGAGATGCTATTACTTGACTGGTTATGTTTTACTTATCATTACAGGTTTGTCTTTATTATTTTATAGTTCTATGTTCTTACTTGATGAATTGTAGTGACTCAGATGCTACTACTTGACTGGTTTGTAGTTCTATGTTCCTTTATAAGGGTGATTTCCCATTTGATCACAAGTTGGCTAGAACGGGTAAATTGCCAGTGACTCAACTGGATTAGCCGAGGCTAATTTTGGGGGCGTTACAGCTGTGTACCAAGACGATTCTTATCGTTAAGGTACTGTGGCGCAATCATGGAGTTGAGGAAGCATCGTGGGAAACAGAGCACGACATGCAGAGTCGCTATTTGCATTTGTTTGAATGATTGTGATTATGGCACCTATACCAATCGACCTGGACTGCATGTGGAACTACTCTTTCTGTGAGCTGATGGATCTTGGAGTGGAGATTGACGATGATTGGTATAGTGTGGGCAACATCAAGTATGATGCACTCGATGACTTACGAGGCGATTATCCGCAGTTATTTGAAGATGACTTAGTGCTAGTTAATGGATGGGAGGAGATGCCCCAAGAACCTACTGAGCACGATTTTGATGACTTTGTTGACGAAAGGTACCATTCTACTCTTCTATAAGTGCTGTTCTTTTGGTATTTTTCTAGAAATTTCGATGACAAAATTTTTATAAGGGAGAATGTAGTGACCCAAATAATTAACTAGGTATAAGTAGCTTAGTTAGGGGATGAATTTGGGTTTTGGGCCACTAAAACCACTTAAGGGGCGATTTAGACTGTAGTGCGGACGTACGCTAGGTCAGGCGAACGTACGCTACTATTTTTAGTACGGACGTACGTAGGACCATCGGACGTACGCTACTTTTTGAAATATCCCTGGTTAATACCTGGACGTACGAGGCAGCCTTTGGACTGCTGGGCAAGAACCATCGGACGTACGCTAGGGTTGGGCGGACGTCCGCTACTTTTTAGGGAGTTGGTGGCTGCCCTCTCCTATAAATAGCCCCATACCCCCTTCATTTCTCACTCTCTTTAGATGCCCACAGGCTTCTAGTGTGTGTTTTGTGAGTGTTTGTGAGGTCCTTGTGTGTTTTGGAGCTTTCATGAGGGGAAACTCTTGCAGATTTGCTTCAAGGAGGTAACGTTCGGCTCCTTAACTTTTTAATACATTGTTATGGTGTTCTATTGCTGTTTTATTATAGTTAGTTGTAGTGTTAGCTTAGTTGCATCTTAAATCTTGCTTAGGATAGCGTTTTGATAAGCTTAGCATTGTTCCTTTGCATGGAGGTTTCAACCTGAGTTTGGAGGCCTTAGGGAGTCTGTGATAGCCTTAGGAGTCGAAGAATAGGTGGACAATGGAGAGAAAATGAGGTTCTCCCTGAAAGACGTCGGATCGGACGTACGATCTCGTAACAGGACGTACGGCCCATCGTGACGCAGTGGATGTACGACCCCGAGCCTGGACGTACGGCTAGAGTGTGACAGGGAAACCCTATTTTTACTAGCCGTCCCATAGCTCATGTTTTCCTTGCTTTAGAGTTGTTTTGATAGAAGTAGGACTAACAGAAGGTTTTTCACAGATTTAGAGAACCCGGATCAGTTGGAGTACTCAGAGATACTTTTTGATTCAGATGAGTTTTAACTCACATAATGCTTGATGTTACTTTTTCCATGCACTATACGTCTATTTTGTGTATCAAGAAAACATGAACTCTGACATTTGAGAAAACATTGTGCTAAAATGCTAATAAAGTGGGACTTATAAAAAAGACATGCATGTAAAATACAGACAAGATAATTTACATCGTATGACATGGTACATCGGTATGTGCGGTAGTAATGGCCATGGGCTTACTATACATGTTAGCTTTATGGTCAAATGTGTGTGTGGTATGAGGGCTTTTGATCCAATGGTTTTGTGACCATGGTACAACCATTCCCAATGGCCTGGTCACTATAGGACGTACGTCATTAGTAGTGTGTGCCACCCATGGTAGAACTCAATTGTGCCGTCGGGACAGCGCCAACCCTGCTGAGAAGGGGTAATATCTCGAGTAGACCATATTGCTGAACTATGACTGTTGTTTACATCATATGCATCTACTATATACTATGTATATATATATCACTTATAATATAAACTGTCATGATGGAATTGTCATTTTCTTTATAATAACATCCGAGTTCATTACTAAACTGGCTTGTGCATTATCTGTGTTAAAATTCACTAAGTCTTAGACTTACCCTTTTATTTATGTTTTTCCCCCATCATTTTGAATAATTGTGCGGTTTAACTACACCAGACGAAGATGCCGTCGGAGCTTACTCGAGTGATCGCTCAGGATCTGATACGGGTGATCTTTGAGGATATGGATCTCGTTTGGCTTAGGGCTATGTGGGAGGATGGAGGCATTGCTTGTGATGATATGATAGAGATTTCGGTATACAACAGAAAAACCTTGAATACTTTCAAGAACTTGGTATGTCAGAGGAAAAGCTTGATATGCACCACTATATGATTGTGCATTTACAAGAACTTGATATTTAGTTGAGCTTCTAGAAAAACCTTGATATGTAATTGGCCTCCTGCCATACTCAATCCAAGGTAACTTTCACATCTTGGTGATGCTACATGAACACAGAAAAATATAATGCATTAATACAAGAGTTTTAACCAAGGCATTAATTGCAAGTCAAAAATTAAAGTAACATGCATGGTCTTCATCTACTACGATTGAGGAAAATCGAGATTATCTGCAAATTATTTATTCTTTAATGAAGTAGAAGATAAGAATTTGTACAAATATGTTGCTAACACTTTTGATGTGCGACTGGATAAAGTTCAAATAAGAAAGATGAAATCGTACCTTTTGGGATCAGTAAATGGATAGATGTTTATTGCCTATGATGGTCGGCAACACCTTTATACTACCAAGGAGTTTCCTTTTAAAAGTAAAAGCTTATGCCTTACACATGATGCTAAACAAAGGTTTATCATTTTATATGATTTTTTTTCTTCTAATTTTTTAACAGTTTTCTTGTTCTACTCAAGTTTTATTATAATAATATTTTTGTAATAGAGAGAAACTTATTTATATTGAATTCAAAATATATTAAATTTTGAAGTTGCTAAGTCTAGAAAACTAATTTCTTGTTGCTTTTAACTTATTTATAACAGTGTTGTTGTACTCACTTTGTTTTCTGGTTTGATTGCACTTTTGATAGGTTTTTTCTTTTGAGCTTATGGATCGTTTACCCCCCCCCCCCTTTTTTTTGTTTATGAGAAAATGTGTGAAAATTTCCAAATACTAATGCATTACATGGTTTCTTAGTAATAATATATTATAATTTTCAATGTTCAAGCGCTACCTTACCTAGAAATGGCCAACAATATGGTAATTCATTGGTTGTTGAATCTTATACTAATGCATTATTTTTTTCGGTGTTCATGCGCCACTTTACCTATAACTGAACATCAATATTAGGCTAAATTTGAATATCAAGGTGTAGGAAGGGGACTGTCTTCATCTGGGGGCCTATTAAGACTGCAGTAGTTGGAGCAATCTTCTACATCTTCTATTAAAAAATTAAAGTAACATGCATAGTGATCGGTGTCAAATATTGTATTTTGGACTCCCCTTAACTTATGTTTGTTAGGCTCTTAGTTTTGTTAATAACTTATGTTTTGTATTGTTTTAGTGTTTTAGTATGTTGTAGGTCATTTGATCGGTGCCAAATATTGTATATTTAACCTTCTTAACTTATGTTTGTTAAGCTCTTAGCTTTGTTAATTTCTAATGTTTTGGTGTTTTAGTGTTTTGCAAGTTGCTAAGTTGCATTTGGGGCTAATGCCATTAAATTTGGGGCTTAAAACAGTTCGGGGAGCTTTGGCAGCAAAATTGAGTCGAGCGATGATTTGCACCCGACGACTCCCACCAAAACAGTCATATCTAGAGTTTTAGAACTCCGATTGGGGTGATCTTAGTGTCTTTGGAAAGCTAACTCAAAGATCTACAAAATCATATTTCACAAGATTTGGCCAATTCTGAAGCATGTGTGCTCGAGCGTACGTTTTGTGATCGAGCACAACTGTGCCCATCCGATGCAGAAATTCATGCACGAGTGCAATCGATTGCACCTCTGTGCGATCGAGCGCACTTAGCTGACCTGGCAGCCCTAAAATCCTAAAATTAGCCTATAAATACCCCCTTTCTTTTGTAAACAAAACCCAGACGCTGGGAGGACGCTTGGAGGCGCCTTTTGGAGTTAGGACTCCCCTGTTTGGCAATCTTGAGCTCCTCTAAACGTCAAATCTTTGTATAGTTTAATTTTATTAATGCTTTCTTTTCATTTTCTCTTGTTTCTTGTTATGATTATAGGCTAATCTTCAACTAAGGTTGAAGATGAAGCCTCATTATTTATTTATGTTCATGTTTTTTTGCTTAGTTTAATCCTTATTCCGTTGTTTAATTTTTATGTTTATTCATTTCAACTTAGTTTTAGTGACAAAAATTGTGTTGATTGTTGTTTACAAATCTTTAAACATCAATACTCGTTGCAACCGGAGGTACATCGGATGATTCGTCTTCGGACCAATATCCGTTGTGACTCTTAAAACAGTGTTTGCATCGATTAGTTCGACAAGATTTTGTAGCAACAATAGGATATGCATATGTGCTTTATCGATAGAAGGAAGTATGAACAAAGTGTTAGCGCTCAGAGTATGCCTTGTAGCATAGTCGTTTGGAAGCATGAACTAGCATGATTATATGTTAATTAATTGTGGTGAGGTGGATTCTAGGCCTTTGTATTTTTATTTCTTTATTTTTAAGCATTTAATTTAGTTTATATTTACTGCACGCCACATGTTTGATTTTGGGATTAGGTTAAGGTAATATTAGTTTAGACATAGAATTAATTCACACAAACGTGATTCTCTGTGGGTTCGACACTCGCACTTGCACTATCAGTGTCAAATATTATATATTGGACCCCCCTTAACTTATGTTTGTTAGGCTCTTAGTGTTGTTAATATCTAATACTTTGATTTGTTCTAGTGTTTTAGTGTGTTGTAGGTCCTTGGTGCGAATTGTGGTTCAAAGGGGCGGAATTAAGTAAAGATGGAACTTTAGCCTCTGCAAGTGCGATCGAGCGCACTTAGTGTGATCGAACGCACTACGGTCGAACGCAGAAGCCACGTTCGATTGCACGCCTCGTCAGCCCGCGTTTCCTGCATCGCCCTAACCGGCCCTATCGTTCATCGCTTCAACATTACACCGTGGGCAGTTAAGTGCGATCGACCGCACTATGTGCGATCGAACGCAACGCCAATGATCGAATGCACGCGGCACTACGATGTACCTGCGACCGAACGCACAGCCAATGATCGAACGCACGCAAGGACGCAATCGATCGCACCTCCTGCGATCGAACGCACCCCTAACCTGGCAGCATACTAAATTTTCTCTATAAATAGGACTTTGTGTAATTCGTTTTTCCTTACTTTTGGGAGGTGCCTCTAGGGCCTCAAACTCTTTGTTTTCACTGTGTAACCCTCCTAAATCATCATTAATTTATCTTGTTTTATTTTGCTTTTATTTAGTCTCTTATTCCCTTCACTATGGATTTGTTTATATATATTCTTGTTTAGTTTGTATTATTCTGTGGTTTAATTTGTTGTTTATTCGTTTCAATGCATTTTAGTGACAAAAGTGTGTTGATTGTTGTTTATAAATCGTTAAACGTCGACTTTCGTTGCAATCGGAGATATATTAGATGATTCATTTTCGGACCAATATTTGTTGTGACCTATTAAAACAGTGTTTACATTGGTTAGTTCAACAAGATGTTGTAGCAACAATAAGATATGCATATATGCTTGATCGATAGACGAAAATATGAACAATGTGTTAGCGCTCAGAATATGCCTAGTAGCATAATCGTTATTGAGTATGAACTAAGCATGTTTATATGTTGATTAAATTGTGGTGAGATGGATTAGGGACTTTAGCGTTTTTATTTATTTATTTTATTGCATTTTAATCTAGTTCATTTTTATGCACACCATGTGTTTGTTTTTTGGAACTAGGTTAAGATAAGATTAGTTTAGGCGATTTAAAATTAGTTTTTAACAAACGCGATTCTTTGTGGGATTCGACCTCGCACTTGCACACCTGCTACACTGCATAACAACTTGTGCAATTGATGAGTACAATTAAATTTGTGCGCTGTTGCCGGGGAATCGTTGTTTTGTTTGAATTGATTTTTTTTGCTTAGAATAATTTTATCTTTCTACTAGTTATTTTAATTTATGCATTTGTTTTATTTATTTTGTGCTTTTGTGTTTTTTTTTGCAACTGTTAGTTTTAATTTCGGTCCTTGGAAAACTAGCCTGTGATAGTGCGATCGATCGCACTCTATGAGTCTATTCCAGTGCAGTGGCATACCTACGCTCGCCTAGTACGTTGCTGCGTGCAAGCGCACGCCTCTGACAGACCGCAGTACGCTTGTGCGAATGATCACACCTCTGTTGCGATCGAACGCACATGCATAGACTGCTACATTTCTGCTTATCTGCGTGTCTGCGATCGATCCAAGTACTTGCGCTCGAGCGCACCTCAGCTGCTGCACCAATAGATCCGAGGCAGTGTATGTGTTCTATTTTCTTTTTTTGTTTTATTTAATTATTAGTTTATAATTATTTATTTAGTGTGCCTGTTTTTATTTATTTACTTATTGTTTCTTGTTTTAGTTAGTTTATTTTTAATTGTTTAATTAGTTTAATATTTTGTTAGTTTATTGATTAATTATTTGTTTAGTTTATTTTAGTTATTGTTTTTGTTAATTTTATTTTTGTTTGTTATTGTTTCATATGGGATATATTAAACTGTTTGGGTGAAGCATGAGTCTTCTGTTCAATTATTTTAATGTTTCCCCTAGCGGTAGGACGCCAAACTCTACCAATTTTTACCTTGTATGAACCATGTTCACACTGCTCCACCCCTTACCATAGTATAGGTGATTGTTCGCATTGAGGACAATTTTCCAACTTTTCACATGAGCAGTTGAACACCAGTTTCTCCAGTCCTGGGTTTGAATCAGATTCAAATTTTTTATAATCCAGATTGGAGCAACCATCCTGATTTTTCGTGGCAAGCTCATGCCACGGAAAATTATGCTCCCCAGGTAAACGAACAACACCATCCTGATTATCCGCAGTTCGACAACCAATTTTCTTCTCATCCATCATATGACTATCCTCCTAAGTAATCTCCTTTGGAAGAAACGCTTAAAAAATTTATGGAACTAGTCGGCCAACCCACCATTCCTGATCGGTGTCAAATATTGTTTATTAGATCCCCCTTGACTTATGTTTGTTAGGCTTTTAGCTGTGTTAATAACTTATGTTTTGTATAGTTTTTAGTGTTTTGTGTTGTGCAGGTCATTGCATTAAAACATGGCTAGCAAAGGGCAAAGAGCACTGAAAGAGAAGAAGCTGATTCCTGCCAAAGTGCGTTCGACCGCACTTTGTGAGTTCGAACGCACTCACGGTCGCACGCATGCACAGCCGGCCCTAGCGGTTATCTACGTTCGAACGCAAGGGGTCTGCGCTCGAACGCACGCCTAGTCAGCCCTAGCCGCCACAGCAGTTATTTGCGCTCGACCGTATGCCTTACGTTCGATCGCAAATAACTGGTGCGTTCGAACGCAGGTAGTGCGTTCGAATGCACTTCAGTGACCCGCCAGCCTATAAATAGGACCTCGATGTATCATTTGTTTCTTACGTTTGGGACACGCCTCTAGGGCCCAAAACCCTCTGTTTTCCACTGTAAATCCCTCCTAAATTGTCGTTTATTTAATTTATGTTTTATTTTACTTTTATTTAGTCTCTTATTCCCTTCACTTTAGATTTACTTAAATGCTTTCATAGTTAGTTTTACGTTTAATCCGTTTATTACTTGTCATGTTAGTTCGTTTCGATTCAATTTCGTGACAAAGTTGCATCGATCGTGCCGTAGTTGTCTAGTCTTTGCGTTTCGTCCGATGGATACATTTCATCGTTCGGGTTACGTCCATTTATCCATTGTAGTTAGTGTATCATTTTCACATTGGATCCTTTGGACCTAAACTGTTCATGTTTTGTCTTTTGTCAAATGGACAGACGTTTTGATTATTTCAATAGGCACGATAGGACTTGCATAGGGCTTAAGCATGCTTGAACTAGAGTGACACTAGAACATGCATCGCTTTTAATCGATAGACGGATGTTTAATTAACTTTGTATTTAAATATGGTGAGGTGGAATTTAGACTTTAGTTATTTTTATTTCTTTACTTTAATGCATTTTTAGTTTAGTTT
>CM017328.1:13888099-13974337 GCA_006937295.1 Carpinus fangiana | reverse complement strand
TGTCTAAGCCTTTGTGAACGCTTTTTGATTGTAAGTTTCGTTTCTTCATGTTTTCAATTGATTTTGACATGTCTGTTGTGATCATGAGGGGCTAAACCTTCAACTGAGGTTGAAGATGAAGCCTCGTCTTTGATGAACAATTGTATTCTTGTCATTTTATATACACAATTTGATGTTTTATATAGTTGTTCAAAGTCCCTCCATTGCTTGATTTATTTTGTATAATTGAGCGCCCTTTTTGATTTCATGCATTATTTTATATTCGGTGTGTTTTGTCTGGGGATACATTGAGTGATTGGATTGAGACTAATATCCATCGTGATCTACGGATACGGTGGATGATTTGATCTCAATTAAATACTCGTTGTGATTCTTTAACGGATAGATTCACCGAATGATTTTATATGCATGTTCACGACTGTTGAACAGTGATCAAAAGCATTTTAAATTATCAATTGTGTATGTAAAATGCGAGAATAAATTGTTTGATTAGACGAGGTGGATTCGGAAACCTTGGTGTTTTTACTTTGTTTGTTGTTTAAATTATTGTTTAATTTAGTTTTATCAAAATTGCAAAACGAACTTCGAACTCTAGGAACTAGGTTAAAATAGGATTTGTTTGAATAGAAAAGTTGATTTCAACACAAAACACAATTCCCTGTGGATCGACCTCGCATTTTTACGCGTACTTTACTGCACACGATTCGTACACTTGCGAGTATTATTTTTGGTACAATCACCTATCAAGACACCAGTAGTTGGAGCAAGAATCTATATATTCTAGTAAAAAATTAAAGTAACATGCATGATCCTCTTCCGCTATGATTGGAGAAAAATCTAGATTACCTACAAATTATTTATTGGGTAAATATATAATAGCATCTTAGGTCAACCCTTCAGAATTTTAAAATGCATAAGTTTTTTTCTCTTCGAAAATTTACTCCCTGGGTCATTGAAAACTACAATAAAATCACTGCCGTCATTTTTTCTCTAATGGCTATTTACGGAGATAAAACGCACCGTTTTGGGAGATGCCACATCAGACGAGCTGTCCAGGTAGGATCCAAAACGCATTGTTTTGGCACTAGCCAAAACAATGCGTTTGGCTTAAAGTTGGGGGTTTTTCTTAAGTCCCCTAGCCCATTCGTGCGAGGCAGCAGAACGACCTCACCCCCCAAACCCATCTCACCTGACACTGACCCACCGACTCACCAACCCAGACTCCAGTGCACCACCGACGCACCCACCGCCAACACAGACCGTATCGACGGTCCACTTGCGACTACGATTCAGGCGCTCCACCGGCGTCATGCATTCTGGCGACTAGGTCTCCATTTTTCCAAACTTTTTTTTTTGGAAAAAATTGAATCCGAGCAAGTATTTCCAAAATTTCTTTAGGGGTTTTGTTGTTTGAAGTGTATAGAAGGTTTTTATTGTAGTTTTGGTTGGTTGTTGGTTGTTGGTTGATTATGAAGTTGTGAGAAAACCCCACACCCCACACGCTGTGTTGGTTTTTATCTTTCTTTGAATTTATAGACTTTATTGCATGACAGACTCTAGTTAAAAGAGATTGGTAGTGGGTTTTGTGATGGCCCCGAAAACCGACAGTTGTGCTCCCGAATGTTGATGACATTTGTTTGTAATGCTATTTTTTAGTGGTCCCGTGGGATGTTCTGAACTTTTGTCAGCTAATTACAAGGCCTTCTTAATTTAGAAAAAAAAAAAGAAGGAATAAATGAATAATTATGCTCATTGTTGATCACAGTTTTGGGAAGCAAAGGAATTCATTGAATATTGATTGAGATGAGAATTACAAGGCATTCATAGATAAAATTTATTCATAGATAAATTTTATTGCATAAAGAACTAAACAAGTTGCTTATTATTGATCTATAATTGATTGTTTTGAAAGACTGATTTGCTGTAAATATATATTTTAGGGTTTAGAAGGATTAGTTGTAAGGTAAAGGTGCAATTCCCTTTGCTTACCTTATGACTTTCTACGTATAGAGACATGGTTAATAAGCGTTGAATATTGCACATTCAAGCCTTTAACTTGCATATGTTAATTCCTTAGTGTTGCTATTTGCTTGATTTTGTTTTGTTTTTGGGTTTCAGGTCAAATACAAGAGTTCCGTTGAAAATTGGACTAAAAGGGATGAGTGAGAGCTTTTCTGTGCTGGCGAACGATCGCTGCTACACCTGTGATCGAGCGCCGGATGATCGATCGCACACACTGGTGATCGATCGCACTTGGGTTTCATTTAACCCGGCAGGCGCATTTGATTGCTTAAAACTGATTTCAAGTCTCTTAATTGAAGTGGGGAAACTGACCTACGGGTTTCTTAGGGTTTCTAGGGTTTTATTAGTCCCTATAAATAGGCCATTATACATGGTAAAAGGGGTCCGTTTCCCGAGAGCAAAAATTGTAGCACAATTCCTTAGAGTTTATTCATCATCATGAGCGGCTAAACCCCTATTGTGGGGTATCAATGTAACCCTCTCCAAGCACAATGGTGATTGTATTTGATTCTAGTTAATTTGTTTTATGTTTGTTGATTGCATAACTGTGAGGATTGTAACATCTGAATTCTGTTCTTAATATCAATGCAATTGTTATTCAATTCCAAAATCAATATTTGTGAAATTCTCTTCTTGTCTTAGAAATTATTTTGCCTGGATTGAACTCAATCAATCATATTTTCTGTGATCATAGGATTGCTGGTTATGCAATGGATTTTAATATGCATATGATCAATATGATTAGATAGACCATGCTTAGAGAAGACGGGTCGTACTACACCCTAGTTTAGAATAATTTAGGTAGACGATCCGTACCAACCGAAGATGGGTTATACTTTTCCATTAATCATATAAAACTTATTAAGGGATTTTATAGTTTATGCCTAGGGAAGGCGGGTCGTGCTGCATCTTAGTGGTTAGGTGGATGATCCATGTCAATCGAAGATAAATTATTCTTAGCCCTTAATATGTATTTTCTTGTTATTTTATGACATACATAGCATGAGTTTCTAGAATTAAATACGGTTATCATTGTTGTGCGGAGTGTGGTGAAATCAGTACCTTACTCTCTCTCTCTGATATTACTTCCTTTTAATCTTGCATTTACTTTCATGCACTTTGAATTCACAAAACAACCAAATCTCTTTCGCTAATTAGGTTAAATTTCGTTATTTGAATTTAATAATGAAACCCCCACAGTCTTTGAGGTTCGACACCCTCAATATAGCTCTATCCTACGGGATTTGTCCTATTGCGAGTGGTTCTTTTATTATTGATATTTTTTGGTCACAAAATAACCACATCAATGGTAATTTTATTTTTCTTTCTTTTTGGGAATAATGAGTTTTGTGATGGATACAATTGAAATTCTATATGCTAACAAGTTAAAAGGGTGTACTTTTAGAACATACATCTCAATTAGTTTTGTTTGATGAATTAATTGCACACCTCTGTAAGCATTAAATTTCTAGTTTTTATTAGCCATATTCTTGTGAAAATGAATAGTTGCTAAATATACCATTTATTTGGTAAACTTGATTTAGGGTTCCAAATTTCGAAAAAGTGAAATATACAATTTATTAGTTTAGAAAAGAAAAGAATGAATAAATGACTTATGGTTTTCATTATAGATCATAGTTTTTGAAGCATAGGAATTCATTGAATATTGTTATTGTATGAATTTTATTATTATCTCCCATATTAGTTGTATATTGTTAGGTCCCGGTAATAAGATGAGCAGAATGAAGAAAATTAGTAATGAGTCGGACAATGAAGACGAATTTTACACCAGGAAGCTGAAAAAGGTTTGTTATTTTATCTTAGTTAAACCCATAAGATGTTTGTTTTGGTTTGCGGCTAATGAGTTAGGGTTTTATTGTAGAATGAACAGTCATCGTCGTCTGCATCTGTAATATCGTCGGTTAAAGAGGACATAGAACCTATGCAGTATAAGTGCGGCCTTACAACCCCAATTATAACATTCACGACTATTAAAAATCTCGGGAGGCGATTCTATAGTTGTGCTATGTATGACTATAAAAATGAATTATAATTTGGCTAATTTGGTGTTGACTTATGTTTTTTAAATCCTAATTGTATGTAAACATTTGAAGTTCTCTCTTTTTTTCTTTTCTTTTTTTGTGTTATGACAAAAAGTTGGACAATGCCGTTTTTTCCAATGGTATGACAACGAAACTTGTGCACGCGGAAGGGAGGTCTTACTTAGGTTGTATAAACAACTTCACTATTTGAAGGGTGAAGTGTCATTACTTAGAGTCAGACTAAGGTTCCAAACATATTTGTTAGTTTTTTCGTTAGTGGTTTGTGTGTTGTTGTTTTGTCTGTTGTTGATGGGTCATTGAGGCATTGAAAAGACATGCTCGGGGGCATTCATGTACAACTATCAAACTTGTATTTTGTATCAGTAGGCCTGAATTAACAAATACTGTATGACTTTTTAAATTTGTAGAACGAGTGTGTATGTTAATAGTTGATCTTATTTCAGTGTTAGCACGTTCTATTTCGTGTCCTAATTGCATGATGATTGACCTAACCCAATTTTAACAAAGGTATAAACTTGCTTATAACCCTGTTTTTATTTAGTGACAATATAACAATATGACATTGAAAGTATTGAACAAGATTTTCCAACGTGATGAGATAGTGGCGGTTCGTGAAAAAAATACATTCAATACAAATGAACATAATTACAACATTATCAAATAATAACGGCACATTACACAAAAGTAACAAAAAAGGCTGTAACAAAAGCGCCACCATTGTAAGGCATTGTGGCGTATGGTAAAAAATTAGTCACTTAAGCAAAAACACAAACATTGTCATTGCGTTGGTTACACAACGTTAAAACACCAACAAGTCATGCAACACACAAATCATGTGTGAATAATATATTATCAAGTTATGGGAACAACCCCATGTGGATATAACCAAAAAAAAAAAAAAAAAAGGTTCATGAAAAACACATCATTGTGTTGAACTACATGTTCGGCTCCTTAGTAAACGGATGATCCTGCATTTCCTTCCACCTGCGGTTCATGAAAATAAAAATATTACTTAGTTAACAAAAAACATAACAACGAAAATATTCCGCCTAGGACTCCTGTAAACGTTTTTCCAATTTCAAATAAAAAAAAACAAAAAAGAAAAAATCACTTTAAACAAACATAATCTAGCCGACAAATCACTAATGGCCTTAAAACCATCACTCAACTTTAATCAATTTTCTCCAAAAAAGGCCTTAAAATCAGGTTCAACCTTTTCTATACTTAATAAGTAGTTTGTCAACTTCGTAATTAATAAAACCCAAACACAATTCATTTATGATGAATCTAGTCAACACTTATGGATCAACAGACAAAATTATTTTTTTCATTATATATACATGTGTTGGCTTAACTAAAAAGTAATGGTTTTACCTGTGACTGTGTCGCTTGACGTGTATGAACACTTCATTGTGATGACTCCCCTTCTATTCCTACCTGTGGTTGAGCTTGTGATCCCTACAATGCATTAACCAAAAAATTAGGCAAAAACTCTAACATGTGTCGGCTTAATTAAAAAGTAATGATTTTACTCGTGACTGTGTCGCCCGACGTGTACAAACACTTCAATGTGACGACTCCCCTTCTGTTCTTACCTGTGGTTGAGCTTGTGATCCCTACAATGCATTAACCAAAAAATTAGGCAAAAACTCTAATTAGTATGAGTTGTATATGAATATCATTTTTTCCTTTTAAACTTAGAAAAAGCATATATAATAATTTATACCTGTGCTTTGCTGCCTGGCTGGGCTTGGTTACTATCTTTTAACGATAGGTGGCATAATGAGATCGCATGGATCATCAACTAGCCATATATTTGGTCCTTCCACCCCCAAAGACTTTAGGAGCATATCCTTCCATGTACTTTTCCATTGTGTAACATGCATCTAGGTATTTCTCTGGCTTTTGCTTATGCATGTATATTGCAGTACAAGCATGAGAACATGGGATCCCATTCAACTGCCACCTCCTACAACTACATGTGTATTGATCTAATCTGACTATGCGGCGTGCATCGTAGATGTGGTCCACCTCGAACTTCAGTTCATTCTGCCAGCTACTTATGCAATTCCTAGCATCACTCTTTGACTTCTCTAACTTCTTCTGAATTTTTGGGCAAATGATATAATTCGTTGACTGGATATCATTTCTTTTCTGTTGGAAGCGTGTCATTATTTGTCGACGAATATCTTCAAGCACGGTGAGAATGGGCTTACTCCTTGATTCTTTGATCCAGACATTGAAACACTCAGCCAAATTATTTAACATGTCGCTCTTTGTTTCGTAGTTGAATGCATGCCTAGACCACGATTGCTTGGGCACACCACTGAGATAAGTGTGTGCACCTTTGTCAATTTCATAAATTTTTTGCATGTGGTGGTCGAATGCATATACGTTGGTTGTCCGTGCAGCCCCCCAAATCTCATCGTTAAAGGCTTTACTTGTGTAGCCTCTTGCTTTGTAGTTTGCATGCAAGTGTCGAATACAAAAGCGATGCTTCACATGCGGCAACACAACGTCAAGTGCGGTACCAAGCCCTGAAGCCCCTACACACACATTGATTAGAATTAATTAATGTACGAACATTAACAAATAAAATGACAAACAAAGATATTTCAATGAGTAAAATATGACACAAATAAAATGGGTACAAAAAATAAAAAGAGAGTAAAATAAATAATTTGATATATTGAGCATATAAGCACATAAGAAATTTAATAAATCATTACTTTCTGCATGTCACTCATGATAGTCCAACCGAGTCCGCCCTCTACCCTACATAAGTTTGCCAACAACAACTGGATAAACCATTGCCACGACTCTTTTGTCTCGGCCTCTGCTACAACATATGCAATAGGGAACATGTCATCATTTCCATCTACGCCTATTGCACAAAGTAATTGTCCTCCATATTCTCCTTTTAGTTGGCAAGCATCTAAGCAAAGTATCGACCGACAACCAGACTTGAAACCCCTCTTACATGCCTCAAGGCAAATATACATTCTTTGGAAGAATGCTCAATTTCTACTAACATAAGCACTACTACCAGGGTTCGTGCTTAGTATTGCCAATGCATATCGCCTAGTGAGTCGGTATTGATTGGAATGGCTGCCAAAAATTTAATGCAATGCCTCATTCTTTGCTTTGTAGCAACGATCAATTGGAACATCAATGTTAATGTCTCTTTTAACCCTCTGTTGCAAAGCATACGAGGTCCATGTGGGATCATCCTTGAAGTATTTCTTGTAAACACGAACAAGATACTCAACGTCACATCGGGTGTTTTCATACTGATAGCCACAAGTATGGGTCGGGTATAAGGTCTTAATCTACAAACATGTCCTTGTGGCATCAATGAAGGCATGAATCCTCTACTTGCAATCCTTCTCTTTATGCTCTCTACAAACGGCACTAACCCTACCCATGTCATTGTGCCTATAATAGTAATCAAACCCGTTTTGTACAGCAAAAGTCTTTAATGCCTTCCTGAACGAATAGGAATCTGTGAACTGATCCCCATGGGCAAACGTGACTGGTATCTTCAAGTTGTGTTTCTCATTAAATTGCCAATACTTCTTTCTTTTTACCCTGTCAGAATCATTGTCTTCCAAACTTGCTAGACCATCACTTTCATTTACATCATCAGCTTGACGGTCCCGAACTCCTACTCCCTCCTCATTCACATGAAACTCAATATTGTCCCATCAGTGGGCCGTTCCCTCCCTTTCCTTTCGCACCTCATCAGAATAGTAGAAGAGGTCTTCGTCTTCGCCATCAGTAAATTCAAAGTCGCTCAACAACTGCTTCACAACCACATCAATTCCCGGAACATCTTTGTTCTTCCGAGGCCTACCACGTCTTTTGTGTCCTCTACCAGTTTCGGACACAACATTAACACCAACATTGTCGTTGCCCTAAGCAGATAGAGGAGGGCCATCTTTTTCTCTTCTTCTCTCTTTTTGGCCCTCAACAGGTTGACCATCTTCTTCTCTTCTTCTTGTCCTTCGTTCTGAGAAAAAAAAAAAAACAAGTGACGGGCAGGTGTACCTGCCCGGCTGGTGGTTGGATGCTCACTCGCACTTCTCCATTTTCTTTCTCTTCTTCTTGCTCTTCGTTCTAAAAAATTACACAAACATAAAAAAAAAAAAACATCAAACAACCCTAAAACAAATTTATGACAACAATCAGTTAACTAACCATCTTCAAATTAAAATATAAAAATAAAATACATAAGACGATAAAAAAGGAACAGCAAGTGTACCTTCCCTATTGGTGGTCGGATACTGACTGGTGGTCAAATGCTCACTTTCATGCTCGCTTGTGATAATAATACATTCAGGTGTACCACCCCGACTGGTGGTTGGATGCTCACTTTCATGCATGCTTGCGGTGGAGGTCCTTCTCTTTGAAGGAGTCCTAGGAACGGAAGTGCCTCTTCCTGTTTTAAATTAAAAAGATTAAAACAACAATTCACTGACCATTGTCAATTTAAAATAATCAAATATCATACATAAAATGATAATCATATATTTAGGTGTACCTCCCCGACTGGTGGTCGGGTGTTCACATGCTTGCGGTGGAGGTCCTTCTCTTTGAAGGAGTCCTAAGAACGGATGTCTCTCTTCCTGTTTTAAATAAAATAAAATAAAATAAAAAAAGCTGAAATCATTAATTCACTAACCATTTTCAATTTAAAATAATCAAATTTATAATACATAAAACGATAACAATATAATCATTTGTACCTCTTCGACTGGTGGTCAGATGCTCATTTGGTTGCTCGCAGTGAGGCACACTAGCGTTGGAAGTCTTTTTCTTTGAAGGTGTAACCTTGCAGGCAGCCTTAGTTTTAACCCGTACATGTGGACTTTTACTCGGTGTTGCTTGACTATTTTTTATTTGTTCTTTTGTGTTAACTCCATCCCCATCTTCACGGTCAGCCATTGGTACTTCATCCATCCCACCATCCTCGTGTTCATGGCCAGTCGTATGTACTTCATCCACCTTACCATCCCCGTGTTCATGGCCAGCCGTATGTACTTCATGCACTCTACCATCCGCATGTTCATGACCAGCCGTATGTACTTCATCCACCCCACCACCCCCTTTGCCAACTTGTGTTTGAGAATATTCAAGCAAAAGAGTCTCATTTATCATAACAGCATGGTCCACTATATGTTCAACATATAGATGAACAACTTCAGATTCATACATTTCAATAACGTTTAAAAAATCTACAATATCTGCATCAGTATTCAAAGGGTTCACTTGTTCATGTTCGGCATCGACATTGTACCAGCATTTAAAATTGTTCACGTATCCAAAATCCCGAACCAACTCTTTTAGTTCCCACATACTGAAATATTTAACATCATATCCAGGTACGTTTTGGATGTCACCATCTACGTAGCTAAACAGCGCATGGTGCACTATCCTACCATGGTGGACATTTAGATCGACAAGCATACCTGTGTACATATGAATGCGTGTAAGAAAAAAGGTGAATTACAAATTTCATGTAAAAGGCCTATCTGACTACTCAACAAAGACTCAACAAACACCATAATCATCAAGTTCATCACAATGAAAAAAACCCTAAAAGAGTAATAAAAAAATTATAAGATAGTAAACCTAAACCCTAATAATAATAATAATAAACAGATCAGATTAAAAACACTTTAGTAGGTAACGGCAAATTCTTAAGCACAAACATAGAGGAAGTCACTTTGGTTGCCCGTGCATAAGGGAGTCAATTTATTGTGAATGATTAGTGATAGTAATACCAACACAATTGTCAAAGGAGACCTAAGGACTTGTCAAAGCAAAATACACGAAACCCCAATATGGGACCACAAACCAAAGCCAACAATATATTCTCTTCTCCTAGCCACGACAAAAAACAAAACCAACCTATATATATATATATATTAATAACAATATATATATTAAGGACAAAAGAATCTGCTGACAAAATCAATGTAACCCTACGGGACCACTAAAAGTCTAAAACTGTGCATTACACTTCAGAAATTTTTGAATCTTTCATCACCACGGTTGGTTTCCAGGGCCACCACAAAACCCACTGCCAAAACTTTTTTAACTATGTCTGCCTTGCTACGTATGGGGACAAAAAGTTCACAACAAACCCACCAGTGGACCACTAAAAAACAGCATAACAAATAAATTTCATCAGCATTCGGGACCACAACTGTCGGTTTCTAGGGCTACCACAAAACCCACTACCAATCCCTTTTAACTAGAGTCTGTCATGCAATAATGTCTATAAATTCAAAGAAAGATAAAAACCAACACAACGTGTGGGGTGTGGGGTTTTCTCACAACTTCAGAATCAAGCAACAACCAACCAAAACTACAATAAAAACCTTTTATACACTTCAAACAACAAAACCCCTAAAGAAATATCGGAGATACCTGCTCGGATTTGATTTTTTCCAAAAAAACAAAAGGTTTGAAAAAATGGAGCCCTAGTCACCGGAATGCGTGCCTCCGGTGGAGCGCTTGAATCGCAGTCACGGGTAGACCGTCGGTACGGTCTGTGTTGGCGATGGGTGTGCCGGTGGTGCATCGGAGTCTGGTTCAGTGGGTCAGTGTCGGGGAGATGGGTTTGGGGGGTGAGGTCGGTCTGCTGCCTCGCACGAATGGGCTGGGGGCCTTGAGAAAAACCCCCAAGTTTAAGCCAAACACACCGTTTTGGCACTAGCCAAAACGGTGCGTTTTGGATCCTACCTGGATAGCTCGTCTGACGTGGCATCTCCCAAAATGGTGCGTTTTATCCCCCTAAACGGCCTTTAGAAAAAAAGTGACGGCAGAGATTTTATTGTAGTTTTCAATGACCTAGGGAGTAAATTTTTGAAAAAAAAAAACCTATGCATTTTAAAATTCTGAAGGGTTGGCCCAATGTGCTATTATATATTTACCTTTATTTATTCTTTAATGAAGTAGAAGATAAATTGATACACCTTTAATGATTTGTTTTAGGGTTAAATACCTAATACCCCCTTGGGGTTTCACAACTTTTTTTTTTTTCCCTTTAGGGTTTGATTTTTATCACAGGAGGTCTCAGTGGTTTTGATAAATGATTAAATTAGTCCTTTTATCAGTTGGCCGTTAATTGACTTAACGGATTGACAGGTGGACGAATGAAAATTTGACACTTGGCACAAGTGGCCACGTCATCAGTGATGACATGGCCACCTAATTAATTTTTTTTTTTTTAAAAAAAAAAAATTGAAAAAAAAGAAGACAAAAAGACAAAAAAAACGTAGCCACCCCCTTGGCACCTTGAGCCACCCCCATCTGGCCAGATGGGGGTGGCTAGGCCACCCCCAAGGTGCCAGTGGTGGTGGCCGAGCCACCCTTTGGTGCCCAAGGGGGTGGCTACGGCCACACCCAAATTTTTTTTTTTTTTTGTCTTTTTTTTTTCAAAAATAAAAAATTTAATTAGGTGGCCACGTCATCATTGATGATGTGGCCACTTATGTCAGTTGTCAAATTTTCATTTGTCCACATAGATTTTCGGTAAGTCAACTAACAGTCAACTGACAGGAGGACCAATTTGATCTTTATCAAAATCACATGGGACCTTATGTGATAAAAATCAAACTCTAGGGAAGAAAAAATAAAGTTGTGAAACCCCATGGAGGTATTAGATATTTAACCCTTTGTTTTATTATAGGAAATGAAAAACTGGATAGAAGTTGTGCCTATTGGGGTTCGTTTTTATCCAACTAAAAGAGAACTAATCAAATTCTATTCGGCATAAAAAAAAAAAAGGGTGTAAATTTTTTTTCCTAGACTAATCAACAAGTTGGATTTATATGAACATAATCTGACAAGCCTCCAAGGTAGGTATATATATGCATAGATTATTATTTTAAATTATATTTTTAGAAATAAAATGACTAATTGATATTCATTTCTTTTAATAAATTCATATTGCTGCCATCATAATGGGATTGAGATTATTACATTCTCACCCAACTACGACCACAAAGAGAAGAAAATGAAAAAAAAAAAAAAAAAAAAAAAAACAGATGCAATCATAAGAGAAGGAAGAGAGCGTTTTGAAAAGTAATTGAGAAGCCAATGAAAATGAGAGGTGAGAGAAGAGTGACCATTGCATGGAAAACTAAATTACTTTGGAAGCCAAAGTTGGATAAGTGGTGGGTGATGATAGAGTTTATGAAGGAGATGCAAAATAGCATTGTTCTATGCAACATCTATGAGCCAGATGCAAGTAAGTTGTGTATTGATGTTTTTCCTCTTCATCATTATTTAAGCTTCCTATCTATTTTAATACTATTATATTTTTGTTTTAGAGGAACAATGGATCATCACCAAAAGAAACAAAAGACTGGATTTAGAGGAGCAACGTACCATCAACAAAAGAGGTTAAAGATTGGCTCAATCCTGATTATTTTTTGTGAATACAAAAGAATATATATATATATATATATTCGTAGGCAATTTCAAGACCAAGCATTGAATTCAAACCTTTATATTTTTCATATCTCATATTAATTCAAATGATAAGAGACACTGTGTAAGCGAGAGAATTAGAACCTTTATATTTTTCATATTTTATATTAATTCGAATGATAGGAGGCATTGCATTAATATTAAAAATATATTGTGATTAATTCAAATGTGGTGTTTTTGTACTTGCTTTCTTTTCTGGTTTGATTGTTCTTTTGATAGTCGTCTTCCTTTGGACTTGAGGTTCGTTTACTCTTTTTGGTTTCCAATAAAATAACGAAAAATTTCTAAATAGTGCCAAAAAAATGAGGTCGGTTCGTTTCCTAAATAAAATTGGTTTGTTGCTTTGTTTTTTGGTTTGATTGTTCTTTTGATAGAGAAACTTTAGCCTGTGAATAATTAGAAGAAAAAAGCCCATTAACAACTTAAACAATAAACTCATATTTACAAAAAGGGAGAAAAAAAAAAGGTTTCTTACTAAACTCTAAATAGTAAATGAGTTCTCAGAAAAGTTATAATATGAAACCAATGGGAAATGGATACAAAAAAAATAAATTTTAGATTTGGGAAAAATACACTTTACCCCCCAAAGTTTAGGACGATTTTCAATTTGACCTACAATGTTTCAATTTTTGCAATGCATCCCCCAAACTTCCAATTTTTTGATATTTGACTAATTTTATCCAAAACTTCCCACATTGCCCGTAATTTTTTATTTTATTATTTTTTATAAAAAAAATTTTAAAAAATTTACCGCCATCCCTTTGGCCATCTGGCCATTTTTGCACCCCAATTTTTTTTTCTTAAAAATATTGGAGGTCGAATTGAAAATCGCTCCAAACTTTGGGGGGTAAAGTGTAATTTTCCCTTTAGATTTGAATAAAATCTCATATTTAAACAAGATCTTATTAATTTATATAAATATATATATATAATATATATATTTCATAGTTGAATGAGATCTCATATTTAAATAAGATCTTATTAAAAAATAGATCTCAAATTTGAATGAGATCTCTTAGTTGTAGTTCAAACCACTTGTGTTTCCAAGCAGTTGGTAAACTTGTTTAAGAGTTAACTTAATGAACTAATTTGACCTTCGTACATACATTTTGGTAGATTAGGCTATGGATGTTGTTCATAATGCTTTTTCATTGTAAAAGACTTGATCACGGATGAATTTAATATTCTCTTATTCATATTGTAATTATTTGTTATGCTTACAAGTTCTTACATTTATGCTGAAGAACTATTAGAAGTCTTGAAGAAGAAGCATGCATCTAGAACCTATAAAAGATTGGTATCAGTTGAACTGTCATTTCCTTGATACATATTATATTTTGGTTGGATTTAATTGTTAGCTTACTAATTTTAAAAATTATAGGTATTTTATCTTGAATCTTGTGAGTCTGAAAGCATCTTCATGGGCCTTCTTACAAAAGGTTTGAATATCTTTGAGGGCTACTGTATTGGGTTAGTTATCACTTTATAGGGTCAGGCTACCTTATTGGGCTACAGTCGATTGGGCTTGGGTTAAAATAAATCCATACCTAGTGGCCCAAATTATTTGACCTGGTTTCCATATGGGTTTGAAACACTACCTAAATTCCTTACATGCTAACCCAAAAAATTTAATCCTCTACGCCGCCGTCCTTTCACATCTTTTTTTTTTTTTTTTTTTGATGAATAAGAGATTTTATAAGCAAACAAGCCAAGCAACAAAGTATCACCAATACAAGCCTTTTCCCAAAAGGCTAAAAAAAGACCTCACAAAGGCCTACCCAAACCAACTAAAAAACCAGAAAAATATCATTTTGCAGAAAAATGCAGACAACAAACAACAAAGCCAAATTACAAAACCAACAAGCCACACCAAGGCCAAAGAAGCCCTCACAAAACCTTACTACAACCCAAACCAACTATACTATTATTACAAAACAGCTCTGCAGGTAAATTCCACATGGAAGATAAAACCAAATTCTCTTTAGTTTTAGAAAATTTCCCCTTCCCAGCAATTCTTGTTCTCACTTCCTAGAGAACCTTCTTCAAGATTTGCTCTTCAAAACTAGGCTGACTCAAGTGCTTTATCTCATTTCTAGTGCACCACAAATTGTAGATAACCAACCCTAACACAAGGCGGTAGAGAAGACCTTTAAGAGTTTTAGTTTCCCATTTTTTTATTCTTGACTTTAGAACTTCATCCCAAGTAATAGGAGAATTGTTTTCTTGGCATCTTTGCATATAAAATTTCCAGATTCTATAACTAAAGCTACACTCAAAAAACAAGTGCTCCCAGCTTTCAATTTGATTGTGACAGAAAAGGCATTTAACCTCACCTTTATAACCCCACTTTATCAGCCGTTCCCTTGTGAGGAGCTTGTCTTGAACAACAAGCCATACTATGAAAGCATGCTTATGAATAGCATGAGGAAACCATCCATCTTCCACCAAACAACCTCTTCCTTCTTTTCTCTAAGAAAATCCCAAGTTGTTGAACTAACATATGAACCTTTCCTAGAAATTGTCCACACAGGATTAACATAAGGTCCAAATCTTACCTCATGAAGCCTAGCTTGAATCTCAACTAAGGCCTTAGACCTTGCTAGTCTCCATTAAGAATGACAGAAGATAGCTTAGCCTTCAAACTACTTTGAGCATTATAAACAACCCTATGCCTAAAAACTTCAAACAAAATTCCAGAAGGATGCCAAGAATCCAAATAGAGAAAAATATTCTCACTGTTTCCAACCTCAAACTTCAAAATTATTTTAGCAATCTCCCTTAACTTCAGGATCTTTCTTCAGCTCCAAGAACAATTTTGAGGAATGCTCACACTCCAAAAATTCTTTCCTTTCAACAGATTATCTTTCACCCATGCTACCCATAAAGAACCAGATCTAGCAAAGAGACTCCAAACATGTCTAAGCATAGAAGATTGGTTCCAAACTTCCAATCTTTTTAGCACCAAACCTTCTTCCTTCTTAGGAAAGCACAAAGCACTCCAAGAAACTTTAGCCTTAGTAGAAATTTCACTCTTTCCAGTCCATAGAAATCTATTAAATTTTTGTTCAATATCCTTGATGATCTTCTTGGGAAGAATAAAAATACCAGTCCAATAAACCTGCAGACTATATAAAACTGAAGACAACAATTGGAGCCTTTCTGCATAAGAGAGATTCCTAGACATCCAGGAATCAATTCTGCCAATAATTCTGTCCAACAAGGCCACACAATCTGTTGCAGAAAGCCTAGTAGAAATCAGGAGAACCCCAAGATATCTAACTGGAAGATGCATTTCATTCGTTCTTAGTTCACCTAGCAGCAAGAGTTTAACTCTATCTGAAATACCAGAACAGAAGAAAAGACTCTTTGAAGGATTAGTTTTTAGACCATATAACTCCTCAAATCCAATCAAAGCATCTTTAATGATGTTAATAGAATTCAAACTGGCTTCAGAAAAGATAAGAAGGTCATCTGCAAAACAAAGATGAGTAAGTTTCTGTTTCAAACATTTAGGGTGAAACTTGAAACCTGAACCCCCACTAGTATGATCTGCCATTATCTTAGAAAAAACCTCAATAGCTAGAGCAAACAAATAAGGAGACAAGGGATCTTCTTGCCTTAGCCCCTTTTTTCCTTCAAAATAACTAACCAAAGTTCCATTTAAGCATATAGAAAACCTAAGAGAAGTAATACACTCCTTAATCCAGCTGAGAAACTTCACTGGGAAACAAAAACAATGAAGGAAGTGAATCATGAACTCCCAATTTACAGAATCATATGCCTTCATAAGATCAATTTTCAAAGTGCAACAACGATCCCCTTTATCTTTATGATAATTTCTAACAAGTTCTTGGGCCAACAAAACATTTTCAGAAATACTTCTAGATGGAATAAAAGCAAACTGATTCAAGCTTACCAGATCATTCAAAAGAGGGAGCATCCTATTAGAAATGATCTTAGTTATACACTTGTAAATCACATTACAGCAAGCTATTGGTCTGAAATCCCCCATAGCATATGGATTAAATCTCTTAGGCACCAAAGTTAGAATGGTAGCATTTACTTCTTTGAGAAGCTTACTAGAAGTAAAGCCCCTTAATAGCAGCCACCACATCCTCTCCAACAATAGGCCAAGAAGCCTTAAAAAACTCTACAGAATACCCATTAGGACCATGGGCTTTATTAGCTGGCATGTGGAACAAAGTGTCTCTACTCTCCTCTGCAGTAACCTCCTTCTCCAAATTTACTACCTTGTCAGAAGAAATTACAGTAGGAATAAGATGCCTAATCCTAGCTGCTTTCACTTTAGTAAATTGCATCTGGTTGCTCCATAACAGCTTCTCATAAAATTGCTCCATAACAGCTTCTCATAAAACTGCACAACCATCTTTTTAATCTGCTCAACATCCTCTACTCTATTACCATGTTCATCCCATAAATGAGTGATGGTGCTCTTAGCATTCTGAATTCTGAGAGAACGATGGAAGAAACTATTGTTTTAATCACCCAATTGCAACCATTGATTCCTAGCTTTTTTGCTTTAAGAAAGACTCCTCAGCTTTTGTTATAGATACAAAAGCATGAAGACATTCCTTCTCCTTTATCAAGCAGTCAGCCCTCCCAAAAGAAGCAACAACTTCTTTTTGAGCTAGGTCAAGGTTATCCCGAGTCTCCAAAACTTTATGCTTCAAATTCCCAAAACAAGATAAATTTTGTCTTTTAAGCACAACTTTCACAGATTTAAGGTTAGCATATAATTGGAACATAGGAACCCCATCTACTTGAATATCCCATCCCTCCTTAACCCACTCCAAAAACCCTTTGTGCTCCAACCAATAGTTGAAGAATTTAAAAGGTTTTGGACCAAAATTCTGCAAGTTTCCAACTGAAATAATAGCAATTTTATGGTTTGAAATGCCTCCTGAATGAAATTCCACAATTGTTTTGCTAAAGTAACTCAGCCAAGCCTTATTTGACAAAACTCTATCAAGTTTCCTGGCTACAAATCGAGGCTCCTCACTCTTATTAGTCCAAGTATAAAAGCATCTACTAAACTTAAGGTCTAAAACCTCCAGTTTATTCAAACACTGCCCAAACTCAACTTCATAAGAGTTTAGCTTATTAGACCCCCATTTTTTTGTTAGAGAATTAACAACATTAAAGTCTCTACAAATCATCCAAGGCTGCTTATTAGCTCTAGCTTTTATAGAAATTAGATTATCCCACAGCAGCTTCCTATCCACACCCTTTTTGCAACCATATATAAAGGAATGACACCAGCAAAGGTTATCCTTTATAGAATTGATGACTTAATTGATACTCTGGTAACTTTTGTCCAGCACAGTCACCTGGAAAATAGAATTCTTCCAACAAATCCAAATCCTCCCCTAAAAAATGTTGATCATAGTTATAAACATAGTCCCAACCAGGAACAATGTAGGTTCTAATCTTATCAGCTTTATTAATCTTCACCCTAGTTTCAATCAAACAGATCAAACCAATTTTATGTAAACTTATCATACTCTTCACCTCTTTTTGCTTAGAGGGGTGATTCAAACCTCTCACATTCCAAATCAGAAAATTCATGTAGGAGAAAAACCCCTCGTCAAAACCTCATCTTTTCCCATCTTGCCTTTTCCCTTGTTGATTTAAAAACTTTCACTCTCCTCAGACAAAGCATGTTCAATTACTTTTTGGAGATAATTTGAAATAGCACTTGATCCTCTTACCTTTCCTGATTCAAAGTTGCCATCAGCCCTAGCCAACAAGTGAATGGAATTAGTCCAATGCTGACTCTCTCTAATAGTGGGCTTAGAAACAGGAGTTCTCCTAGCAGATCTCATTTCAGTCTATTGGTCTTTAACTACAAACCTAGGAGTAGTTGCAATCTTTACCTCAACAACCTTCCTATCCTGCTTAGGTAAGTCCTTATGAACAAGATCAGATTTACGAGGAATCCAAACTTGCTTCTCAATTCTGGTACATGTGTGAGCTAAATGTCCAAAGGTCTTACACTTCTTACATTTTACATGCAACCAAGGGTATTCAATACCTACTGTTACCTTCTCCCCCTCAACTCCCTCAATTTCAATCTCCTTTAGAAAATTAGAATCAACATTCACTTCAACTAGCACCCTAGCAAAACCAAGTCTTAATTGTTCTTCAGTAAGAGAATCATCACAGAGAGGTTTGCCAATACCACTAGCTACATAACTCAGACAAGTAGAATTCCAATACTCAATTAGAAGATTATGCAGCTTAACCCAAACAGGAACAGTGGATAAAGAAAGTTTGAGCAATTGCATACCTGGAGCCCATTTTCTCAGAATTAGAGGCTTATTTGCTATGTGTCAAAGCTTTGCTTCCATGACCTCATCCCTTGCCCTTTCATTAGCAAAACGACACAGGTATAGACCATTCTTCAATAAGAACACCTAAACTTTTCCAAAGTTTGCCCATAGATTATCCACAGTACGCTTAACAATGTAGTAAGGAAGAGGTTTTTCAAGAAATTGGCCTACCAGAGATGGTGACCACTTCGAAATACCTTCCTTAATAGCTACTTTAGGAGGTTTCACAACAACTTTCCCTTCCTCTCTTGAAGTTACAAAATACTGCAGAGCACCTAGAGATTTTTCTGATCGAAACAGCTACCTCCAATCTTGAGCTAAATTCTTTTGATCCAGCTTATCAGCAATTGGAATCTCCTTCTTAGGCTCAGAACATCCAAGATTACTTAAATTCTCCTCCTCAACACCAACCTCCACACCATTTCCATCCAATTCAGTCTTAGAGTCACAAATTGCAAATATTGATGTTGTTGATGCTTGTTAGAATAGATAGGTTTAAGTCATTAGAGTTTTGGGGGTAGTTTAGTCTTTATGGTATTTCCCTTATCCTATATAATAGGATGCCTGTATTAGGTTAAGAATAAGTTGAATAATATAATAGCCTCCACATTTTGTCTCTAAATCGTTCATACAAACAATAACATGGTATTCAGAGCCTTAGGGTTTGAATCATTTGTGGTATTTTTTTTTTTTTTTTTGCTCTATTTGTGTTGTTTTGTTGAGGTTTTTCTGGAGGCAGCACCGCCCATGTGGGCATGAGGCCCACATTGGCAGTACCTTTGAAGAGCTCTCTAGAGCAGTTTTTTGTTTTGTTTTGTTTTTGTTTTCTTCTTGTTTCATGGTGATCGAAACACTCTTTTGGTGAGAAAAAAAAATGATTTTGTTTGTGTTTTGGTGTTCTGTGATGTTGGTCGGCTTGTTTTGTTTGCTAGTGTTGTCTATAATGGTTCATGTAAGGTGGCCAACATGGTGTAGAGGCCATCGGGAAAAAAAAAAAAAAAACCAGCACTGTAGTTGCTGCTGGGGTACGAGTTCTTGTTTCTGGGTGTGATGACCGGCATGTTCTGTGGTGGCCGGAGTGTTCTGTGGTGGCCGAAAAAGTTACAGCGGCCATCGAAAAAAAAGTGTCCAGCGATTTGATGTTTTTGTTGTTGAATATTTATTGTGTGGCCCCTCTATTGATTTTGTAGCCACTGTTTTTGGAGTGGCCGAAGTTTTTTGTCTTCTCTGGCAAGTTCCGGTGAAGATTTGGCAGCCTCTAATGATTGTTTATGTTTTTTTTTTAGTGTTTTTCTTATGTTTTAAGTACTCCCTGCATGTTCTGCTTGTTTTTAGCCTGTTTTGATGCTCCGTCCAAGTTTCGGCGAGTCTCCCACGAAGCTCTGGTGAAATTTTTTTTTTTTTTTTCCCCAGCATTTGTTTTCCAGCAAAACTTGGATAGTAAAACATAGGAATGCAGATTTATTGGATATGTAGAAAATGGTAGTTGATATAGATTTTACCATCCAAATAAGTGATTAATAAAAAGAAAGGATGCTGCATTTCTAGAAAACACTAATTAGATTACTCCCATGGATGAAATCAGACTCTTACAAGGTGAAGATCTTGAGTGTCAAACACCACAAGACACTTTGATAGAAAGTGAACACAACACAAATCTTCAAGACAGTGGGAGCAAAAGAAAATCCAATGATTCACCTCATTTGGTTATAAATAATCAGAACAATGAGAGTAAAAGACAAAGGCGACCATCAATTACACTCAAGGATCATTATGTACTAAGTACAAATGATGTAAATTTGCAAGAAGATCCAGCAAATTTCAAAGAAGCTGTAACTAGTTATGATGCTGAAAAATGGATTGAAGCTATGAATGAAGAGCTTGAATCAATCTAGAAAAATGATTTGTGGGAGCTCACGGATTTGCCAAGTCAAAAGAAAGTAATTGGATGCAAGTGGCTTCTAATGAAGAAATTTAAAGCTGATGGAAGTCTTGACAGTTTGCACCATCTATCTCTTATGCTCGAAAGGTGTGAAAAGACTAATCTCGAATTGGGAGAAGTGTCATTTTATAGTGCAACAAGAGATTTTTCTTGGACATGTCATTTATTGTAGGGGCATTGAAATTGATAAAGCCAAAATTGATTTAATTTCTAATATACCTCCACCAAGTACAATGAAGGCGATTAAATATTTTTTAAAGACTTATTAAGGACTTTAGCAAAATTTTTCGACCCTTATGCAACTTACTTGCTAAGGATGTTGATTTTGTTTTTGATAAAGAGTGTATGGATACTTTTGAGACGCTTAAACAATTATAGACTTTTGTACCAATCATCCAACTACCTAATTGGAATATACCTTTTGAGCTTATGTGTGATGCATCTGATCATGTTGTTGGAGCTGTTTTAGGACAGAAGTGGAACAAGTTGCCCCATGTCATCTATTACGCTAGTAGGACCCTCAATGATGCTCAACCTAATTATTCTACCATTGAGAAAGAGTTACAGGCAGTAGTATTTGCATTAGACAAGTTCCGATCATATCTTTTAGGATCTAAGGTCATAATGTTTTCAGATTATACAGCATTGAAGTATCTTCTCTCTAAGAAGGATGTTAAACCTTGCTTGATTCGTTGGGTTCTATTGCTACAAGAATTTGATATTGAAATTCGGGATAAAAAAAAGGTTCTAATAATATTGTAGTTGACCATTTGTTTAGACTTGTTGTAGAGACTTTTATGAATCGATTACTCTTGAATGAATCATTTCATGATGAACAACTTCTAGTTGTCTCCCAATTACCTTGGTACATAGATATTGTGAGTTACATTGTTACAGGTCAATTCCCTAAAAATTGGACCAAACAGAATAAAACTAAATTTCTTTTCGAGGTTAACACATTTTTTCTGGGATGATCCATACCTATTAAAGTGTTGTTCGACCTAGTCATTAGGAGATGTGTTCTTGAGAATGAGTTTCATAGTATTATATCTTTTTGTCATGACCATGCCTATGGTGGTCACTTTGGTGCCAAAAACACTGCTACAAAGGTTCTACAATGCGGATTCTACTAGCCTATTCATTTTCGTGATGCCCACAAGTTTTGCACCACATGTGATCGATGCCAACGCATGGGCAATATTTCTCGACGAAACATGATACCTCTTAACAATATTCTTATTGTTGAGATCTTTGATGTTTGGAGTATTGATTTTATGGGTCCATTTCCTCCATCGTCCGGTTATCTCTATGTTCTTGTTGGTGTTGACAATATTTCAAGTGGATTGAAGCAGTGCCTTGCAAGACGAACAGCCACAAGGTGGTGGTAAATTTCTTGAAAGATAATATTTTTTTTTCTCGTTTTGGTACTCTTTGAGCAATTATAAGTGATGGTGGTACTCATTTTTGTAATCATCCATTTGAATCATTAATGAAAAAGTATTCAATCACTCAAAAAGTTGCAACCCCTTATCATCTACAAACAAGTGGGCGAGTGGAAAATTCAAATCAAGAGAATAAGCATATTTTAGAAAAAACTGTTTGACTAGATTGTAAGGATTGGTCTCAACGATTAAACGATGTTCTTTGGTCTTATTGTACAACATTTACAATCCTCACTATAGACTTGTCTTTGGGAAAGCGTGAGCGTGTCACCTACCGGTGAGGGTTTTTTTTTTTTTTAGTTGGAAAATTGTGCTTTTTGGTGTTTTTACCAAATTCGCTTTTGTTGTTTTATGCTGATGTGTCAAATTCTAAGTGAAAGGGCACAAATGACTTAATTTGTACCAAAATTATTATAGAAGTTATTATCGTTTCAACTAATTTATGAATTTCGAAATTTCTAAGCACGAAAGGTCCTTTTTTTATTTTTTGATGAGTTGGAAAATTGTGCTTTTTGGTGTTTTTACCTAATTCGCTTTGAGGCATGATACAAATCCAACTTTTTTGCCTAACAAATGTCCAACTTTTACTTACTTTTTTTAAAAAAAAAATGAAAAAAAATGACATTATTATAAAGAAAAATACCATTTTTTAAAAAAAAAATAAGAAAAAAAAAGATAGACAAAAAATATATATTATTGCTTTAGACATTTTTTTGTTTTTTATTTAATTTTTTAATTACAAAAGAAGGTAAAAATTAAACATTTGTTGAGCAAAAAAAGCAAAAAAGTTAAACCTTTTAACATTTTCAATTCTCCATTCGTTTTTATTGTTTCACGCTGATGTGTAATATTCTAAGGGAAAGGACACAAGTGACTTAATTATTAAAGAAGTTATTATCGTTTTAACTAATTTATGAATTTCGAAATTTCTAAGCACGAAAGGACCCATGTGCCTAATCTGTTTGCCACATTTACCCTCGTGAGAAACCCAAATGACCTCCTTTCTTGTATCGTATCGTACCCTCTCTGATCGCTATGCTGTTCTACGAGCCCAAGTCTCCATTGACGACCGCGACCTCTCTCTAAGGTGTCTCCCTCTCAGATTTCGAGTTCAGAGTGTCCGAAATTCCCGATCCTAAGCAAATGGTGCTTGGCTAGAAAGAAAAGAAAAGAGAATAAAGGAACGGAAAAATTAAGATGGACTTGTCTTCTGAGAGGATTAACGTCGCCGTTAGTGCTCCGAAGCTCGAGGTTAACAATCGGATTTCTCTCTGGTATTACTTCCGGATCGCCGACACTATTCTCAAACAGGTTTCACAGCCTCCTCCCAAAAGTTTGTTGATAATTGTGAATTTTCACTTCAGGGTTTGGTATTGGTATTATACAATTTTATAAATATTGTTTTTGGATTGTTTTCCAAACCAGGTTTGAATTATTCATGCTGTGTGCGTTTTTTTTTTTTTTTTTTTTTTTTTTTGTGGGTTTAATTTTTTGATTAAGTGTGAAGGTTTAGTTATTTTGGATTGGGAGGTAGCCAAACACAGTGTGTTGGGGAAAGGATTTGTTTGAGATTTTGATGAAGGTAAGATTGGTTGCTTCTAGTGGGGTGAAGTATTAATGCACGTACTAGAGTAGTGCATGTTGATGCATTGGAGCCTTTCTTTATGTTGTTTGGTTAGGTACTTCAGCTATGATAACTTTCTAGTGGGCGGTTACATTGGCTGTTCATACACTCAGAGAATTTGTTCATGAGGATAATTGGTCACTTTCACCTTATTGTGAAACTAGGTTTCAATTTCACCTTATTGTACCTTGCCTAACCTTAGAACTTGAGGTTGAGCTTCTTATGGAGTTAGACGTATTGAAGTTGCATGGCAAATTTGAATGAAGTATGGTTTTCAAGTGATAAGTGGCTGTCTTAGGAGAATTAATGAAAATCACAGGTGGGCATTATAGTGAAGGGAGAAATAATTTTTTAGAAGTGAAACGAAGGAGTATCACTTCCGGATTTAGATGATTGGGTGGATGGAATATCATCTCTTATGAAATTTGGCTCTATTAATCAGATGGGTTGGCTAACAAATCTTGTTTAGTAATTATTAGAAAACATTTTCTTTTCTGAGTAAGAGTTTTTAATTTTACCATATTATTTTATAACTGCAATTGTTATCATTTTTTATCATAAATCTATAGAGTTCTTAGGGAAGTCCATGGAGTGGAGTTCCTTTGATGTTGACCATATGAATGACGTTGGATATTTCTGCTTCATACAATCACTTATTTGCATCCCCTTGTATGTATATAATGAAATTCATTAAAAACAAAGGGCACACCCCCAAGTACACAATAAATATACAAGAGGAGCTCCTAGCTAGAAAAAGAATAGAAATCAAGAAAGTCATGAAAGCTAGAAATATGAAAATAATCATAGGCAACCAGCTATTGGGAAAAGGTATAGAAATAGAAGGCCTTCAACTCTGTCGTTGTTGTCTCACTGTCTTCAGAGCTTCGGCCATCTTTTTCTCTCCAAATACACCACATCATCCATAGTGGAATCATTTTCAAATAGCTTCACTTTAGAGGACTACAAACTTTCCCTCTTCAACAAGCGAAGAGGTCTATCATCCAGCAAGGCATGACCCATGCTAACTCAAATAGTCCAAAAAGAGAACTCCATATGGCACTAGTTGTCTTGCAATGGAGTAAATGGTGGTTAATGGTGGTTAATGGTTTCCCTCCTCATTCTGTTGGCCAAAACCTTGGAAATGATCTTATAACTCCACCCACAAGACTAATAGGCCGAAAATCCTTAACCTCCTTAGCCCCTTGTATCTTTGGGATAAGAGAAATAAAAGTAGAATTAATACTTTTCATGAATTTACCTCATGCATGAAATTCCTCAAAGACCGCCATGAAGTCTCCCTTGACCACCTCCCAACAATCCTGAAAAAAAGCCATAGAAAAACCATCCGGGCTCGGAGCCTTATCCCTATCCATGCCTTTGATAACCTCCCTTACCTCTCTCTCCTCAAAAGGATCCTCCAAACTAGACGCCTCTTCACCGTTGAGCCGATCAAACTCAAGGTTATCCAATCTCGGTCTCCAACTAATAGGCTCCGAAAATAGGGATTCATAGTAGTTGACAACATGCTCACCAATACGAGCTGGGTCCGAAGTAGGAAAACCATTCACAATCAACGACTCGATAGAATTATTCCTCCTATTTGCACTAGCTACCTGATGAAAGAACTTAGTGCACTTGTCTCCCTCCTTTAACCACCGCACCCTCGATTTCTGTCTCCAACTAATTTCCTCTTGTAAAAGGGAGGCTTCCAAATCTGATGCCAGCAATCTCCTTCTCTCCTTCTCCTCCTCAGAAAGCCTTCGGACTTCCTCATATCTGTCCAGCAATTCCAACTCCTCTGCCTAGGCCTTATTACGAGCCCCCACATTACCAAACACCTCTCTATTCCACCTCTTAATTTCTCCCTTAAGAGCTCTCAGCTTTTTGGCCAAAATAAAGCTTGGAGAGCCCATGAAGGAGAACGAGGACCACCAAGATTTGACTTTGTCCACAAAACCCTCCTCTTTAAGCCACATGTTTTTGAACTTAAACGAACTCTTCCCATTCTGCAAGCAGCCCCTCATCAAAATAATAGGAGCATGATCCGAACAAACTCGAAGAAGCTTCTTTTGCATCAACCCTGGATAGCTAAGTTCCCATTCCGGGGAAACCAAAAAGCGGTCCAACCTCGACCATGACAAATTATTAGCCCAAGTAGACACTCCCCCGGCCAACGGTAGATCCATGAGGCCCATTTCCGCAGTGAAATCAGCAAAAGCAGCTACCGCTCTCCTTCGAACTCCTCCCGACCTCTCATTATGAAAGAGAGTGACGTTAAAATCCTCCCCTATACACCAGGGCATCTCCCATAAGCACATCAACCCTGTCAATTCCTCCCACATCTGCCTTTTAAGAGCATCCCTATTCGGACCATACACTCCTGCAAAGGCCCACTCCATACTGTCATCCACATTCCTGAAGGAACAAGCTGCCACAAAATTACCCTGACAAACATCCACCTTCGAAACAACCCTTCTATCCCACATCAGCAAAATCCCACCCGAAGCCCCAAAAGAGGCCACATAACTCCACTCTACATGGGGGCATCTCCATAAACTTTGCACTAAACCATGAGTGATCATCTCCAATTTTGTCTCTTGAAGACAAACAATATCTACCTTCCATTGACTCAGAAGCCGTCTAACCCTCAGCCGCTTCTTCTCCTCATTCAGCCCTCTCACATTCCATGACAATTTTATGCTTCGTAACTAATATCTTCATCCCTCATCCCCATGTTACCATCTGCATCCACCCCTGTCGAAGAAGAATCCCCTTCCCCATATTTGTCAGCCACTATTTGCCCCAAAACCTCTTTGAGTTTTCCTTCCTGCCCATCATAGGACAGACCCGCAGTCCCTTTCACATCCAAAACCAATTTCAAATCCTTGGATATAGGAGAGACCAAGTCTATCCCCTGAACTAGTTGCTCCTCAGGGGAAATCTCTGCTTCAAACCGAGGCAAAGTGCCCTCAACACCTAGGTTCTCTTCCTCCTGATTCCCCATATCCCCCAAAAAGCCTAACTCTTCGTGTTCACCCAACACAGAAAATACATTTACTGTCAGCTCCCCAAAATCCAAACAGATAGTATGATTCTTACCCGATAAATCCTTTGTTGTCACTTCACACCCCTGCCACCATTCCAGGAAACTCGCTCCGCTACCCACGACTTCGTGGACTTAGATGAAGGACTCTCTCTTCTCTGAAAAGATTGGCCCCGTGGAAAAGGTTGTATCTCTCAAAAGGAGATAGGGTTACTTTGATTAAAAGTACCTTATCCAATATGCCTACTTATATGTTATCACTGTTCCCTATCCCTATTAATGTGGCTAAGCGCATTGAGAAGATACAAAGAGACTTTCTTTGGGGAGGGATGAATGATGATTTTAAGTATCATCTAGTAGAGTGGCCAAGTACTAAGGGGTTGCGCCCCTTTGCGCCTTTGATATATTCTATTGACTTATCAAAAAAAAAAAAGTATCATCTAGTAGAGTGGGATAAGGTTTGTACTCCTATTGATGAGGGTGGCTTAGGGATTAGGAATATTCGAAGGTTTAATCAAGCTCTTTTGGGGAAGTGGCTGTGGCGGTTTGCTCATGAGGAGGGAGCTTGGTGGAGATCGGTGTTGGTGGCCAAGTATGGGTCGGATTGGGGAGGTTAGCGTTCGGGAGTCATTTCAGGCTCGCATGGGGTGGGCTTGTGAAAATTTATTTGTATGGGATGGCAGAATTTTAGGAGGTTTTTTAAGTATGATGCTGGTGAGGGCTCGAAGATTCGCTTTTGGGATGATGTTTGGTGTGGTGATAGGGCTCTCAAGGAGGAGTATCCCGGCCTGTTCAGCATTGCTAGATTCAAGGAAGCGCCCATAGCGGATAATATGGAGCGTTCTAGTGATTCCATTCAGTGGAATATCCAGTTCACCCTCCTGATTCATGATTGGGAGGTGGGGGAGTTGGCCTCATTTTATAAACGCTTATATGATTGTAAGCTGCGAGGTGAGGGGAGAGACAAGTTATGGTGGGTGCCTTTTCGCAAGGGTCTTTTTGAGGTTAAGTCCTTCTATAGAGCGCTCTCGCCTTGCGGGTTGGTTTCTTTTCCATGGAAGAGTGTTTGAAAGTCCAAAGTTCCTCCTAGAGTGGCTTTCTTTGTTTGGACGGTGGTTCATAGTAAGATCCTTACTCTAGACAATCTTGGGAGGAGGGGTTTGGTGGTGGTGAACAGATGCTGGTTATGTGAAACGGAAGGGGAGTCGGTTGATCATCTTCTTCTTCATTGTGCGGCAGCAAGGAACTTGTGGAATGCTTTCTTTGCTCGGTTTGGGCTTTGTTAGGTTATGCCTCGCTTCGTCAAGGAGTTATTAGCGAGTTGGTGGACGGCGGGTCGTACGAGGAGCGCTGTTGTTTGGAAGATGGTCCCTCATTGTATTTTGTGGTGCATTTGGAGAGAGCGAAATAATAGATGTTTCGAGGACTCGCCGATGACTCGAGAGGAGCTCCTCCATTTTTTTCTTGTTACTCTTTTTTCTTGGACTACAATCTGGCTTGCCCTACGGGCCATTAGCTTTGTAGATTTTCTATCCTTTTTTTCTTTCTCTCCCTAGTCCCTTTTGTATACTCCCAGTGTACTAAGGGTTGCGCCCCTTTGCGCTTTTGATATAATATTTTGACTTATCAAAAAAATAGCACATACAACACCAATATGCTACAATGATATGCCGCTTTCTTAGGTTGTCCATAGTGAGAATCTTACCTAAAGCGGCTGACTGAGTGAAAAAAGCTACTCACAAAGGAGCCTTACTCTGCCAATACACCTTCAAGGAAAGGGAATGCTATCATGGAGGATCAAAACACTATAGAACGATCTTACATCAAACAACTCTTTCTTAGAGGGGTTCCAACAAAGCTTGTCTACACTGTCTTGTCTTAATCTAATAGAATACAATTGATCAAAGAATGGCGAAAAGAACTCCAACTCCTAGTTATGTGCTGCTTTAGCAAAATTGACAGCCCACTGAGGGAGCCATTAGAGAATACAAGGTGATCAACCACAAAAGTATTCCTAGAGGAGGCAATTTTAAACAACTCCGGAAACATTTCCTTTATGGGGTGATCCCCACACAACACATCGTACCAAAAAACTAATTTTGGAGCCCTCACCCACCTCAAATCAATTGTGTCTTGAAAACATGTCCCAACCTTTCTTGATGAATTTCGTGAGACCCACCACATAAGATCCATTGACTCCATTGGAGCCCCATCCACCCTGACTTCCATATTTAAAATCCACTATCAATCTCCAAAGTGCCTCTCTCTCATAAGCATAATGCCATAATCACTTTTCCTAAAAGGGCACAGTTGAACAAGAGCAGATTTCTAACCCCCAGACCCCTCTCATAGAGTGGTGAACACACCTTGGACCAGCTAACCAAGTGAAATTTAACCTCAACTTTCTGAGACGTAGAACACAAATTTGTTTATTTAAATCAAGCTTTTGAGGGGCTCATTTTCATTCCTCCCCACAAGAAATCCTGTTACAACTTCTCAATATGCTTGGCAACGCTAGCTGGGAGAGGAAACAAAGACATAAAGTAGGTAGGCAAATTAGACACTGCTGTAAAGATGATGTTGGCCAGCTTTCCTCTCCCAGTTGGTGGTAGCAGTTGTATCTCATACCTCCCATAAGATGATGTTGGCCAAAGTGGATAGAAGGCTATTATTAGGTTTTTAGTGGGGTTGAGGAATAATGAAGACTTTGCAGTGTCTCATCTCTTGTTTGCGGGTGACATATTGATTTATTGTGTGGCTAATAGTGAACAACTCTGCAATTTGTGTCACCCCATAAGATGATGTCAGCACAGTGGATAGAAGGCTATTATTAGGTTTTTGGTGGGGTTGAGGAATAATGAAGACTTTGCAGTGTCTCATCTCTTGTTTGCGGGTTACATATTGATTTATTGTGAGTCTAATAGTGAACAAATCCACAATTTGTGTCATCTCTTTTATGTTTCAAAGCGGTGTCGGGTTAACATCTTTGGGTGTAGGGTAGCTATGCTATTGATGAAGTATTTGGGTCTTCCTTTAGGAGCATCATATAACTATACTTTTATAAGGGGCGACATTGTAGAAAAAAATGCAAAGGCATTTGGCTAGTTTGTATTTGTCGAAGGGAGTAGGTTGACCTTGATTAAAAGTTCATTGCCCAATTTGCTGACGTACTATTTGTCTTTGTTCCCTATTTCGATTGTTGTGGTTAAACGGCTATAAAAACTTCAGCTAGATTTTTTATGGGGCAGTATAAATGATGAGTTTTAAGTTTCATTTAATATATTGGTCAAAGATTTGTTCTCCAAAGCAAATGGGTTGTTTGGGGGGAAGAAATTTGACTTAGTTTAACCAAGCTCTTCTGGGTAAATGGTTTTGGCGTTTTGCTATGGAGAGGGAAGTTTTGTGGAGACAAGTGGTGGATGCAAAATATGATAGTATCAGCAGAGGTTGGTGTTCTAAGAGGGTAGTGGGGCCCTTTGGAGTTGTAGTGTGGAATATATAAGGAGAGGGTGAGGAGTTTTTTATTTATTTATTTTTTTTTATAGATTTGTTAGATATGAAGTGAGAGATAGAACCATGATAAGGTTCTGACATGATTTATGGTGTGGGGACTAGCCACTAAAGGACTCATTTCTGGAGTTCTTTAGTATTGCTTGCTGTAAAGAGGTGTGGTTGGCAGATAACTTGCACTTTTCTAATGGAAATATCATTGCAATTCATCTTTATCAGACTTGTGCATGAATGGGAGGTAGAGTTGGCAACAATATTTTAATGTGTTGTATTCTCTCTAATTGAGACATGATGGTAAGGATAGTATTTGGTGGATACCATCCAAGAGGCAGAAGTTTGACGTAAGATCGTTTTATGAAAAGTTATTCACTCCGTCTTGTTCATCATTTCCTTGGAAGACCATTTGGAGAGTTAAGGTTCCATCGAGAGCAAGCTTCTTGTGTGGACAATGGCTCCTGGGGAGATTTTGACTTTGGATAACCTAAGAAAGAGAAAAGTCATATTGGTGGATTGGTGTAGCATGTGTAAAAGGAGTGGGAGATTTATAGATCATCTTCTTCTCTATTGTGCAGTGGCAAGAGAATTATGGACTGCAATTTTTAGCTTTTCCTGAGTAGAATGGGTCATGCCTAGAGGGGGTGGTAAAGTTCTTGGATTGTTGGAGAGGTCAATTGGGAAGAAGTTCCATTTTAGACGTTTGGATGGTGTCCCCTTTGTGCTTAATGTGGTGTATACGGAGAGAGAGGTGTTTTGAAGATCGCAAGATTTTGGTGAATGAATCCCCAAGGGGTTGGCCTAGTGGTTGAGGCTTGTGGTCTTAGGGAGTATCACCCTATAGATCCCAAGTTCGAGACTTGCTAGGTGCAAACTCCCCCTTGGGCAACATCCTCTAGTGTAAAAGCCAACGATTTACCTTGGTCCATGTAGGGAAACTTCCGAGGGTGTGGTGCATGGGTCTGAGGTTTATTTTGCAGGAGTGGGCCTTGCCTTGTCGAGGTTCCCCGTCATAAAAATAAAAAAAAAAAGATTTCGATGAATGAGTTAAAACAATATCTTGGTCAAATTGCTTTATATATGGACAAGGGTGTATAATATCTCACAATATTTTAACTTTTACTAGTTTGAATCTCCCTCTCCTTGGGGACAAAAAATTATTTATAATTTTTTTTTTGATAAGTAATAAACCAATTTCATTGAAAGAGTAAGGTGTCCCTAAGTACACAAGAAGTATACAAAAGGAATCTCCTAACTAGAAATAGCAAAACAAATAAGGAAATTTCTATAGCTAATCAATAGAGGAGACACAAACGTTGCCGTTCAAAAATATAATGTTTCGTAAAACAAAGATAAAATTTCCCTAGCGTCCTCTCCCTATCCTTAAAGTTTCTATCATTCATTTCCTTTTATAAACACCAAAAGAGGCACATAGGCACTATTTTCCACACTGCAACACTCATTGGTCTGCCGGAGGACCACCAATAATCAAATAGATCAAAAACCTGTCTAGGCATAACCTAGGACATCCTAAAACGATTGAAAAGAGCACTCCAAATGGCGGAAGCCACATCACTGTGAAGAAGAAGGTGGTCCATAGACTCCCCATTCCTCTTACACATGCAACATTTGTCCATTATGATGATGTGTTGCCTCTTGAGATTATCCAAGGTGAGGATCTTGCCTAGCATTGCCAACCAAGTAAAAAAGGCCGCCCTCGAAGGAGCTTGAGTCCACCGAACACTCTTCCAGGGGAAGCAACTACTTCAGGAGAAGCCAGAGAGCAATAGAAGGATTTGACCTTGAACAATCCTCTTTTGAAAGGAGCCCACTGCAACTGATCTTCGCATCCTCTTCTCACACTAACTAAATGCAACATTTGGAAAAAAGAAGCAAATATATCCACCTCCCAATTATGCGCTACTCTAGCAAAGTTCACATTCCATTGGTTTGAGTCACTCGAAAACTCCAAATTAACCACAATAGAGGCATCTTTCACACAAGCAAGACCATATAAAACTAGAAAAGTTACTTTTGGAGCTGCTTCCCCACACCATTGGTCATGCCAAAAGTTGATCCTGGAACCATCCCCCACCTACCTCAAGAGAACACCACCCTCTCCATAAACTGCCATATTTAGAGTCCATCACCACTCTTCACCAAGTATCTCATTTACCTAAGAGAGCATGATTAAAAAATTAAAGGACTTTTCTCTTGTATACTTCCTGTGTATTAGGGTTGTGCTCCTTTGCACTTTTTAATGAAATGCGTTTACTTATTAAAATAAAATAAAATTTTGGACTAAACCTAATAAACCAAAACCAACTAAAACTAGAGCCTTAGCTCACCTATACTGATCATTGGAAGCCCGTAATATTTGATTTTGAGGGTGTTAAACCACTTGGTTAGACTGCATAAAGGTGGAATCCCCCATCTCTTTGAAATATTTTGTTACTATCATAAATCTGGAAATGCTTATTTTTCCGGATGTGTATACTGCCACTTGTGGTTTGCTTACATTTGCAATATTGTAATACTTATGCTATTTCTTGTTTAGTTGTCCTAAATAGCCTCTCAGATTCCAGTTTACTCATTAAATTGCAGGCTGACATCTTTCGAAGAGAGAAGAATATTATAGATCTGTACATTATGCTTTTACGATTTTCAAGGTAAGAAACATAGAACAGTTCACATTATCCCTGTTTTAATTTATGATCTTAATTAGCTGGTACCGGCCAGATTAGGGTGTTTGGATAACCACAAACCTGGTTCAGTTCTAATCTAAAATAAACCTGAAATAAAATTATGTCAATTTTGAATTTATTTTATTTAACTTCCAGTTTGTCTGGATATAAGTTAGAAAGTTTTGGTTCGTATGCAGTTTGTCTAAATTCAATTAAAACTTGTTTCAGTTTATATTCATTTTGTTTTGACCACACACACACACATATGTTTATCTTATACAAACCTACCCATTAAACTGATATTTTAATGCTTTGAAAAATAAAAAAATAGCAATAAAAGTTTTGAAGAGTTAAAACATATTAATGACATTAGTTGGAAATTTCAAAACCTAAATGAGTACGTAAAAACACCAAACTCACCCACAAACACACATGCAAATACATACATACACAAACACTTGCACATATAAAATTAACTTGTGTCTTTTTTCTTACATCCACTTTATGATTGTCTGCCTTAATTTTGAAGCCACATTCTGATGCCTTATTGAGAATTATTGTCAGCCTTGTCCTGTCCATGAATTCTTGGATTTGTTCGTTGTGCTTTGACAATTTTTTAGTTTTTTGGATGACATGGGGGGGAAGAGAAGGAGAAGGGGAGTGGAAGGGAAGGAGTGAACATTTAAAAGGTTGAAAGTCCAAAATATCTATGAGGCATTTTTTTTTTAAAAAAAAATTATGAATGAAGAAAATTAACAAAATTTTGGTGGGAATATGTATATGGAAATATCGAAATTTAAACTAGCATTTGGTTGAAATATATATGTAAAAAACCAAATTTAAACACTTGCTTTTGGTGGGAATGTGTGTTTGAACAAACCAAATTTGAGACTAATTTTACGTAGGAATATATCTGGTCCAATTTTGAATAAAAGGTTAGAATCAGTCTTCGGAAGAAAAAAATTTACCAAACTGAAAACAATTAAAACCAATTATACTATTCACAACTGGCACAGTTTTGTGACATGCGAAATACCCTCTTTTAAATATATTCAAAAAATGCCTCTGGAAATACTTTGCACTCTTTTATTTCAGTTTGGTCTCCGAGACATTACCATGCCATCGAGATTACAGAGCATCTCTTCAAAGCCAAAAAGTTTATTTGAGAAAGGTAACACTGTCTGTTCTATCATATTAAATAGCATTTTTTGTTACAATTTTTGGGACACAATTTGATTTGATGTATTCTTTTAGAAATTTTTAATGGCATTGACTGAGCTGGAGGAGTTGAAGCCTGTGGTGCAGCAGAAGATCATTGAATTAAACAGAAAACAAGCACATCAAGTAAACAGGCTGGGCCAGTTTCATCAAAATAATTCATTACATTGGTCTCCAGTTAAAAATCAAAACTTAACTAATTATGATGTAACAAAGGTACAGTTTCTCTGCATCATATTAGTTGAAGTTAGTATCTCCTTTCAATTTGCTGACTTGTGCTTAGGTGGCAACTTTGATTTTAAGTTGCAATTTATTACTCAGTAGCCCCATGCAGTGACCTTTTTTGCTTTCTTTCTATTGCTTCTCCTCTTATTTGTTTCATTCCGTTGAGATAAAATTTCTGCTTCCATATGCTCAGTATGCTTTCTACATGACAGGCTACAAGACCAGCTGCACCTCAATTCAACTATCAAGGTTCGAGGGCTCAACAATTTTCATATGCCAGGCCTGTGGAAGAGCAATGCGGCAAGTTGTAAGTGATTTAATATTCTAAAAGGGTTCTTCTCAAAGTGGTTGGAGTTGTTTTCGCAACTATAAATGTGCTGCACATACCTACTATCAGTTGTAATTATTTCTTAATTGAGTTGAGTTGTTTTGTTTACCACATCTTTTAAAGTCATATACTACTAGGCATCATTACTTACAGTTAAATGGATACTATTTTTGCATCTATCTGGGACCGAATCATGTTCTCAGTCTTTTGATATTCTCCTTTACCCTGTTGTTTGATGCTATCATTCGCTTTTTATTTGTCATACAGTAGCATTGCGGCTAATAAAAATATGATACTCTTGTGCTGCATAAAAAGAAATAAATAACACTAGATGTCTACCAAAATGCTAATGATATTGACCATATTGTCTGCCATGAATGTTGTATGCATGCTACGGCTGGCTTTTAGTATGGCGAAGGCTCGTAGTTGGTATGTGGAATCTAAGGAGTTTGAGATGCTGATCAAGGGGGGAAACTCAGGTTTGAGGATTGTTGAAAGAAGTAAAAAAAAAAAGGGGTACATCTTTATACGAAGGGATGAGATAGGTTGGCTGGTGGGTGCTGTAGAGGAGGTGCTGGATGTGGAAACATCGGAAGTATTCTGGGACCAATCGAGTGCAGGCTTTCCACGAATTTTAGTTCAAAAACGATCAAATCGGCATGGTAGGTTCATAATCATTGAGGAGTTTGAGGGCAGAAATCGTCGAGGTAGTGCTTTAATCCCTGAAGGCAGATATGGCCAAGGTTGGACCAGACTTGTATCGGAGCTGAGAATTGCAAGACTGTCTCTGTGGAAGGGCCGTGAATTCAGAGAGAGTAAGGTGACACAAGTGGTCTCAGGGAGGAGCTTTGCGGAGGTGGTGGGTCAATCAAAGTCGCTGGAGAACGAGTTGAAGGTGGCGCCGGTGGCAACGGTGGAAGGTTCTAATCCGACAAAGACTATTGGTGGCCGAGTGCAGTCCCATCATCAGACGAGGCTGGCAATCACTCCGACGAAGATTTACAATCAGATAGGGACGTCGAAAGCTCTTGCGGAGGCAGGGGAATGTATCGGTGGTGCACCGGCGAAGACTCAGGTACAGGCAACGGAGAAGGGTGTGGTGGGCAGCGTTAATACGATGACGCGTTCTGTCCAAGGCTCTGCAGAATCCTGTGATATCGGGTATGGAAGTGCCGAATGGGAGCTGTGAGTCAGAAGGGGATGGGCATGCGTACTTGCATGTATGTGTTGACTTGCAGGATATTAGGAAGTGTCTAACGGATATTAGGGGTCAACTGGAGTTGGGACTAAAGAGGGTAGATGTGGCATTTCAAATGTTGGAACAGAAGAAGCGTATGGGCTGTGAGGAGAAGGCTGGAGAAATGGGTTTTGGAGAAAGAAGCTCACGGGTCAAGTAGAAAATGGGTCGTGAGAGTAATAATGAAGTAGTGGGCTGGTCTAAGCCCAAGAATAAGAATTTTAGAAGGTATTATAAGACCCAGCCGGGTGTGTTGGGGCCCAAGCCCAACAAGGCGCCAGTCCAGGTCTCACAAGGCCCAGGATCCACGAGATTGTTCCCATACCGGTCTCTCCCTCGACATCCGATGCAGCAGACTTATCAGGCGGGGGAGACATTTGAGATGGGGGCCGTGCGTGCAACCGGAGTAAATGGGACGATATTCACCGGCGATAGCTCCGGCGAACAACCCTCTGGTGTTGGGGTCCTTAAACCAGCTACTTTGGCGTCGACTAGGGAGGCAGAAATGGATGGAGAGCACAACGGCGAGGTTGGGCTAGGGGAAGAGTCGTCGACGCAGATGTTGGCGTCCATCCCAGAGGGCGCCGAGGATCTGGGCTGCGAGCTTTCGACGTCGGTGAAGAGTTCTAAGTTGTCAGACTCTCCGATGTCGCTGCTGTCCACCATTCCAGAGAGCGATGAAGTCCTGGGTTACACTATTTTGCCGCCGGTGAAGAGTTCCAAGCGTTTGTCTGACTCCTCAGAGTATGCCGGTGAAGTGGGTTTCGATAGTCACACGCCGGGATACCAGTCCAAGCAGATGAAGGTTTTTCAGAGAAGAGAGAGTCCTTCATCTAAGAGCACGAAGTCGTGGGTAGCGGAGCGGGTTTCCTGGAATGGTGGCAGGGGGTGTGATGTGATAACAGAAGTTTTAGCGGGTAAGAATCATAACACCTGTTTGGATTCTGAGGAGTTGACAGTAAATGTATGTTCTGAGCTGGGTGAACACGAAGAGCTAGGCATGTTGGGGGGTATGGGGAATCAGGAGGAAGAGATTCCAGGTGTTGAGGGCACTTTGCCTCAGCTTGAAGTGGAGAATTCTCCTGAGGAGCATCTAGTTTAGGGGATGGACTTGGTCTCTCCTGCATCCAAGGACTTGAAATTGGTTTGGGCAAGGGACTGCGGGTCTGTCCTATGATGGGCAGGAAGGAAAACTCAAATAGGTTTTTGGGCAAATAGTGGCTGACAAATATGGGGAAGGGGTTTCTTTTTCGACAAGGGTGGTTGCAGATGGTAACATGGGGATGAGGGATGAAGATATTACTTATAAAGCATAAAATCTTGTCATGGAACGTGAGAGGGTTGAATGAGAAGAAGAAGCGGCTGAGGGTTAGGCGGCTGCTGAGTCAGTGGAAGGTAGATATTGTTTGTCTCCAAGAGACAAAATTGGAGATGATCACTCATGGTTTAGTGCAAAGTTTATGGAGATGTCCCTATGTAGAGTGGAATTATGTGGCCTCTTTTGGGGCTTCAGGTGGGATTTTACTAATGTGGGATAGAAGGGCTGTTTCGAAGGTGGATGTTTGTCAGGGTAATTTTGTGGCAGCGTGTTCCTTCAGGAATGTGAACGACGGTACGGAGTGGGCCTTTGCAGGAGTGTATGGTCCGAATAGGGATACTCATAGAAGGTAGATGTGGGAGGAATTGGCAGGGTTGATGTGCATTTGGGAGATGCCCTAGTGTATAGGGGGGACTTTAACGTCACCCCTTTTCATAATGAGAGGTCGGGAGGTGTTCGAAGAAGGAGAGCGGTAGCTGTTTTTGCCGATTTCACTGCAGAGATGGGTCTCATGGACCTACCGTTGGCCGGAGGAGTGTCTACTTGGGCTAATAATTTGTCATGGTCGAGGTTGGACCGCTTCTTGGTTTCCCCGGACTGGGAACTTAGCTATCCAGGGTTGATGCAAAAGAAGCTTCTTTGAGTTTATTCGGATCATGCTCCTATTATTTTGATGAGGGGCTGCGTGCAGAATGGGAAGAGTCCGTTTAAGTTCGAAAACATATGGCTTAAAGAGGAGGGTTTTGTGGACAAAGTCAAATCTTGGTGGCCCTCGTTCTCCTTCATGGGTTCTCCAAGCTTTATCTTGGCCAAAAAGCTGAGTGCTCTTAAGGGAGAGATTAAGAGGTGGAATAGAGAGGTGTTTGGTAATGTGGGGGCTCGAAATAAGGCCTGGGCGGAGGAGCTGGAACTGCTGGACAGATCTGAGGAAGTCCGAAGGCTTTCTGAGGAGGAAAAGGAGAGAAGGAGATTATTGGCTTCGGATTTGGAAGCTTCCCTTTTACAAGAGGAAATTAGTTAGAGATAGAAATCGAGGGTGCGGTGGTTAAAGGAGGGAGACAAGTGCATTAAGTTCTTTCATCAAGTAGCTAGTGCAAATAGGAGGAATAATTCTATTGAGTCCTTGATTGTGAATGGTTCTCCTACTTCGGACCCAGCTTGTATTGGTGAGTATGTTGTCAACTACTATGAATCCTTATTTACGGAGTCTCTTAGTTGGAGACCGAGATTGGATAATCTTGAGTTTGATAGGCTCAATGGTGAAGAGGCGTCTAGTTTGGAGGATCCTTTTGAGGAGAGGGAGGTTAGGGAGGTTATCAAAGGCATGGATAGGGATAAGGCTCCTGGCCCGGATGGTTTTTCTATGACTTTTTTTCAGGATTGTTGGGAGGTGGTTAAGGGAGACTTCATGGCGGTTTTTGAGGAATTTCATGCTCGAGGTAAATTCGTGAAAAGCATTAATTCTACTTTTATTTCTCTTATCCTGAAGATACAAGGGGCTAAGGAGGTCAAGGATTTTCGGCCTATTAGTCTTGTGGGTGGAGTTTATAAGATCATCTCCAAGGTTTTGGCTAACAGAATGAGGAGAGTTATGGACAAGATCATTTCTAAGCCCCAAAATGCCTTTGTTAAAGGGAGACAGATTTTAGACTCGGTCCTCATTGCGAATGAGTGTTTGGATAGCAAGATTAAGTCTTGGGAGCCAGGTGTTTTATGTAAATTGGATATGGAAAAGGCGTATGATCACGTTGATTGGAGCTTCCTTCTTTACTTATTGAGGAGGTGCGGGTTTGGGGAGAAATGGTGTTCGTGGATCCAACATTGCATCTCATCAGTTTGCTTCTCAGTGTTGATTAATGGTGTGCCCTCTGGTTTTTTTGGGAGTTCTCGTGGGGTCCGTCAAGTTGATCCGCTCTCTCCTTTCCTCTTTGTTTTGGTGATGGAGGCTTTTAGTAGGATGCTTGGAGCATTTACCGATAGGGGGCTGATCTCGGGCTTTTCAGTGGGGGCAAGTGGGCAGGATCGGGTTAATGTCTCCCATCTTCTCTTTGCTGATGATACTTTGGTGTTTTGCGGGGCCAATGCTAGTCAAATTCGTCACTTAGGGGCTCTTCTTGTTTGCTTCGAAGCGGCTGCCGGTTTGAAGGTAAACTTATCCAAATCAGTTTTGGTTCCAGTTGGTCATGTGGAGAATGTGGGGCAGCTTGCTGGTTTGTTGGGTTGTGGGTATGGTGAAGTGCCTTTGAAGTATTTGGGGTTACCGTTGGGGGCATCTTTCAAGCTTAAATCTATGTGGGTGGGTTTGGAGGATATGATGTCGCGGAGACTGGCCCCGTAGAAAAGGATGTATCTCTCAAAAGGAGGTAGAGTCACTTTGATTAAAAGTACCTTATCCAATATGCCTACTTATATGTTATCACTGTTTCCTATCCCTGTTGATGTGGCTAAGCGTATTGAGAAGATTCAAAGAGACTTTCTTTGGGGAGGGATGAATGATGATTTTAAGTATCATCTAGTAGAGTGGGATAAGGTTTGTACTCCTATTGATGAGGGTGGCTTATGGATTAGGAATATTCGAAGGTTTAATCAAGCTCTTTTGGGGAAGTGGTTGTGGTGGTTTGCTCATGAGGAAGAAGCTTGGTGGAGATCGGTGTTGGTGGCCAAGTATGGGTCAGATTGGGGAGGTTGGCGTTTGGGAGTCATTTCAGGCTCGCATAGGGTGGGCTTGTGGAAATTTATTTGTATGGGATGGCAGAATTTTAGGAGGTTTTTTAAGTATGATGTTGGTGATGGTTCGAAGATTCGCTTTTGGGATGATGTTTGGTGTGGTGATAGGGCTCTCAAGGAGGAGTATCCCGGCCTGTTCAGCATTGCTAGACTCAAGGAAGCGTCTATAGCGGATAATATGGAGCGTTCTAGCAACTCCATTCAGTGGAATATCCAGTTCACTCGGCTGATTCATGATTGGGAGGTGGGGGAGTTGGCCTCATTTTATAAACGCTTATATGATTGTAAGCTGCGAGGTGAGGGGAAAGACAAGTTATGGTGGGTGCCTTCTCGCAAGGGTCTTTTTGAGGGTAAGTCCTTCTATCAAGCGCTTTTGCCTCGCGGGTTGGGCTCTTTTCCTTGGAAGAGTGTTTGGAAGTCCAAAGCTCCTCCTAGAGTGGCTTTCTTTGTTTGGACGGCGGTTCATAGTAAGATCCTTACTCTAGACAATCTTGGGAGGAGGGGGTTGGTGGTGGTGAACAGATGCTGGTTATGTGAAACGGAAGGGGAGTCGGTTGATCATCTTCTTCTTCATTGTGAGGCAGCGAGGGACTTGTGGAATGCTTTCTTTGCTCGGTTTGGGCTTTGTTGGGTTATGCCTTGCTCCGTCAAGGAGTTATTAGCGAGTTGGTGGACGGCGGGTCGTACGAGGAGCGCTGTTGTTTGGAAGATGGTCCCTCATTGTATTTTGTGGTGCATTTGGAGGGAGCGAAATAATAGATGTTTCTAGGACTTGCCGAGGACTCGAGAGGAGCTCCTCCATTTTTTTCTTGTTACTCTCTTTTCTTGGACTACAGGCTAGCTTGCCCCGCAGGCTATTAGCTTTGTAGATTTTCTTTCCTTTTTTTCTTTCTCTTCCTAGCCCCTTTTGTGTACTCCCAGTGTACTAAGGGTTGCGCTCCTTTGCGCTTTTGATATAATACTTTGACTTATCAAAAAAAAAGAAATAAATAACCCTAGATTCACTCATTTGAATGAAGCATGGGAATATCTTGAATTATTTAAAAACATGGTTTTTAATATTCACATTCTGGTGAATTTTTAGGGCCCATTGTGTGCTTTTTCAGTCTGTCAGTTTATTTCAGCTGCATTTAGTGGCAACATAATGAGTGGAATATAGGTAGAACACAACTCAACCCAACTAAGCCTTAATCTTCAATTGAATTGGCTTCTATTAATCATGACACCTTGCGGGTTATTCTAGCATATATTGTAGATTTAGCATCTTTGGCTGAGCTAAATAGAAATGGTAACTACATGTATTAATTATCAATTTGACCTGCCAACACCAGCACTCTTCCAGGTGAGGTCAGGGCATGTGAACATGAAAATGCTGTTTGGTAGCCAACTTAATTTAAAGCAGTATAATTCAGCGGGAGAAGAGTTTTTAAATATTTAAACAAAAATGTATGTCAATATTACTGTTCTATATTTTATTTGTCTTCTTATCAATGATTTTCATTGTGCATGTCATGATGAAGAAGGTTTTTTTTTATAAGTAACAATAAAGGAGTCAGCTTTTGAATTATATCTGGATCCTTTGGTGCTCTTGATTACTAGCTCTTTTGCTTGCTTCTTGTAGATCTTTAAAAATGATGCGTCCGAAGGAGGAAACTCTCTCCAGACATTCTATCTTGGGTCCGAATGGGCTTTCTGGGCAGTGGCAGCCACCTATAACTGATAAAGGGGTAAGACAATATCTACTGATATCTTTTGCCTCAATGCAGGACCATGCTGACATATCTGTTCTTGATTAGGTCCAATATCCCAGCATCATAGACCTGACTCCAGTTGAAATCCCAAGGTTTGCCTCTAGTTATGTTCCTCTCACTAGGGTTGTTGTGCACCTCTAGATAGATTAAATCTTAGTAAATGGGAATATATAAAAAGATACTTTGTGCAAAGGCTGTTTCATTTTAGAGAGAAACTTGTTTAAAGATTAAATTTTATAGCCAGTTCTCTGAATATGATATCATGTTGTGTATGTTTTGAAGAGTTTATTGCTCAAATATTTCATGTGGTTGTTTTTCTGGGTGAATAGCCTGCAGACAACCATAGATGGACTTGCAATTACAAACGATTATAACAACTCGGAACAAGAAAGATCAAGTCGGGAATCAATTCTTACCCAGAATGATAATACCCAGATGCATCGTACTGAGGAACCTTGCTCCTTGATTTCGTTTGAAACAACAGAATCCCCTGCTCAATTGGATATTATCAGACAGCCTTCTCCTCCACCTGTACTTGCTGAAGTACAAGATTTGATCCCTGCAGTGTCACAACCTTCTCCAAATGTACTCGCTGAAGTACAGGATTTGATACCTGCAGTGTCATCCCAATTTAGTGAGGCAGAACGTGGAATGGAGACTTCCCTACAAGATAATTTGGTTCATGCTGAATCTCCACTGCAATTGCACATTGTGAGATTACACTTGACAATCTCTCTCTAAATTTCTATTTTGATTCCTTTTTTCAGGAATGGCGTATAGGTGTTATATTTTTCTGCTGATGAAAAATTCACGTCTATATGAATTGTAATGACGCGACTACTAGGTGTTATCTTATCCTAAAGAATGTTTCTTTTTTCAGTCAACTGCAGTTATGGAGACCTTTATGAAGCTTGCCAAGTCAAACACAGATAAGAACTTAGAAACATGCGGTGTCCTTGCAGGTTCACTTGTAAGTGCTGATATAGGTTACCGTTTTTGATGCAACACTTTTTAATGCTAATGTTTTCCAACATTTCTATCTTGCAGAAAAACAGAAAATTCTATGTTACGGCTCTCATCATTCCTAAGCAGGAATCAACATCAGATACTGTATGGAAATCTCATGCGCATTTTACAGGGCTATTTTTTTGTGACTGCCATCAATCATATATCTACAGCAGTTATATTAAATTTGTACTTTTTTATCAGTGTCAGACAACAAACGAAGAGGAAATTTTTGAGGTGCAGGACAAACAGTCTCTTTTCCCCCTTGGTTGGATTCATGTGAGTATGTTATAATGCTCTGAATTGAATGAAACTTATCAAACTTGATTACACTTGTTGCCATAGCATCTAGATTGTACCACACGAAGTCTTATGGCTAAAGAGGGTTTCCAATAATGCATATTATGCATTCCATTTTTCACATTTTCCATTTGTCCGCCCTCCCCTCTTCCCTTTTCTTTTCTAGTATATGAAACCTGTAATATCCTCGGGTCATGTTAAAATTTGATAGTTTGATCACAAAAATAGAAAATATTTTTTGTTCTTTATAAGGTTGAGGTGCTCATTGGATCTGGAACCCAACCAACCTGACGGTACTAATGGTCCATCAGCATGTGTTGGTTATGGATTTTAGAAGTACCAACCAGCGTTTGCTCAGTTGTTGGTTTTTGGGGTCGGTGAATATGATTATACCAATCTGACCTACGGTATATACATACTTCACAAGGTACACTGCCTATCATCTGTCTTCTCTCCCCCCATGTCATCGAAAACCAACTGGCATTGTCGATTCTCACTGTTACCTCTCTTCAACTGTTGTCTCTCACCTCCATGTCACATGCCTCCTAACGACTAGATTGGCACACCAGCGACCCATAACCACCAGATTGATGTTGCTCCAACCACTGGATTGGAGCTTCTAACAGTTTCAATTACTAGATAAATTACCCCCTCACTGCCCCAATATCCAGATTGGTGAAAGGTAGTCTCTCACCTGGTAACCCCGCATGATTTCGTGAGTCAACCATCCAACTACTTGACAACTCTTCAACCACTTGGTTGGTGTGGTTCAGTGGCCAAGCATCGATTGATTGGTTTGGTACTAGTTTAGGACTGTCAATGACCATAAGGCCGAAAACCGATTGGTGCTCTGCCCTAGTTGTGGAGGAGTCCGCCTTCTTGGACAGACTTTGGCTCAAAGTCCAACCTTATTGTTGAAGGGAATAAAACTTTGTTTTCTGGAAAGCAAAGAACAGAAAATGAAATTTCAATGCCTAACAGTAAGTCAAAAGCCCAAAACTGAAGTTAGACAAACTTGATAAGCAAGCTGTAAGGAAAAACTTCTTGAAAAGTCTAACAATCAAATTGCTGATGAAATGCATTGTACTTACATGATTGGAGGAAAGCTTAGACATGAGACAAAGGAGAATTTATAGGCAAGGAAGTTAATAATGTGAGGATAAGCTCAGCCTAGGCAGTGCCTAAAGACGATGTCAAGATACCTGAAGCTTCTGAGACTGTTCATGTTGTTGTGCTAAATCTCATCGAGGTCTTCAAAATTAGTTGGATAAGTCACAAGTAATGTTGCTTCATGAGGTTCACATTGAAGCCTTGGAGAACAATAGTTGGCTGATGAATCTGTAAGCTCCTTGTCCCTGGTAAGGTTGAAATTATAAAAAAGAAGGTTGGAGATGTCAACATTACAGTGAAGCAGATAAACTGGGGGGGGGTGGACATCAATAGGGCCGGCCATATCTTTTACACCAGTGGTTCCTAAAATTGTCATTCCCGAAAAATTCAGTGATCCAAGTATGAAGAGAAAGAGATTTCAAGTTCATGTTTTCTATCATATTCTAAAGATGCAATTTCAGAATTTGCAAATCCTACGACTTCAACACTTCAATTTTCGAGGTCGAGTTCTTATTGCACATATCACTGCTTCTGATTTTCAACATAATGGGCCGGGACTTTCTGAAAGATAACAAGCTTTTCACTTGTTGGTGGGGAGAGTTGATGGGAATAAAGGAGTCAGAGAGAGAGAGAGAGAGAGAGAAACCAAGGAAGAACTTATAGATATAGAATCTTCTAGAAAAATTCTTGAACTTAACTAAGAAAGTACTTGTCTATAGTCTAAATAAAAAGAAATTTGTGCTGGAATTTCAGGGAACTACAATTTTCATTTGAGACCTTATGACATGAGCTCTGAACAAATTATGCCTTACCTTCTATGGATGCCACATTAAAAGCTCCAAATTGCCAGACATTTTAAATTACATGGGAAACAATGGCTGACCCTTCCTCATTGATGGCTTCAAGCTATTTTGAAAACTACATTACACAAGATCTAGTCCCACATTGATGTTTGTTTCAGCACCCTACCTTGCGCCTGAGTAACTGAGCATTTGCTTTCTGCCGATTTCTTTTTATTTATTTATTTATTTTTGGCTGTTGTTTTGGGGGTTGGGAGCATATATGATCCTCTCCATATTTTTTTGATTATTAATATAGATTATCAAATGTGCAGAGGGGTGCAACCCAAGTACATAAGATGTATACAAAGTATCCCCTACTGACTAGAAAATGAATTACAAAGCTCTAAAAATGTCCCTCTCCATTTTAGGAAGCACCTAGTTCAAATATATAGCATATTGTGTATTGATGAGCCATTTTGTTGTCAAGCCCCAAAATAGAAGACGGAAGTATAGAAAATGAGTTGAAATGAGTCCTTGTATAGATTCCTGGTTTACGTAAGAAAGATCTTGTAATATGCTATTAACATTAAGATCTGTGATGTCTAATTGCATATGGTTTAGTGCCTCATCTGTATATCATTATAATGTTATAATTTAAAATGTAACATGGCTTTGATGCTGACGGATTACTAATTAAACATGGTGCAATTTCCAGACACATCCTTCTCAGTCTTGTTTCATGTCGTCGGTTGATGTTCACACTCACTACTCATATCAGGTGTGTGCCTCTTCCGGTTATTATGATAATTATCATGGTTGCAAGTGGAAGTCATTGAACTTTATTTTCTCATTACCCATTATCAGTTATACGCGTCTTCATGTTACCATACATGCATGCAGGGACAGAACCATGATGTTTATTTGGAGGAGGGGTAGATATATTTATAAAATAAAAGCTTTTTATATGTTGTTTACCTTAGTTACTGGGAGGCTATCTCTTTTAGCTCTCTAGGTTCATTCCTGAGGATATGTGAGGTATTCTCCATTCTAATAAAGTGACACGTGTCCCTTTACCTCAAGGGGTTGGCTCAAGTAGTACTTGGTGACGTTTTCATTAGGTCTATAGTTCAAATTCCCTTAGGTGTAAACAATTCCTTAAGGCCAGCCTGCCGAGGGGTTTGTTGACGTGTTTTCCTTAGCACATGTTTTTTTAATAGCATGTGCTTCTTCCATGCTTTTTAATAGCAATAATAAGAAAGCATGTGTTTCTCACATGCTTTAGGAACACATGTCACTTTATTAACTTGTAGCTAATTTTTGTTTTCTTGGTGAGTGATAATATGCTCTCCTTATAAAACATCTATGCCATATATAAGACCTGTAACGTATATAACGAAGTGTAAATAGTCCAAGGTTTACGTCGCGTTTGCACTAGAATAAGATTTTTGGTATTTATAAATACATGTTTTTAGTTATGCCAAAAATACATATTTTTAAATACTTTTTGCCTTGTGACAAAATGAGAGACTAGTTAAATTTCTGAATCGTTACAGGATCAAAGAAAAATGATAGAAACTATTAATGACATATAGAAACTCTTGTATACTCTCTGTGTATGCGCTTTTGATATATAAACATTATTTGTAAAAAAAAAATAAAAAATAAAAACTATTAATGACATGTTCATCAAATATAATTTATTGCTCTTTCCTTTTCCAGAAGATTTATTACTTTTCTTTGTCTGTATATTCCTGTACACATTATTTTAAGAGAAAGGACAGAAGAGCTAAGAGATTGATATGCACTTTTTCTTTCTATAAAAATAGATATACGCTTGGTCTAAAGAGAGAGGCAATAAATTTTAAAGACTTTTCTTTTTTTTTGGTTGGTTTTATTTTGTGAGTAATTTGATTCTACAATCAGGGATGGACCTTTTGGGGGGAATGATCCAAAATTGTGAACAAGAGGAGAAGAAAATATACAAAGAAAAGAAAAATGTTATAAAATTTTCCATCTACCTTGGCATTGACCTTTTCTCATTTTTCTCCTACGTCTTAAAGAAAAAAAAAATTATATTACCTTAGGTGTGGGGCATTTCCGAGGACGTGATCACTTTTTTTTAGCGTAAAATCCATTAAGGTGAAGTTGGGTAGCTAGAAAATCTTTGATTTTTGTCTCTTGTTTTTTGGTTTTCAAAATAAAAATATTAATAAACAATACAACAAACAAATAAGAGAATAAGAGAATAAATTCAATTAGGTCGTGGTGTAAACTGGGTATTTTACACCCTTCAATAGAAAGCATACACCTCAACTTGAAACACCAAAAAATAATATAACCCTTTACACCAAATAATTTTCCTTCTCTTAACAAAATACCTCAAACAAATTATACATATTGATAAAACTATATGAGCCATCGTCTTGGTTAGTTTTGGAAACTCCAGTGTTGAGGGCTCGAGAGGTAGGTGGGGGGTTCGATAGTGGGTGGTGGGCGCTGGGTTTGAACAAATGGAAAAGCCTATGGGATTGATTTGAATTAAAGATACGGTATTTTCATCTTCATTGTATTTGGCGTTTTTACATGATTTGTCAAATTTCTATTGAAGACTATAAAAGGGAGTTTTACACCACATCCTGATAGAAAAGTTTCTCACAAAATAATCAAAACTATTTTCAAACTTTGTCACATCAAAACATGTTTTCAAATCAAAAACAAAAAAAATACCACCCCCCCCCCCCAAAACACATTAACAAAATATGCCTTCATAAAATTATGAGATTTTTACTTTATTCCTCATCAAGAATGGGAAAAATGTAAAGATCCCTTCAGAAGACCCATATAAAGATTGAAAAATGCTAAGGGTACTAATTATTTTACTAACATATGCTTACTAACTTGATGTGGAGCTCATTTATTGGTCCTTGCTACATTTCTCTTAATTAATTATTTTATTTTTTTTCAATGAATGAGTTACACATTAGGTTAGTAAGCCTCTGTTAGTAAAATAGTTAATACCCCTAACATTTCTCATAAAAGATTATGCGGAGGTTGTGAAAGATTGTCAACTTGCTTAAATAAATAAAAAATAAAAAATTTCTATTGCCTGTGCATCCGTCCCTACATGTGTTACAGATGGTAGTTATTTATGGCTGAAACCTCATCTTTTTCTTTGGTATTTGATTAAAGTGCTTTGAAGTTTATATGTTGTTTGTCTAACTTCTAGATATCTGGAAACGTTGGTCCTAATTCCCTATAATCATTTCTATAAAATATTGAACCTATAACAAATTAAGGGAAAGATACGTTTGAAACCTACTTCCCCTCCTTTGCCTTTATAGTGACCTCACCTAACAAAACATATATAAGTTTTGAAAATTTTCTTGGCCAATGGTCTGTTGACAAAATAATATCTCCCCAACAAATAAGATGAGGGTGGATGAGTGAGCTGTGTATTTAATTGTCAAAAAAAGAAAAGGAAAAAAATAAATAAAGGAATTTTCTTTGCCAATTGGTAAAGAGTTTGGAGCCACTTTTGGGATGATGTCAGGAAACAATTTCATTTCTAACACAATGGAGGGTAAATATTCTATGATGCTTTATGATTTCTCTATAGCTTACACAAATGCGTATTCCTTCTTCTAGATTATGTTGCCAGAAGCTGTCGCCATTGTCATGGCACCAAGAGATGGTTCAAGGTATGATCAAGATCTCATAGAATTGGGATCCTGCTGGATAACATATATTTGAAAATTATCCTTGCATAAATGATTACTTATGCTAGATAATCTCTTCTTTATTTATCTGTACAGAAAGCATGGCATTTTCCGGTTAACAACCCCCGGTGGCATGTCTGTCATTAGACACTGTCAGCAACGTGGCTTTCATCCACATAGTGAGCCTCCAGACGGCGGGCCCATATACAAGAGTTGTACAGATGTTTACATGAACCCCAATTTAAAATTTGACGTCATTGATCTTCGGTGATGACAATCAGAACATTCAGATGGGTAACATTCATGACCTTATTGTTCATATACCCTGTTCGAAAGCTGGAACAGGCGTGTGTTTATATATTGGTGCTTGTATAAAAGATAGGAGAAACTTGGGAGCTGACCATGCAACTAAGCATAATATACCCTGATCAATCAGCCATCAAATGGCAATGGAAGCTCTGTGCTTCTTTCTACATATGTTTTGTTGGTTGCATGGAAACAAAAACTTTTCTTTTCGTTTGGATTACAAATTTTTCAAGTGAAGTTTTAACAGAAGCATCGTTGGACATGAATGAGCACATTATGGAGATGTGAGCGGCTACTTGCATTTTTTTTTTTTTTTTAATTTATTTTTGCCTTATCAATGAAATTAATTTTCTGGATTTTCCCTCATAAATGCTACTCTTATGGCCTTTATGGAGATGCCAGCTTTGGTCGGCGAATGAAATTGAGTGTTCATCGGCAATGCTCAATATCTGTCACCGTTGATCATAGATAGATGATGAATCACGGCTGTGATGGTAAAAGAAGACAAATGTATGAATATTGTTGATTGTAGCGTACGTCACAGGCAACGAGTTCTGAGTAGAAGATGGTAAGTGGGTCCCAATGGTAGGGGGGTGGTTGAGAGGGTGACCCATGAAAGCGGGAAAAGGATGAAGCATTGCCAATGCCAGCATGTGTGTGTGGTCAGGGGCTTTTGTTTCATATGGGCAGGTTGTTTACATGTTTAGCCGTTTAGGTAAAAAGTTCGAAGCATTTGAAGGCCACTTGGGGGTCCGTTACCTTAAGGATGGAGGCCACTACCTCTACAATCATACAGCTGCCCCATCGTGCGTCTTTCATCAGGACTCTCTACTTTTTGGGTGGTGGGATGCTACTATTTACCTTCCTTGCTAAACACACTTTCCTCGATAAAATTTGAAAAATGCCCAATGACCCAAGATAACACCTTGAGGGGGTGAATAGGTGTTATCTCAACAAACCCAACTACCACAACCAATTCAAATTTCACTACTACACAGAATATCGCCAAAATCAAGCAAAACATAGAAGAAAGTAGCACATGAAATTGGTAACAAAGTGGAAACATTTTGAAGTATTCTTCACAAGTTAAAGCCATTTTGAGGGCAACCAACCCCATAAAACGTAACCACTATAGAAGAATAAACTATAATTAGTTTATACTTACAAAATTATTGTAGTAAAAAATTGACTTGTACCCAACAAACGACCCATTTGTATTCAACTGTAGTAGTTCAAGAACTACTACTTGAGGTTGTTGCATTCAAACGGGAGTAAGGCGTGTTCGAACAACAACTAGGGTTTTACAACTTATTGCATGAGGCATTTGAACGGGGTACGAACATTATTGCGATTGAGTATCTCGCATCTAGCTTGATTATCATTGTATTCGAACTATCTTTGAACATCCTTGAGATCAGAGCTTTCGATAACACTTTGCGGTACATTATACTTCTGCCTCTTTTGAACCTGGTGTGATTGCCCTTTGCGATCAAACCTTTCGAGAGATTGAAATTTGATGCCTTTAACCCAATTCTTGGAGAGCCTTTAAGACCTCGTTCGAATAGACTTGCTATTAGGGCATCATACCTTGAATTCCTAAATCTTGTAAAATTTTCTCATTTGAATGCCCTTCAATCGAGGTTGCAAATAACGGCTTCTATATTTAATTTGTACCAAGTTTTTGAACCTTAACTTAGGAACCAACTTAACTAAACACTAAACCTAGACTTACAACACAACAAGTTTTGGTACTGAATTTGCCAATGACATAAAATCTAGTGCCATCCTTGATGGCCTCAATGTCTTTGGCCTGTAACATCAGTATGGTGGGTAAAATAATCAATAAAGAGTTGACATCAATTGCACATGTTAAAATTTTGTGAAAAATACACTTTACTCCCTCAAAACATCACTACTTTGCGATTTTAGTCTCCAAAGTTTAAAAGGTGACACTCGAACTCAACAAACTACCAAATTGTGAGAATTTAGCCTATTAATTAAGTTTTTTTGTCTATTTGGACAAAATGCAAGTTATGTGCGACACATATGACTCTTTAGCCCATAAACTCCCAAAAATGCCCTCAGGGTAAAGTGCTAAAAAATCAAAAATAAAAGATAAGAAATAAAAATAAAAAAGAGAACTTTGGGGGTGGTGGATCCACCCCTATAGCCGACCAAGGACTAACCAAACCACCCCATGGGCATTGGTGGTGGCTGGCCACCCCCATATGGCCAAAGAGGGTGGCTCAACCACCCCTTATAGCCGACCTGTGGTGGGCTAAAACCACCCCCAAACCATTTGGTGTTGGTCAAACGCTCCCTATTTGTCCTTTAGTGATGGTTTGGCCACCCTCAAATGGCCAAATGAGGGTGGCAGAGCCACCTCTAACTAGCCGCGGGTGGTTTCGGCCAACCATATTTGGCCCTTTGGGGGTGGTTTGGACACCCCCAGGTCGACCATTGCGTAGTTGAGCCACACCAATTTTTTTTTTTTCTTTTATTTTATGTTGTATTTAACCATTTTTTTTTAGTTTTTTTTTTTTTTTCTTTTATAATTTTTTTTTTTGACATTTTTTTAGTGTATATTTGAAATTTAAAATAACCGTGGCACGTGGTAAGTACAATTAGTACTTGATGTGTCAAATGAGAGTCACATGAGGGGCTCCAATACAACAAGTCAATCAATTTAGGCTCCAAAATGTCACAATCTTGATTAAATGTGAAAAACCAAAGTCAAAAGGCTCCTAATGACACAACTTTGCTTGTCTTGAAGCACTATATGAATCTTGAAGTTCAATCCTGTAAATAGATCAAAGATTCTTCTGATGACCTTACCTTCTTCATAATGTATGATATTTTAATTTCATCATCAATTTGGTTTTTTGGGTTATAAGGAGACCCACAGAATTTCACTAGGAATAGGAATAATTTTTTTTTTTTAGTTTGGCCAATGGCCAGCTCCCTGATCATGCTTAGTAGATGGTTAGGGTTTATACTTAAAAAGTCAATTTATTGGGAAAATTACACTTTACCCTCAAAGTTTGAGCCGATTTTCAATTTGACTTCTAATATTTTATTTTTTTACAATGCACCCCACCTATCCTTTAGTCATAGGGGTCTTCTCTAACAGAAATGTGATCACGTGATTTGCATATAATCACTTATGCGCCTGCCTTCCCCAAAATGCCCCCAACCCACACACATGTCATAACCCCTAAACACCTCGCTGATTTCCCCAGCTCCTTCGCCAGATCACTATCGTCGGGGCTGAGGTGTTGCATAAGTGGTGATTCTCCTTGCTAATCGGAAGGTAATTTTGCAAATTTGCAAGAATTTGAAATAAAAAACAGTGTGGGGTTGAATTTGAGACATCTCTTTTTTTTTTAGATGGTTGAGATGAGAGAAACCCTAGCGTTGTTTAAGGCTAAGCTCTATTGGTAAAAAATAATTGAATTTGTGTAATTTGATAGCAAGAGGATGAAGTGAAGACCAAGAGATCGCTCTTCACGCTATGCGAGCTTCACCGGAGAAAGGTGTGGTAACCGCAAATGCGATTTGTGCAACATGTTTTCATTCGTCATCAAGGTATACACGTATTTTTCTTGTTGGTGGCTGTGTGTAATTACAAATTGCTAATATTTTGGATGTTTGGGATTCACAGTGTGTGTTTGAATTACTTAATTGGAATCATGATTGCTGCTTTGTCATTTCTTCTTGATTATGAGAAGATTGAAGATGAAAATGAAGATGATGATGATGATGATGATAGTGAGGCTTCAAGCAGTGAAGACGACTTATAAGGTCAATTGCTTGTTTTGCGTGTAGGGGTTATGACGTGCATGTGGGTTGGGGGCATTTTAGGGAAGGTAGGCACATAAGTGATCATGTGTAATGCCCCGAGAATTAATTAACTGGTAATTAATTTCACGGTTCGTCTCCTAACCTTATTCCACTCCAAACAAGACTCAGAGACCTCTACTCTTCGAAAACAGAGGATACCAAGCAGCGAAAGTAATTAAGTTCTATAACATTAATCATTACAACCAGAGCATGTACCAAAGAACATCAATGTAGCTGAAATCATACTATACATAATATCATTACAAGAGATTTATGTTATATCTTAATATGCAACCATGCATCAAGCCCTAAATCTACAGCATAACTTAAAAGTACTAGTTACCATGAGTAATCGCTTAAGCTTGCAATAAGTTCTCAAGCATCTCCCGGATTGAATCCTCTAATATAACCGGATGTTTCACGGTATCCACTATCTATAACAACATAGTTTAACATATGGAAAAACAAAAAAACAAAACAAAACAAAACAAAACAAAACAAACAAACAAACAAACAAAAGGGAAATAATACAAAGGTAAGTCCGACGACTTAGTGAATAGAAATGCACATGACGTACCCGTCATTAAATGTGAACTCAATTATTTATAAAGTACATGCAAGATTATGAGATGACAGTTTATCATGGATGTGATATATATAATATAATATATGTTTACCATACAGTAATAGTTCAACAGTATGGTCTACCCGAGATATTACAATTTCTCAGTAGGGTTCACATTGTCCCGAGGGACCTGTAGTTTAATGTCGGTACCCCAGCCATTGCGTGGCTACCGTATATAACATTAGCAGTATGACCGAGTCCGACCTCGGGTTGCCCACATTGCTAATGATGTCCGTCTTATAGTGACCATTCGTTGGGAATGGTTGCGTCTTGGTCACGAAACCATTGGATCCAAAGCCCACATACATACATTTGACCATAAAGTTAACCCGTATAGTAAACTCATGTAATACCCCGATAAAAAAATAACCATTTTTATTATTCAATAACCTTTTCACAAAAGCAATTAACAAGGTTTTCATAAGAATTGTTTTAACAAAAAGCCAAGCTCTTAGTGTTAACCCAACGAGACCTTAATCCCTTAGAAAATAGAAGCCAAACACTAATTCTTTGGGGGTGGACGTTCGCTAGGTCAAGCGGACGTACGCCACTGTTTTTATTACAGACGAACGTGTGGGGACCACCGGACGTACGCTCTGTAAATAGTACATCAGATGTACGCAGAACCACCGGATGTATGCTACTTTTTGAAATACCCCTTAATTAATACCTGAACATATGAGATACTATTTGGACCACTAGACAAATAGTACCGGACGTACGCTAGGGTTGGCGAACGTCCTCTGCTTTTTCAGAGAGTTGGTGGCAACCTTCCCCTATAAATACCCCTTTCTTCCTCTTCTTCTTCACTCCTATTTAGAGCTTTGGCATGCCCCTAGGCTGCCAGAATTGAGAAAGCCTTATATCATGAGAAAATTGTGAGTTTAGAGGAGTTTTGTGAGGAGGAGCCCATGTCTTTGCTTAGCTTCGAGGTATGCTTTGTTTCTTTTTACATTTCAGCACTATTTTACCTTTTAGTTTATACCTTGATGAGTTTTCCAAAGTGTTCATTAAGCATTCCTTAAAAGTGTTAATGTTTTTAAAAGTTCTTTAAAGTTTCATTGTGTTGTGATTTCTTACGTTACATGTGCTTATTTGTTAGCCTAGAAGAGGCTTAGAGGTCTAGAAATGATGTAGAAATCAAGTGCTATTCAAAAACCTGAAGGTGTGCTTAACTCACAAAGCGGACGTACGCCATCGGGCCGGACGTATGGTCAATGGGCAAAGCACCGGTTTTGAGTTTCGCATGTGTACACTCTAGTTTAGCCGTATTTTTAGATTATATAAGGCTTAGAATAACGGTGTCTTGTATCCGTTATAGCAGGACTTAGCTTGGCCAGAGGATTCGCTCGAGTGCACGAGATAAGTGAACCTTTACAGCATTTTTACTTAAAAACGTGGGATATGTCAGCTGACTGACTACGAGTATGATATGAGCATGCCTATTTTATAATTACTTGGTAAATTGCATTATGAATTGGTTGATAAGATGCATCGTATGACATGGTACATCGGTACATGCGGTATAAATGGCCATGGGCTTACTATATAAACTTCATACTATGTTCATATGTGTATGTTATATAGGGACTTCGGATCCAATGGTTTTGTGACCAAGGTGTAGCCATTCACAATAGTTGGTCACTATATGACGAACATCATTAGCGGTGTGTGCCACCCGAGATCGGACTTGGTCGTACAACTAATGTAGTGTATGGTAGCATGCAATGACTAGGACACCGACATTGTACTATAGATCCCTTAGGACAGCGCCAATCTTGCTGAAAATGGATAATATCTCGAGTAGACCATATATTAGAGTTATGACCTATAAAGCATTAGCTTTTCTTGCATTAAAATATTTAGGTAATTATTGCCGGTAGTACACCATGATCTTTGAAAAACCCGAAAAACTACTAAATGGTGTATTAACTGAGGTAATGCCCCTTTTTTATTACCACTTAAATTGCAAGTTTACTTTCATTAATTGGGTTCATGTCAAACCTATGTTTTAAGGTTTACTTACTAAGTCGTTAGATTTACACTATTATTAGTCTCTAGGTAACTTGACTCAACACTCTGGGAATGGCATGGTTGCTGCTACCCGTGTGGTTTAAGACTTGCCAATTATTACAGGTTTGTCATTATTATTGCTTAGTTCTCCATGTTCATACTTGATGAATTATAGTAACTCAGATTTATTCACATTCCATTGCATTTACTCTGATGAGGCTAGAGGTGCGATTTCCCGTTTAGTCACAAGTTGACATAAATGAGGTAATTGCCAATGATTCCACCAAATTAGCCGAGGCTAATTTTGGGGGCGTTACAGCCAATAGCCACTATACCGCACGTACCGGTATACCACGTTATATGATACAATTAATCTTATCAGTCTTTTACATGCATAGTTTTATAAGTCTTATTATTATCTTATTAATTGTCACACGTTTTCACAAAAGAGAGTTTCTAGTAGTTCCAAAATGTATTTCATGAGAGTTGTAAAATATGCATATTTGATATATATAAAATAGATATGCAATGCAAGAAAAGTAACAACAAAGCATCTATGTGAGTTTGTACTCACCCGAGTCAAAAAGCTCATCCATATAATTTCCTTGAGGCTCCATAACCTCGAATATTGAGAACATATCTATCATTAGTTCTATTTTTACTAAAACAACTCTAGAATAAGGAAACACGAGCTATGTGACGACGGCCAGTGAAAATAAAGCTCTCTGTCACACTCTTGACCGTATGTTCGAGCTCGTGGCCGTATGTCCGCCGTGATACTTCGGATCGTACATTCGGTCTCGAGACCATATGTCCGCTTTAAAATTTTCAGAGAGAACCTCATTTTCTCCACTAGTCCTCTTATTCTCCAAACCAACTCCTAAGACTATCAAAGACTTCCTAAGGTCTCATAAGTCGAAATTAAACCTCCATGCAATGCGATCATACTAAGTTAACATAATAACGCTAACCTAAACAAGATTTAAAGCATAATTAAAGCTAAAACTACTATTATCAACACAAGACAATAATTGAGCAGCATAACGATTTAATTAAAGAGTTAGGCAATAGAGCATTACCTCCTTGAAGCAAAACTTCAAGAACCTCCACTCCACTAGCTCCGAATTCAAAAATCTCACACAAAACACTCACACATGGAGGATTTTCGCAGTCTGGGGGCTTTAGAGGGGTTAGGGGTGAGAATGGGTGTGAAATGGGTGAGAGGGTGAGGGGTATTTATAGAGCCAGAAAGCAGTGGACGTCCGGTCCTAAGGGCTTACGTCCACGTACTATTCACCAACAGTCCAAAGACTGCTTCGTATATCCAGGTATTTTCTAGCGGTTAATCCAAAAAGTAGCATACGTTCATGTACTATTCATAAAGTACGATATACTATCTGTCAGCGTATGTCCGGTGGTCCCAGCAGATGTCCGCACTAAAAAACAAGAGCATACATCCGCTAACCCTAGCTTACGTCCGGTCCAAAAGAGAAAATTCTCAAAATGCCTTTCTGGCTAATCCTAGTAGCCCAAAGTCCAAATTAACCTTATAACTAAGTTACTTATGCCTAGTTAATTTTTTGGGTTACTATATCATGTGCCGGTCACGTGATCACATTTCCGTCAAAAAAGACGGTTGTGAGTAATGGATAGGCCAATTTGGAGAAATTTTAAACTTTGGTGGGGTGCATTGTAAAAATTGAAACATTGGAGGTCGAATTGAAAATCAGCTCAAACTTTGGGAGGTAAAGTGTAATTTTTCCTAATTTATTTTATATGACATTTTAATTTATTAAAAAAAAAAATTGTTTATTTATTGAACTAGTTGAAGAATATTGGGCATGTTATTATGTATGTGTGCATATTATTTTGTATATGTGTAGTCCTTATTATTTTGTTAAATCATTCTTATTAAATCTAAAACAAAAGGAATATTCCTTATTACTTTGTTTCTTACAAAAGACTTAGATTCATTCTTGAAGAAGGTATTCTCACAATGTTATATGTGATTACCCAATGCACTGAGATGTTGATTGTAAAAAGATCTCATTCATAGATACATCAAATTAATGACCTACACTTTATATTTGAGTTCATAATCTTCTCAAGATTTAGGGCAATTAGTCCTCTTATTATTCCACTTTATTATTTCCACATTATTAGTTTCTTTTAGCGGAAATAATAAAGCGGTGACACAAAGATATACATTGTTTGGTCTATGATCTACGTTCACAGGATAAAGCCCTAAGGCTTCATTAAGCTCTTATTTTTCTGAGTAGTATTTACATATGCCATGCTTCTATTTATAGGAAAATCATGTTGGATACAAATAAACTTTTACTCTAGCTAAGTTAGCTATGTGATAATCTTTAACTATAACTAGACTTCAACTGTAACTCAATGATAGTCTTCAAGTATGACCTAGTGATATTCTTCAAGTGTAAGTTAATAATAGTGTTCAACGGTGACTATTATTCTTGAACTCCATGATATACTCTAACAGCTCCTCTCTCTCTCTCTCTCTCTCTCTCTCTTTTAAATATTGCTTTTAACTTTTTTTAATTTTTTATTAGGTAAAGTTCACGTAACCCCTACAATTACTACCCTAATGATAATCTACCCGCAAACTATCAATTGCGACAATTTACTCCCCCAAAACTACCAGAACAATGACAATGTACCCCCAATTTTAACAAAATGACAAAATTACCCTTACTAAAATAAAAACAAAAATACGAAAATTTAATTTAATTTTTCAAGATTTTAAGTGTATTTTTGTCTTATTGAAAATTCTATAAAAGTAATTTTGTCATTTTGCTAGCATTGGGGGATACATTGTCATTGTTTTGGTAGTTTGGGGGGGTATATTGTCATAATATTTATGAGTAAATTGTCATTAGAGTAGTAGTTTGAATGAGTCAAGTAGACTTTACCTTTTTTTATTTATAATATATTTGTAATTTAAAGTAACTGTATCGCGTAGTACATACATTTGTCATATAATGTGTCAAATGAGAGACAATTGTTTAGACGGTAGGTTGATAGAATGACCGATATGAAATCAGCTTTTTAACATTCTTACTTTTTATATCACATCAATCACGATTTATTATTATTTAAACAAAACATTTTTACATTTATATATAAAAAAATTCAAAACTTCTATCTATGTAATATCACTGCAATCACCTCTAAACCAACAACTCACTATACATGTCCATTAGGACCATTACCATACAAGGTCTAAATATCCCTAACATTAAGTTATAAATTGACATGGGTTTTTTATGAAGGAAGCAATCTTTATTTAAATAATTGGTTGAATGCAATTGATCTATGAGTCAAACTCACAGAATAGGTGAGTTAGACAACTTAACAGGCACATTAGTTTGTCTTCTTTTATGAGAAAAGTCTTACTATAAGGAGATAAAGATAGAGGGATATAAAAAAATAAATTGGAGGAATATGAGAATATATAGTTGAAGGGTTCAAGATTTTTTTCTCAAAATACATATTTTATTGGCAAAAAAAGTCTATGAGATCAATTTCTAGATTGTTCTTTTTTCTTTTTTTCTTTTTCTTTGCTTATTCTATTTGTGATTTGCTGGACTTATTATACAAGAAACAAGTCTCTCTTGCCCTCAAATCTTCCATCCATACCACTATGAAATGACTTGGTCTCAGCCTCATGGGTAAAACAGTTCCTATCTATAAAGGATGCTTGCAGCCATGTTGGTGAGGGTAAAAATGTCTTGTGCTTAATTTTTGTACAGACCGGCACACTCCGTAACATATCTTTTTGAGTAATGTTGGATGTAGGACTTTTATCCCTTAAAAGTGATGTGATTTTTAAACTTACGATTGAAATTTGATCTAATTGTGATTCTAAAAACGCAACTCCAAACAAATAATTTTTTACGATTTGGTTTAAAATCACACTTTTTGTATATGAAATCGCAATCCCAAATGCACTCTTAATCATTGATTTGGATTTCCGGGTAATGAGGAGACATAAATAATTTCACTAAGCCTAAACGTTTTTATTTTTATTTTTCATAGCTTGGCTAATGGCTAGAGCAAACCAGCTCCCTAATCATGCTAGAGGAGTCAAATGTCTAACATATTGTCAACTAGATTAATTATTTGTTGTGGATATTTTAAAAAGAGAAGGTGGATTAATTTCTTTTTAGGTAAACCCAATATAAATCTAGATTAATTATTCAATAATATATGTTATATAATATCTAGCCTGATTATCCCCACAATAAATATAGGGACCCAACTGAGAAACAGACATACTAACAATCGTCAACCTACCCTGAAATTATGCAGCCATAGAATGTAGTTTTTTATGTGCAAGAATCACAACCATCAGAACAAGAAAGGTTGTAATTATCATGTAAAATAATTAATTAATTATGATTAGCAAAATGATTATCTCATGATCCCTCCATTAATTGCTACCAAATACCCATGGGAGGAGTGCATGTTGACTATGTCTTAAATTATGGTTGGTGGGTTCTTTCATATGACGCAACATGAGAGATATCTCAAGGTTAAACCTGTCGCTGAATATGTTAACCTTTTCCAAAATTTGAATTAAAAATATGATTGTTTTTTTATTGACTTTTAGAAATGATTGTTTTTGAACAAAATATATAATTTGATGTTTTCAATCGAAGATACTTTTTATTGTGAGCTTAATTAGAAAAAAAAAAAAAAAAAAGACAGGTTTATTTATTTTATTTTTTAATTGAAAAGGCAAGTGAAAAAACTAACGGTAGTTATAGTAGCATTTATCTGCTGTGAACTGCATAAGAGGGGTCTAGAAGATGAAAATTTCATTCAAATTTGACTAAGCCATAATTTTACCAAGCCCCATTAGAACATCAATAGGACTCGAGGCGTATAATACTAATATGATTAAGAATTCAAAGTTGAACTATCATACGAGAACAAAGGTTATTACCATTTAACAATTGAAAGAATGAAGATTTATTGATTTGTTGGTAACCACTTCTTCAAATTCCATTTACTGTTTTCTATTTCTAATAATCTCTCACTCTCCAATTTCATTCTTGCATAAGCATATTATAATCCAACAACTAGACTATAATAAACTATGGGGGAAATTATAAGGGTGAAAAGGTGAGCGGTTATTAACCACCTACTAACCGCATTAACCGCTAACTACACATATATATACATAAAAAAGATGTCATTTTGTGTTTAAAATTTTAAATATATATAAAAATATAAAAATGATGTTATATATAGTATGATATTATCGTATTACCATAGAAACGACATCATTTTAGTTTTTTTTTTTTTTTTTAAAAAAGAATTTCTTTTAAAAAGCAGTTAGCGGTTATTAGAGTTATTAACCACTAACCGCTAGTTAACTGTCTCGGTGGTTAGTAGATTTTAAGGGTAACTTCACTTTAAACTCTTGAATTGCCACGCGATTTGACAAACCTCCCAAACTTTTAAACCTCTCAATTTGAACCCCCTAAACTTTCAATTGTAGTCAATTTGAACTCCTCCGTCAGATTTTAAACGTTAAAAGTGAGACAATGACGTTTATACCCTTGATTTTTTTATAAAATTCTAAATTTAACCTTAATTTCAAATTTAAAAAAAAAAAAAAAAAAAAAGGAAACTTCATTGAAGAACCCCGAACTTTCACCCGTTTTGAAATACTTCCCCTAAACTTAAAAAACTCTCAATTTAGGCCCATGAACTTTCAATTACTCTCAATTTGGACCATTCCGTCAATTTTAGCCGTTAAAAATATAAAAAAGACCAAAATATCCCTGATTTTCATTTTTAAAAAAATAAAAAAACATTTTGTAAGTTTGAATTTTATACAAAAGTCAGGCGTATAAACGTTATGTAATGTTTAAAATCTGATGGAGTGGTCTAAATTGAGAGCAATTGAAACTTCAGGTGATTAAATTGAGAGTTTTTAAAGTTTAAGTGAGGTATTTCAAAACGGGTAGAAGTTCAAGGATCTTCAGTAAAGTTTCCTCTTAAAAAAATTAAAAAAACGAAAAAATGAAAAACAAAATCAGAAATATTTTGGTCTTTTTAGGTATTGTCGTTAGAAGTTAATAGCTAAATCAAATGGATGGGTGCAAATTTATTGCAATTGAAAGTTTAAGGGTTCAAATTGAAAGGTTTTGAAGTTTGAGGAATGGCTTGTTAAATCGTATAGTATTTCAGGGATCTAAAATGAAGTTATCCTTAGATGGTTAACGGTTAGCGGGTTTTCCCAAATCCAGTGTTTTGAAATATTTTACTTTTCTAAGCTAAGAGTGGTTTATATATAGAAAGGGGTAATGTGGTTTATATATAGCTTTGATCACGCGAAGGATGACATAAAGCTCGAGTCAGTACTGTAGGCCTGCTGGGGGGGAACTATCGAATCCGTTGCCATTGTGCTGTAACCTAAATTTAAATTAAGTTGATTAGGTACGCTATTAGCCATTAATAGGGTCAAATCAGCCCTCATTAATTAAGCTTTTTAACAACCTTAAACTTTTCTCAAAATCATGCATGCCAATATCGACCAATACTTAAAAAAAATATGAATATATATTTTTTTTTTTTTAAAAAAAAAAAACGCTTAATTTTCAAGCTTTTTTCATAACACAGTTTTGAGTTATCTTAGAGCAAAAAAGATTTTTTTTAAGAAATGTTTTTAATTATTTTTATTAAACTGATCTATTTTTACTTGACATAACTTTTTAATTATTAAAAATATTTTTTAAGCTCCTTAATGTAACTGCAAACAAACTCATTGCGTGAAGGCTCCCAAATTTTATTTAATTTTTTTTTTTTTCATAGTTAGAGAGACTATTCCGATTAACTTCCCTCTAACCCATTCCCTTCCTTAATATGGTATCGGTTCCTAAACATTAAAAATGCTACATTTCTACCTAATGTGTAGGAATCCAAAAGAGCATATTCCTTACTAAAAAAGAAAAAAGAAGAAGAAGAGAGAGAGCTCTATGAATTATTTATTTTAATATAAATTATTTCTCTCTCATTTTTCATCTTTTTGCCTTTTATTAAGGATTGTCTTGGAATTTTTTAAAACAGAGATATGGTAAAGCATAAACTTGTATTTAAAAAATATAGCAAAGGATAAGGAAATTAATTTACTGTTAAATGTATTTGAATATGGAAATAAAAAGTAATTTTGTTATTAATTAAAAAATAAATAAATAAAAAGAAGAAGAAAAAAGAGGAGACGCGGTAATGGAAGGGGAGCACCTCAACCGGTGGTTGAGAGAGTAGGTAGAAAAGTCAATATTTTGTTGATCCTAAAAAAAGTTGCTCAAGCAGTCACATTCCTTCAGCTTCATCAATCAGCACTATAATACAATATATATATATATTGAATTTGTCATCCTCATCTTTTTCATTTATTATTATTATTATTTTGTTTCTTTTTTTCTTTTCCCCTTGTTTCTAGTTTTTCTTTGCCTTTTGAATGACGTTAACCCCTTGAATATTTTTCACGTTATCCTCTTTCTCTTTCTCTCTCATTGGCCTTATTTTTGCAGCTTTCTTTCTTGCTACCTCTAAATTATGTTCCCAAAAAGCTCAAACCACATATATATGTATTTATGGCTTGGATTTATTTGTTCTCAAATCCTTTTCATATTTCATGTCTCTACTATTATTTGTTTTATTTCTTTCCTTAAACATTAACAGGAAACAATAGATAGCCTCCATTGCCAGTGAAGAAGAACATTCAATTTTCCCTCAATCATCCTTGAAACTTGGAAAAAGCTGCCTGCTTCTTTGTCCTATATTTATTCTTCAAACTCAAACATTTCTTTCTACCTCCTTAACTTTTTGACGACTTCCAACTCCAACCCTATTATTTCTAGGCTTTAATGTTTGAATCTTCTGCCACCTCTTTGAATTATTTGAGTTCTTCAAAGTCTTTACTGATGATCATATTATTGATCTTTTTCTCCTTCTAGAATTTCTACCATTTTTCATTGTCTTAATTTCCTTGGTGGATTGATGATATGTGCTCAGAAACAAGTCCTCCTAGAATATCTTTCTCCCATGAATATGATCTCGGCCACCCACAAGTTGCGCCAATCGAAAACAAGGTGAATCGAACAGATCACTCCTTGCTTTTGGATCCAGATTCTGATTTTGAGTTCTGCTTTAGCAGCAGCAGCTTCGAGCATGAATCTTGTTCAGCAGACGAGCTTTTCTCCAATGGCATGCTTCTTCCAAAAGAAATCCATAGGCCTATTGCTCTGCTTCCTCCTCCTCCTTCTGAGAAATCGAAGAAAGATTTAGGCATGAAAGAAGAAGTCATGGCTATAAAATCATCAGATTTGGAGCAGAAACATCCATCCAAGTCTTTCTGGGGCTTCAGAAGAAGCACTAGTCTCAACATTTCTGACACTAAGAGAAGCTTGTTATGCTCATTGCCGCTTTTATCTCGAAGCAATTCAACTGGTTTAACAATGGTGAAGGATGTTCTCAATAAGCAAAATTCACAGAAAAGAGCATCTGTTTTCATGTCAAGATCATCATCATCTTCTTCTGCTTCATCTGCTTCTGCAATGCAGCAAAAACCTCCATTGAAGAAGAATTATGGAGGGTCTCTCCATGGTGCTCGGATTAGTCCTGTGTTGAATATCGTACCACCTCCTTACATTTCTAAAAGAACTGAAAATCTCTTCGGTTTGGGGTCTTTCTTACGAGACAGGAAAGGTAAAAAGAGCAAGAATTAATGATTTTACTTGCTTTTTTCATGGACCAAATTATTAGATTTTCGTTTGTATGTAAAGATATTGTAGTTTTGGATTTATGCTTTTTGCTTGAATCATGTCAATGAACATGGAAACAATTATAAAGGGTGAAGTATATTATTGAGCTTTAGAAGATATATATATACATATATATATATATCCAAGAGAAGCTAATTATTGTATATGTTAAACTCATATGATGAGGAAAAGAGATAAAGATGGATGGATTCATGTATTTGAAAATGTCACAAGCTCAAGGGACACAGCATGCAACAGGTACCCTTCTCTCATGCTTGTCTTATTCTTCTTCTCTTTTTGATTTTTCTTTAGGCTATAATGTACATATACTTTTCATTTGGCAGTTACTCTATGAGAGATAGATAGATACCTTTACTTCTATTATAAGATTCAGACAAATGGGGCTTGAATCATGGGGGTAGGTTTGAAAAAAACAAATCTAGCTATGCTGAAAATACCTTCTCTTTCCGGAAGCGTCAGATTCGTTTGCTAATGCTTTTTAGCTATGATAAAAATAAAAGTACTAACAAACAACTCAACATACAACACTCAAAACATATTTTCACCTTTATATCACGTCACAACGAAAACATGAAAATTACGAGCGTTGTTTGCCAGAACTTGAGCTAAAACTGATCTAACGATGGACATTTATTTCTTGGGTTTGTTAATTTTGAATCTTTCAAATGGGGTCAGGCTTAAGGATTGGACTAGATACCTTTCCCCCCTGGTGTCCAAATATTGTGGGGTCTGGTATAGTGGTATGGACCCCCTACCCATTTTATTAGCATAATGAAAAGAATGAAAAGATACAAAGAGGAATAGGGCATATATATAACTTTTCTGTAATAATAAGAGCAAATATATATATATATTAAAAAAAATCTATTTTATTTCTTGGCCAAAAAAAATGGTCATTTATTCATGTCCTCAGAGTTGGATATGGGCTTTTTTTCTTTTGGGGCTGTCGACAATCTTTGAGGTATGGAGGTAGGCAATGGATAATGCTTAGGTATATATGAACAACATGGAGACTTGCTTCCATGAATGAGCTGTAAATGCATTCATTAATGAACATTCAGAGAGTTTGAATATGTCAAAGTATTATGATATATTGATTAAATTTACCTCTTCCTAACAGCTTAAGCTTTTTGGATAAGTGGTGATTTAATATAGTATCAAAGCNCATTTATTCATGTCCTCAGAGTTGGATATGGGCTTTTTCTCTTTTGGGGCTGTCGACAATCTTTTGAGGTATGGAGGTAGGCAATGGATAATGCTTAGGTATATATGAACAACATGGAGACTTGCTTCCATGAATGAGCTGTAAATGCATTCATTAATGAACATTCAGAGAGTTTGAATATGTCAAAGTATTATGATATATTGATTAAATTTACCTCTTCCTAACAGCTTAAGCTTTTTGGATAAGTGGTGATTTAATATAGTATCAAAGCTAAAGGTCAGGATCGAACCTTGACTCCACCAAATCATCATCCATTTAAATTAAATATTTTACATGCTGGGCGTCACCTATTAAAAGAGAGTTTGAACCTACACGTGAGGAAGAATGTTAAAGTAATATGATTAAATAATTAAATTTACATATTCTTAAAGAATACATGTAGTTTAAGGAAAGAAGCAGAATCTGAACAAAACCCCCCTTACAATTATAATTTAACTTTACCAGATGTAGTCATAAGCAGACAAAGATGGTCAATATCACATGACTCACATCCCATATAGTAGGGATGATCTGAAAGGTGATTGAATTAATAATAATAATAATAATAATTTTTGGTCATCTGAGCAAATGGATCGAGTCTCCCTTTCACACGGTTAGACCCCTCGTGCTTGAGCAAAAAGAGAATTAATTACTGCTGAAAATCAATGGGTGTTTTTAATATCTAAACAAATAAACTCAATAAACATGGTAAGAGCTATAAATTACTTAGAATCACGTCACGTGAATCCTCAAGTCATTGCCTATATATATTTACTTATGCTCCCTAAATTTTTAGCCGTAGTACCCGGCTCGGTGTCAAAATTGAAAACCGTAGTGCAAGAAAACAAAAATTCAAGAAGAGTGAACTCTTCAACAATAAGTACATACGAAAATAATAGCGCCGAATTTGGAAACCCGATAATAAGAAAGTGAGTCTATGAATAACTTTAAAAGGACTTTGTTGATTAGCATGCAGTCTATCCATTCCAAGGGGAAGCTAGCCCGCCCTTATTTCTTGGCCAAAAAAAATGGTCATTTGTTCATGTCCTCGAGTTGGATATGGGCTTTTTTTTCTTTTGAGGCTGTCGACAATCTTTTGAGGTATGGAGGTAGGCAATGGATAATGCTTAAGTATGAACAATATGGAGACTTGCTTGCATGAATGAGCTGTAAATGCATTCATTAATGAACATTCAGAGAGTTTGAATATGTCAAAGTATTATGATTTATTGATTAAATTTACCTCTTCCTAGCAGTTTAAGCTTTTGGGATAAGTGATGATTTAACATGGTATCAAAACTAAAGGTTGGGATCGAACCTTGACACCACCAAATCACCCTTCATTTAAATTAAATATTTCACATGTTGGGCGTCAACTATTAAAAGAGAGTTCGAACCTACACGTGAGGAAGAGTGTTAAAGTAATATGATTAAATGACTAAATTTACCTCTTTTTATCAGCTTAAAATAGTTTAACAAATTGTGTTTTTAAAAAGGATTTTGTGTACAATTTTGGTCCCCCTACCCATTCCATCGTTTTTTGGGTCATCTTGATTTTTCTTTCCTTTAAACTGTTTGTTTTCTGTTGATGATAAGTGGTCGATCGAGTGGCCCAAAGGAAGGGATAGAGGGAGATTTGATCCAATAGTTTCCATTTCCTGGGATGGGACGAGTGTGTGTGTTTTACATCGACATGCATTTACCAAGGAAAATGAACCAAAAAAAAAGAGTTGTCTCCTTTTCAAGGCAAAAACTAACACGACAACAAACAATAAAATGACATCAATAACAGGTGTTAAGTAATGAATACCCAATACAAATAAGCTCAAAATATTCAAAGCATGCCCGAGTTTCAAAAGATCAATGGGTCAAAATTCTCCAAAACAAATTAAAATGTTCACTCAACCCATGCTTGTGTGTTTTGTGTGAAAAACAATTTTATTAAGGAAGCTTAAGATCTTATTTAATGAGGAGAAAGGTTTAGCAAGTAAAAAAAAATAAAATAAAAAAAACACTCGTGCATAATAAGCACATTCCAAGAAATAATTATTAGTGAACTTTCCGAGAGCAAATAGGAGAAGGATTATAAGGAATCAAAAAATTGAAAAAAGCAGTGAACTCCTCAAGAACAAACCAAATAAAATAGACAATTATGAGACTGGAAACATAAAATAGCAATGACCCTATCCTCAAAATAATAAAGGAAACTCCTAAATTAATCATGACTTGACAAGTGGAATTTTTAAATAAATTGATGGAAATAGATCGTACACCTTTTTTTTTTTTTTTTTTTTTGAGTTAAAAATAGATCATATGCTTGACTTGACACGTTATTACTGTTATTTTATTATTATTATTATTTTTTATCAGTAAATAGTCATTTTTCTCCTCGTAGTATTGGATCATTACATCTGCCGCTGGTTGTGGAGCATGGGAGTTGACAAACGGGAATTCAAAAAATGAAAATTCTCTTCTATATTATATTTGTGAAAGAAAAAAATAATGTTTGGTAGAGAAAATATTATTTTAAATAATAAATAGTCAAGAAACAAAAGTACGCGATAAATTTTAATCACTTGATGACCACTAGGTGAATGGACCATTCAATACTGAAAAATACATTTTTAGGGGCTTGTATGTTATATTTCACACAAAATAATTTAAGATAATAAAGTGTAACTTTGGACTGAAAAAATAAATAAACTGCAATACGTTTGCATATCTTTCACTGCTATCTTGATACATCACGGACTGTATTGAACTACAGTTTAGCACCTATATATGCTTTTGAAATATGGATTCCCTAAGAGTTTTTATCTCTTAAATTTGGATGCAAGTCTATTTAAGATTGATTTTTAATAAATATATAAAGAGAAGTGCAGGTTCCCTACAAGAACCTACCCAAATTTATTCCTACATGGTATTTAAATTCGTAACAATAGAATTACAGAACACAAAGAAATATGTAAAAAGAACGGAAAAAATTAGGGTTTCGTTGAAGATTCTACCGCAACATGAAAGAGTGCAAGTAGCACATATTCTACAAGTGAGCATTTCGATGCTCTTATGGCTTCTCTCGTAATGTTCAATTCTTGAACATATGCAGATAAACCACAGGAAGTAGATCTTTAAGCTGATTCTGTAAAAGTGGTGTTCCACTGTTCGTCGGACATAACAATGGCCAGTGTCCGGGTTGGAGGAAAATTGGATTGTCTATACAAGTGTTTTTTTCTTTTCTATTTCTGTCCGGAGAATACAAGTATTTACAAACTAAAATGTGTATAAATATTTTCTCAAAGAAAAACAAAACCTCTCGTTATTGTGCTGTGGAGCAGTTGGCATTTGACGTCCGAGTCCTGATCACCCTGGTGTTATATGACCCACAGAATCCACACTTATGATACAACCAGTGGAAGCGCGAAACCCCCTTCCGTTCACAGTCATTGCAGAGTATATCCTGGATTGCCATTCGAACATTAGTAAGGACGAAAACAGTGTAAAACCAGTTTCAATTTAACAATTCTTTGGCACGAGGTACCTGACAATGATCGACGTATTCCTCTGGAAGCTCCTCTGAAGCCAACAATGCGTCGAGCATGCCAAAGTAAACCTGAGTTTTGCATTTTGGCCAAAACAAGAAATGAGTAAATGGCAAAGAAGCTCAGAAAAAGTAAAGGAACTTCATTCATTGTCATTTTCCCCAAGTAATGTAAAGGCTGCCGATTTTAGCACCATCACCAAGGATTAGTGAATTGTTTAGCATAATGGAAACTCTTGACCAAGCATTAAATGAAAGGAGAAAAAGTTGTCTTACCGCCATATCTCCTAAAGATTTGCAGCAAATTGGACAGGTGTAGTGACTGCAAGTGTATGCCTGAGAGAACAAAACAAGGTTTGAGATTAGATTCAACTACCATTCTCTTATTCCTCTTAAATGAAAAGATATATAAGATTAAAAAGTAAACAACGTATGCAGAACACAAGCATGATAGAGGAGACCTGAAAGCAAGCTGAATGCATGTAATGGCCACAAGGTAGAGCTCTGACGGTTGCACTAGATGTGAATAAGAAATCACAGCAGATAGGGCAGTTTGTTTCTAAGCCTTTCTCTAGGCACTTGTGGTTCACTACATTTATTCCCAGGCAACAATTGCAGGTCATGCAATGAAAAAAATCAACGCCAAGACCTCTCCCAAGACGGCATAAATTGCAAAATGGGCAGTGATATACAGTCCTAAAGCAAGGAAAATACCGATAATAAGTCAGTGCTTCTGCACAAGCATCAAGTGTATTGAGCACCAAAAAATACAAGGCAAGGTCTGAGAAATGAAACTACAAAGGTTTTTCACAAAAGCTTAATTATTCATTGGTAGTATTGATGTGAACAATGTAATCCCAAACTTTTCAAGTAAGATAAAAACAATGTTACAATTATTTATCTTCAACTTTATACGCTATGGTTGTACAATGCATTTTTATTAATGTATAACCATACAAAGGAAGAAAGGCGAGTGAAAGTGTAAACAAAGAAACAATTCTTTTTAACATTAACCCCAAGGGGTTGGCCTAGTAACCCTAAGGAGTTGGCCTAGTGGTTGAGGCTTGTGGTCTTAGGGAGTATCACCCTGTAGATCCCAAGTTTGAGACTTGTTAGGTATAAACTCCCCTTTGGGACCACACCCTCTGGTGTAAAAGCTAACGATTTACCCTGATCCGTGTAAGGAAACTTCCGTGGGTGCAGTCCAAAGTTTACTTTGCAAGGATGAGTCCGAAGGGCCTCGCCTTGTCGAGGTTCCCCATCATCAAAAACAAAAACAATATCCAGAAATCTATCTTAACCTTTCATTAAAGTTTAAAAAAATAAAATAAAGAATCTACAGTACTTTATTGCCACTAAATTTCTTGAGTTTGATAATTAATAAAAACATTTAAAATTTCCAATAAGAACTCGTGTACCTTTCATCATCAAAAAATTTACAGATACTGCAATAATACTTTGCCATCGAAAATCCATTGCATGAAGGTGTCACGCATATTGGCCCAATCGCTTGAACGGTCAGGCAACGCATGCACATCATTTCTGATGTTGCTTTCCTGCAATTATAAAACAGAACATTTAGAGATAAAATATCCCAACATGGAAATTGGCCAATGATATCAGAAAGTTACCTGTCCATTGAATGATCGCTCACATTGTCATGGCAAAATCTACATGCAAACAACTTGCCACAACAAGCAGCAAGGAGTTTGCAGTTTCTTTTATAGTGTTCACACCCAAACACTTGTTTCTCAGGATCTTGAAATGATGGTGTGTGTTCCACTAAATCTTCACCATTAGAAACTTCCCCAGCTACTGATTTAGGAAACTTCTGCTGAGTCGCTATCCAGCGACTAAAACAAGAAGGTAGTAATTAAGAATTTACAACTCATAACAAAGAGATGAAGCACTTTAGGATGACATAATCAGGTATTTATATCAGACCGAAGATAGATAAAGCATTTTTGAGAGTCTCCACTAGATTATTATCTTTTGCTTTTCTTTTTCTTTTTCTTTTTTCTTTTTTGGGTAAGCAAAGTAGATTATTATCATCAGAACTAACCTAGTCATAAGATTCTGTACAAGATATGCCCTTCTCCTTGGATCGAGAGTTGAGTCCCGATAAACCTTTCTGATTTCAGACTCGAGCTCATTTTGATTCATACGGAAAATATCCTTCCAACCAGGCTTGAACATCTGATCGCTGTGGTCCAAGCTTTCTTGATATTCCATACCTAGAAGAGAAAAACATTGAACTCAGTTCAACATACTCCACCAGACAGAATTTGCACATAACACGTGCAAAGTGTAAAACATGAACAACAATAGGACATATAAAACATGAGAGCCTACTAAGGCAACTAAATTTATTGATTGTAACCCTGTGCGTAGCACAAAAATAATAACCTTTTTGAGAGATGCTAGTTTCTGATGTTTCAGTCTCTGAAGTTGACACTGGACTTCCTTTCCAACATTCATTAAGCCATTCATTGAACATTGTGTTTTTGGTTGCCTGTTTCCATGTGTCCATCATTTTGTTTTGTTCATCCTGAGTAAGTGCAGAAGTTACCCATGGTAACATAGATTGCAGCACTTCAGCACCCGTAGTCCCAATTATGCGACCCACTATTTTGTCTTGCTCCTCCACAGAGAAATGTCTGCCAAACAAAGGCCACAGCTCAAGTTCTTCCCTGAAGATATGCTGATCCAATGTCACTCTTACTGATTTGCACATTCCTTGAAGCTTAGTAGCTAGCTCATTGTATTTTTTAGCAGAATCACTACCACAGGCAGAAGAAAATCCAACGTTACTTCCAGTTAAATACCCTCTCGTATGGGTCTTCTGCATGCTTTCAAGAAGGTGTGAAAGCTCAGAAAGAACAGAAGATATATCTTCAAAAAGTTTTTCTTCCTGCTTATGGTCCAATGTGTACGAGTGACTCACATTATGAAGTGTCTCTTTTGATTCTAACGCCGGAAACACTATGTCATCCTCAGCATTACTATGAGCTCTATATAATCCCCACAGCAGACGAAATCTTCCAATGAACTGTCGAAGGAATGCCTCATCACAGTCACTAAGCTTTCCAGATTCAACATCTAAATACTCCAAGTCTTTGCTTATGGCTTTATGAAATTTAAATATGGTATCAATTGGTCGTTCTGCACATCCAATATCAGAAGAGCTATTATCTGTTTCCCAGACAAAAAGACTGGAGTCAATAGATGGGGCAGAAGAGCTGAAAGACAAGGAACGCAAAGACTTGGCAGTAGCAAGAGAGCTCAACCCCAGATTATTACTGTTTACTCCTAAACCAGGGACACAACAAGGTCGATCAGTACAACATTGTTTCTGGGCATCTTTAGTCTCTGAAGGGTCAGGGTCAGGGGCATTGCTACCCTTGCAAGACACTGAGACATGTCTTTTGAACGGCCTTTTGCTTTCACCTGCTTCAGCTGATTCTGTGCTGTGACTACTGTCTCTAGTAGACAATGTGGAAGTACGTGCACAGGATGATCTACCAAAATTTTCTTCAATATCAGCAAAACTTTTAGCAGGGCAGCAACCAGTTGCATTTGGAGAAAAGCAAAAACCCTGGTTACGAGCCTTACACGCCCAACCAGAAAAGAGCGTTACCAGAGCCATATCTGAATTAGGAGCTGAATCAAAAAACTATTGTCAGATTTAAATTATGTAAAAAGTATATTTGGTGAATATTTTCACTTACTCCCCATGATGTTTCAATGTTTTTGCAATCATACAAAAAACTTTGCAATGTCACCCCTCCCGTCAAGATTTAGGGTTAAATTAATAGGTGAAATGTCTCTTATAACTCTACTAAATTTATAAAATTATAAATTACCCTAATCAAATAATTATTTAATATATATATATATATAGCCATGGCCAAGCTTGGCCATGAGTCACTAGGAGTATTTTCAATTTTTTTTTTTTTTTTTTAAATGGATATTTTAGGAATTTCTAAGTTGTCCATTAGGATTTAACAAAAAATCATAACGAATGGGTGACATTGCAAATAGTTTAGGCTTGGCAAAAACGCTAAAACATCAGGAAAGGTAAGGGAAGTTTTCGCTTTAATTATCTTCCTAGAAGCAACTATAGAGGAATTGGATGTAGAACCTGCTAATTGCATGTTTTCAAGGAATTTCCTTGCTTCATCTTCAGTCAATGATCCTACCAGCCATGGCAAGACACGCTCGATCAATTTCAAGGGCATCATGCACAAGCTTTTATACAAAAGTTCCCGCTGTCTTTTAAAGCTAAAGTGCTTTCGAGCAAGTGGAAGAACCTAGAATATGCAGGTTACTTAGCAGGTATCTTAAGGAATCAATGGGGATGTTTGATATTATACATTTCTAGTCATGAAACCTAATTATACCATGCAGCAAGAAAGTTATGGCTTCAGATACTGCTTTTATTTAATAGATACAAAAGGTGAAACATTTTTTTGCGACTCCAAAAAGCTATGTGATCACCTTCTAAAAAAGTCTATTACTACAATCACATGACAGTTGCTGCATAAATCCATACCAGTTACCAAAACTCCCTAGAACAGATTATTGCATCAACAGGGAACTGACCTGAACTTCCTCATTGTTGAAGTGCCGCTGTATAGTTTCCATTATATGATCAGCATGTGAGCACAATTTTACATAAAACTCAGCAGCTGATGTAGAGCTTTCTCCTGCACTTTGTATACTTTCAATTAAATACCTAAACTCATTGAACTGGCTTTCTTCTTCCGCATGCTCCTGGAAAAACGAAAATCCTCCATCCACAGCAGGAAATATGACCTTGTCCTCAGCAATACTGCAACCAGATGAGAATCAACACACCAGATGAGAATACACCAGATGAAGAAGAGAGGGTATATAATTTGTGATAGCAGTGTGAATTATTAATGAGTAAGCTACACTTTGCCCCCTTGAAATACCATCACTTGCAGCAAAAGCTATGCTCAAGCAGTCCCCTCTTATCTTACACCAGGCCCACTCTCCCACCATGACACTGTAGCACCAACACTGCAGCCATTGGATCATCCTTTGGTGTTGATCACATGCAATGGTGCCCCAATGGCCCTACAGGAGCATGCTGTACATTAACAAACCTTCCCAGCTTCAGCACACAGCCCATTCTCATCGTCATGCTCGGCATCATGGTCCTACCACCAACCCTCTCCCAAACCCCCCCACCCCCCCTAAGAGCACATAGTGATGATGCGTGCATCCCTGCCCCCTCCTAAAGTTGCTAACTTCTGGTTCAGCCCCTCATTCATCACTGCGGTGCTCCTTCAAAACATCCCTCAACAAATAGTCATGAAAGCCGCTATCAATGCACATATCATCCACAACATCCTCAGCTTCAGCCCTCCCCCAAAGTCAACATCACCAGTCTGCGGGAGCCTGCATCAGCGGCAACGTTCAGATTACATGAAACTCGAAGATCACAGCTCCTAAGTTTCTCATGAACTTGAATCTCCACTTGACAACATATGTTTTTCTCCATCATGAGATCAATGGCTCTCGCTTACAAGATCAAAGACTACCAAGAGTGGCAGGCTCACTGTGTTTCAGTTCTGGAGTTTTATGATCGGTCATAGATAGGGTTTTGCAGGATCAAGTTTCGATTGGGGTCTACGTGAAGGATTGAAAAAAGGCTCTGGATTTGAATAGGTGTTTCAATACCGCTAGCAACTCCATTGGGGTAATTTGGCCATTTCACAACTCCCAACTTTATATTTCCATCCACTTTAACATCTTATTTAGATGGAGGGGGGACATTGCAACGGTCTTTCTAATTAGGTGCCCAATCGAAACAATGTAAAGCAAATAGTGTAGTTCAAGAGAGCAAAGCGTAGTTTACTCATCATTAATCTATCAATGTTCGACACAATTCAAACAAAGAAAAAGGAAAAAGACAAAAAAGTTGAGAAAAGTTTGACCCCTTCTAGTTTTCATGATTCATCTAAATCAATCAAAGTACTAAACGACTTCTTGTACAGACCTTCTGGGGTGTTAACAATTACAACATCAAAGGTACTGGATCATCCTTTAAATGGAATCAGGGGTTTGACCATGTCTCCTTTTTCTTTTCCTTTTTTCTTGTTTTCTTGTCCCTACATTGTCATCTTTCCAGATGACACTTCCTTTGTACATTTTTTTCCCTTTTCTCTTTCTTGTTTTTTGAATGGGAAGAGAGAAGATAAGTAGCAGCTAGAACTAAAGAGTTCCTTGCGAACATTTCTCCTCAAGTTTTCCTATAGCAGCTGGAAGCATAAACAATTCTTTATGTCTTTGTACGTTTGAATAATTTGAAGATTTTCATGCATGGGAATATGAGAAAGGAAAACTTTGATTTAAAATGCCAATGAATTATACCAGCTCAGTCAACATCCCATAAGGAGGAAAAAAAAAAGCAGGGTAAAAACAAAAAAACGAAGGCCCAAGAGTAACCACAGCAAGGAACCTTTCAATATTTGTAAACGCAACCCCACCTCCACCACCCTCCAAAAAGAAAAAATAAAAACAAAGACACAAAAGGAAAAAATGGTAGCTACATAATAAACAATATGTGAATACCTGTGAAAGATGCAAACTTCAGCTATAAATTGCAACCTCTCATTGAAAGCCGAAAAATTAGTGAAATCTCCAGAAATTTGTATCTTCCTAGCTTCCTGGGCTATCTCATTCAACTCTCTTTTAATAGCATTATGCCAGAGCAATATTTCATCTATTGGATGTGTTCCAGAGGTCTCTGGAACATCAGTAACTGACTCTATATATGGCCTTTTCCCAATCCTGGTGAACTCACATGCACAATTTACTTTCTCTGTCTGAATAATTAATGTACTTGCACTAGAACTTATACAGCATCGGAGCTGAGGATTGTCTACAGAACTTTCAACTGTTTTAGCACTACATCTGCCTTCCATCCAAGTAAAAATCACCTTCAACAGATGAGAGCTGTCATCAGTGACATGTACCCAGCAAATCACATTCGGAATTATTTCAATGCTCTAAAACTGAAACTCTACCTCTTGAAGAAGCTTTTCTGCTGGGACTATCTCTCTTAAGCACTTCCGCAAGTCTTGACATTCATCGGGTGAAATGGAGTTTGAAAGCCATGGAAGGAACTTTGCCATCATATTCACTGGAATGCTGCACAAGAATTGCCAGACCAAAGATGCCTGCTCTTCAAGCGAAAACTTTTCAATAAGCAAGGGGAAGACCTGGCATAATCAATGAGAAACAGATTAAAACCTTTTTTTTATCCAGGATATCAAGAACAGCAAAAAGAGCAAAGAAAAATTATCTAGGTAATGGGATATGATTCAAAAGTTCAAAGAGTTGACATAAAGTTTACGTTAATATAGGTAAGAAAGTATTCTCAGCCCCAAGACTTCAATACATGGTAAATTACTTCTCATTCCAAAAACTTAAACTGATAGAAAAAAATTTAATATTCTAACACTCCCTCTCACGTGAAAGGCTCAAACTTCCCTCAACAAGTGAGACCTAACATTTGGGTTATTTAACTGAAATTGAGGATAAATTGTGAAGCCAGGGTTTAAACCCAAAACCTTTGCTTAGTTACCATGTTAAATCACTAATTATTCCAAAAAACTTACATTGATCGGAAATTATAAATTTAATTCTAATTAATATTCTAAAAATACTTGATAGGGAAAAAAATTATTATCATGTCTTGACAATATTGATGCCCAGACTCGGTCTTAAGACACCTTCGACATTATTCAAACCTGCAATCAGCTAGTGACACATTAAGGACATGCCAGCAAATCTTTATCTCCATAGACATCACCTCTCTCTACTTATTTTGTTGGTTTTCTCTGCTTTTTTTATTATTTTTTTAAAATCTCCATAGATTCTATGTTATAACTTCATTAATTTTTAGTGTCCCCCAACCCCCCATCAGTTGGATCTCTCTTGAATACTTATCGTGTATTGTGCCACTACCCCCTTAAATCACATTCAAAAAATTTTCTAATCCTAAAAAAAAATTAAAAAAATAAAAAAAATAAAAAAATCCTCCACATATCAAATCCCTTGATATCAAACACACACACATAATGATTAATTTTTAATTTATAAAATTTACAGGGACCATTTTATTGAGAAAATAGTCATTTATGGCAATTTATGATGCTTTCCAAGGGGTTCAATTTTGCTAAAGTCTGAATCCTATCCTGCAGAGACAGCTACAACATTGAAATTCGTTGCAGTATCACAAATTCAATCACAAGTGTACATGGATACGTTTGCTTAGTATGTTTGGTACTTAGTCTTCCAAGATCCAAATTCCATTAACCAGATATTGAAAAGTGGAGTCAGAAAAATGAGAAGTTTTAAGTTGGCTCTAGACATTTGCCAAATTGCCATGGCATTTTGCTGCCAGTTAGGCCACCAACCAAGGCCCACTAACCAGATATTGCAAACTGGAGACTGCAAAATGTGTTTGTGTTTTTTACAAAAAAAAAAAATATGACTCTTATTAATGCCTCAAAGAAAGTAAGCTCTCAACAATGATAATAAGTAGGTTAGATACATCAGACACAGACACAGAAAGTAATATTCGAGTACCAAAATCATTCTTAAAACGTAAAAATAAATTATGGAGGTTCAATTTTTCTCGTTGCAGACAAACAGATCTCATGCCCTTTATATACATGGCATGCAGCTGTCAATCTAATGGAATGCATGTGAACCACCAGTAAGAGAATGGCTGGACACCAACACTTTCAATCCTTAGATTCATAAAAATAAACACCTAAATCCTACTTGCTCCACACACAACTCCTGCATTTTTTTTTTTTTTTCTTTTTTGCTGGAAGAGATGCTGAAAATTAGCACATATAGATTGCAGTTGACAGTAAATGCAACATGTGTTTGGGCATTGTACCCCAATTGGATACTTACAGACAAACTAATGAAATGCATGCGAGCCATCAGTAAGACAGGTGAAAAAGAAAATTCTTTGTAATATTATGGTGGACCACCAACATTCTTTGTCATTGCATTTACTAGTTGGTCCGTTTTACTTATTGAATTATGTTTACATGACTACATGTTCCCCATATATGCTCTAAGACGGATTGCATATACCTGCATGCCTATTCTAACTACCCAACTGAGACCAATGTAGCTGATAGAATATCCTCATTTATGCCCCATAATCCTTTCAAGATGGTCAACTAAAAGAACACATGAATAAAAATCCCTTTCCAGAGCATCATATTAATTTTTGTTTGGATAGATCTTAATAACTAACATTAAAATTAAAGAACCACTACAGATGCATACCTAGATAATAGTAGCACTGTTTTGTTTTGTTTTGTTTTGTTTAAAATCAAGTCCAAATGATGAGAACTAAGAGTTATTCAAAAGTTTGGGTCATCTGACTCATCCATAAGATTTCACGAGAGACCACAAGAATAACAGAGGTGCAAAGTTGAGTGGAATATAACACTGGAAAAATAAAATAGGAAATAAGAGCCAAAGCAGCATTGTTCACAAAGTAAAACATTTAAATCAGGATGAAATAAAAGTAACTATGCTGGATTTCTAGCACTACAGTATAAGTAGACTAATATTTAATCACCAATCAAGAATCCAACACAGTTGGATCTAAAAGAACAGCTATTATAAATATAAGTCTCACAAGTAATCAAGATAATACATTAATTATGCTATTTTAATATCATTTCTGATTAACTATATCACAAATTTTAGTATTTCCTAGAATTTAATTGTACTTAGTTGTTAGAAAATATACCGTTTCCTGCTTTTAAAAACTGATTTTCACCTCAAGGAAGGTCCAACCTCATTACTAGTTAAAAAAGAGTGGCTCAATTAACAGTCTGAATACACAAATTAGAATCCAAACAGAAGCAAACGAAGCTGTACCTGCTCCTCTTCCTTAGCCATGTGTTGGCTAACTGATGTCTGTAGGACTCCTGTACAGGAAGCTAACTCCCTTGGAAAATTTTCATCATTTTGTTTAGTAGAATTTAGCAGCTCAAATAGGTGATCAAAAAGATTGCTTTCACCCTTGTGTTCAAGAGAATACGTTTGTGCTACATTCTTCACACGTATATCAAGAGCTGGGAAGATTACCTGCAGTTCAGGATCTCATGCTGTTACTTCTATATATAGCAGAACAGAAGATGGAGACAAAGTGCCATCATGAAAATGCTGCTTCAGGGAATTAGCATAGACTCACTCCCGAAAACAAGAAGCAAGTGGTTGGTGAAATTTTAGATTTTATGAATCAGAATTTACAGTCTTAGATGTCCCCCACTGCAACTTGTATACCATAAAAATTCATGTTTCAGTAGGGAAATTCAGATAGGAAATTTCACACTGTACTTCAATAGCATATGAGTTTTATTTGCATGCCCACAGCAGCTTTGTATGAGAGTTTAACTTATATCAAGATGAGCCTTAAAACCCTATTTTTACAACCCCCAATCAATAACTGACACATAAGCAAAAACATAAAAAGTGCAAAAAAATAACTTGGACTAAAATACACTAGATTTGAGCTCATTTGAACTCAAAGAGAGAAGGACTTTAGAGAATACACCCAGCCACGGCTGCGTGGCCAGCCACCCAGCCACACCCACGGCTGGGTGACGCTAGTGGGTCTGGCATGAACCTCGGCTAGGTCTGGCCGTGACCCAGCCATGAGTCACCTTCTCCAGCGCTGTGAGTCACTTTTCTGGCGTTTAAAGTGATAAAATCTCTAAAGGGTTAACCTTCTACCTCTAGGTTTTAGTTTTGAATCCAAAATCAAGTTTTGAGGCATTAGAAACAGGTTTTGGGGTATTAAAAACAGGTTTTAGGGCGGGCCACAGCGGCTAGATCCGTGGCCGGCAAGACCCAGGCCAAACCCATGCCAGCATGGGTCTGGCCTAGGTCTCGCCGGCTACGGGATTTTTTTTCTTTTTTTCTTTTTCTCATTTTGATTTGGTGTGATTGTTTTCACTATAATTTTTTACATTTTTCTTAGATTGATGATATGTCACATGGTGATTGGATGCAGTAAAATGGCTGATTTACACCACACCAGGACCTGATAGTAGGGGCTCTCTTTGTATGATAATTTTGTTAACACTCACCTTCCTATCAATGTTTACATAAGATAAATAAAATCCTAAAAATTAATATAATGTATCTACATGTCAGCGTATCAATCACTAAGATTGTCTATAAAAAATAAAATATATATATATATATTGCATGAATGTATCTGAAAACAATACAACCAAAAAGTTTATGCTACTACCTACTTAACAGGATAAACCAAAGAGATTGTCCCGTAAGATTATGAATAATAATCTTTTATATTTAATTATGTTTTGTCATTCTCCATCCAAGAACGATGGAAGGCATCTTTAGAATGTTCTGGGCTCACAAGATACCCTGCACGAGAATATATTAAAGGAAAAAGAAGTACGAGAAAACTTCATACATACACTTGAAGCCTCCATGGAATAATCAGGAAATCTTTCCTGATATTTTAATGATTCAGCAAGCATCACTTTTTCTTAGAATCTACTAATCAAAGTATACGAGATGCAAAGTGAACATAAATATAAAAAATATGAAAATATATTCTGGTTTTAAATAAATAATTAAAGACAAAAAAAAAATGCATTGAAAGACCTTAGAAACAAAAAAAAGTTGAAGTACAGAAATAAAATTTAACCATTTTCTTTGTTACTCTTTCTTTCTTTTCTCCGCAAGATTTACAAAAGTAAACCACAAAAATCTTATGCAGAGAGACAGCTTATTCTATGAAAGCGTTAAAGCATCTAAATTTTGATAATGTCTAGCCTAAAGTTGCCATTGCAGTACAATTTCCTGCACACACAAATATCAAAAATAGAGTATTACTTCAGTAAAAATGACTTATATCATTTATATAGAAAATACTCATTTTAAAAAGCAAGAACCTTTAATTTTATTTTATTTTTTTTTTTTAAAAAAAAGAATCATATCCGTAAATCAAGAAATTGCAACCTTATACGGAATCCAAAAATTCCATTTCTCTCCTCCATTTTCAAAGCAAATAAACATAAGATAAACAAAAGGAATCAAAGAAAATGTACCTCATCTTCGGCATTGGAATGGTGCTTGTAAATCAAACGCAGAAAATGGTAGCTCTCGAGCAGCGGCCGAATATCGCTGCGGTTTCCCGTGGCGAAGGCCATGGCGGATCGGTGAAGCGCGTCGAGCTCATTGCGAATCGCTTTGTGAAAGAACAAAAAGATCAGAATCGGCGACTTCGTCTCCGAGCCACTCAAACAAACTTTCGATGAAGAAGACGAAGAAGAATCGACCTTGTTCACTGAATTCGGCAGTACAGCCACTCCCCCTGGCGTCGCCATCTCTCCCTCTCCCTATCTCTCTCTCTCTCTCAAGCTTCCTCGGAAACTCTGAAACTTTCTCCGGAAATTTCTCTCTCTTTTGCTCTCAATTTCTCTCTCTAAAAAAATGGATTTCTCTCTCTCTCTCTCTATCTATAATCTATCTCTACATGGGGCTGTTTAACGGAGACGAGAAGTGGGCAGAGAAATTTTGGTCAGGCCTGGCCGATAAGGGCGAGGGAAGGAAGGGGATTTTTTATAGTGACTCGATGCCACGTTGGCGTACGGTTGCCACGTCTGATGTTAGTGTCAGGCTGTCAGCGATGAATGATCACGTGAGGGGAAGTTTCGGGGCACGCGGATGCGTAAGTGTGGAGCGTGGTAAAAGGCCGTGCAGCTCTTGTACGACAATTTACTTTTACAGTGTCCGAGCAAAGTAGTTTCACCAAAATAGCAAAACATTGAAGAAGAAAAGAAAAAGGTTGAGGGGAGAGAATTAGAAATGACAAAAGATTTAACTTTTGTTACTTTATACCTAGGTAGCTTTATTTCTTTTAAAATAACAATAGTAACAAATTATTTTTATTTTTATGTTATATTATGAAAATAAAAATAGACTCCAAAATACATGTAGAGGGAGGTGAATAGGTGTTTAACAAAAATACTGCATAATTAAAATAAAAAACATGTAACAAATAATCACCAAAATATGTAAAGCAGTAAATCACAGAAATACATATTTTGGTGACGAAGTGAAAATCTTTAGAAATCTCTATAAAAGTAAAACATTCCTGGGGCTACCAAACACAATAAATCACTAAAAAAAATTCAGATTACAAACACAATAACCCTATGCAACTCCTAGGCTATGTAAGATTAACAAGCTTCTCGCTTGTTTTTCTAACTCGACAATTTTTTTTTTGGAAGTGATTCTCTTTTACTGATCTTTCGATAGACTTCTTATCATTGATAAACAAATTGGCTTCTCAAACACAATAACAATCTAAGTGAAAATAGCTTTGAAGCTTTGAATACTAATAATCATCTCTTAACACAATATGAAAATTTTACCTCTCAGTTGCTTAAAAAATCCATGCTCTATAGAGTCTTATATACAAGCACTAAGAATTAGGTTTCTTTGCTGAAGTAAGAAACCTTATTATGGAAAAATTCAATAGTGTTCGGACGGAACGGCCACTTTCGAATGGCCCTAGGGTTTTATAGAAGTCCAAGCTAAAGTTGAAAAACTCTAATGCAGCAAATAGACAACTTCTGTTTGGATGGATCGGACTTGATACTGGTTTGAACGTGGCTAGGTTAAACTTTTTCTTTGACACTTCCCGTCCGAATCCTCAGTGAACGACCTTGCAAACAAAGCTCTCGGCTTTTAATACTAGATGTTGCATGTTCGAACGAACTACAAACAGTCTTGCAAACGAAGCTACAAACAAGAAAAAAAAAATACACTTTTGGACACTGAATTAGCCAACATAAAACTTAACATATTAGAATACTTTTTTCCAAAAAAAAAAAAAACTATTTAGAAAACATTAAGAAAGAAACGTGCTACCAAAAATAACTTTGGGAAATGTTTGTCTCATTGCTTGCCAACCACTAAAGTACATAATATCATTATTTGGATAGAATGATATCATTACTTTTCATTTCCTATGTTATTCAAAGAAAAAAAAAAGTTTAATGCCACTCGACATTGTTGGAGGGTGGCCAGGAGGGTTATAGCCACCCAAAAATTTGAAAAATCTCCTATACCCTTCCTAAAACTTAAAAGTATCTCATTTGACACAATACTTAAAATTTAACAAAATCCCTATATAACCCTTNAACTATTTAAAAAACATTAAGAAAGAAACGTGCTACCAAAAATAACTTTGGGAAATGTTTGTCTCATTGCTTGCCAACCACTAAAGTACATAATGTCATTATTTGGATAGAATGATATCATTACTTTTCATTTCCTATGTTATTCAAAGAAAAAAAAAAAGTTTAATGCCACTCGACATTGTTGGAGGGTGGCCAGGAGGGTTATAGCCACCCAAAAATTTGAAAAATCTCCTATACCCTTCCTAAAACTTAAAAGTATCTCATTTGACACAATACTTAAAATTTAACAAAATCCCTATATAACCCTTCTAAAATTTTAAAAGCCCTTGATCTCCAAAATTTGAGAACAAATATATATTTAAATTTTTTTACATAAAATAAAATAAAAGTTATTTGCTAACAAATTTTAGGGATTTGGTTTAAATGCTATTAAAAAAAACTACAACATATGTGCTATAGATTTTTCAATAGTCAAGATTTAATCTCATAATACTCTCTCTTTCTCATAGAACAATTAGAATTAAATCTTCATAATTGAAAATGAAACGTGGCCTCTCTCTCTCAAAGATATTTAGTCCTCAAATAAAACTTTTTTTTAGGAGAAATCATTTCAGTCTCATTAATTGATAAAGAATCATGAGCATAAAACTCTGAGAAAATCATAGTCAAAGCTAGAAGGTTACAAGTCATAGATACATATATTACAATTTGATATTCAAGACATATCTATGACATCAAAATCCGCTAATACATGACTAATTTTTAATTGTAACAATAGGTCTGCTCTAGACAAACTCAATCCAATACATAGGGTAGCAACATCCTCTTACCGAAACTCATTCTCCTTGACTCGCAAATCAAGAAATTATTTGCATCCTCAACCCAATAAGTCAAGTCCACAAAATAAGGGAAAACAAAAAATACAGGAAAATAAAGAAAAGGCACAAAAGCCCACAAAACACTACCAGAGGAAGGCTGCTGGATGATTATGGCTAGAGGGTAGAAAAACCACTCGCAAGTGCGTGCGAGTCATGATCCGTCGCGGGGTTGCTAGAATCAAAAGTGGCAAGTGTCGTTAGAAGCGAGCAGGACCGGTGCGCGTGGTGGAGGGGCATGTGTCAAGGTGGATTTGATGGAGAAACGTACATTGGGCTTTGAACAGTTCGATACAAGAGCCCCATCAACCCTAGAAAAAGACACTGTAGAAAATGGTGGATGGCACACCTGACGTAGTGGTGCTTGAACCTGTAACAAAAGAAAAGTAAGCAAAAAAAAAAGTAAAGGGGTGGGAAGAGTGTTCTCCCCCTTCCCCAGCTGTGCGGTTAGGGTTTTCTAGCTCCCCAAATAAAACTTTTGAACATTGCTTTAAGGTATGAAAGTTTAGCATTTAAAAATAAATAAATTTGTCATTTTCCTAACTTTATAAAATTGTATTCAAAGTGTTGAACTTGTAGGAGGAAGGGATTAGGAAACAGGACCTACCCTAATCTAACCATCACCAATAGACCAATAGGGTTTCCACAAGTTGAAGGGGTGGCAAAACAGGTACCTATACACGACCCGTTTACGACCCGCGGGTACCCGTTACACGATTAGCCTATATCCAGACACGACCCGTTTAGCTAAACGGATAATCGGGTCTGACACGATTATGACACGAAAATAATCGGGTAACCCGACACGCCCCGTTTTACCCGTTTAAAATAACCGGGTCCTATCGGGTAGACCCGACACGACCCGATACGACCCGTTTAAAAAACTTAAAACACTTTTTTTTCTTTTCTTTTCTTTTCTTTCTTACTTTTTAAAAAATGTAGTAATAATAATACCAATAACATTGTTAATTTAATTGTTAACAAATTATTAGTTTGTTCAAATATCTTGTATATATATATACAAAATATATTACAAAAAATAGTTATATATATTTAAATCCATATAATAGTAATTAAATAATATATGTTATATGGGTTATACTTAATTCAATAGCATTATATTATATGCATAATAAATAATATAATTATAAACATATAAGATCAATACTTAATCATAGTATTTGTGTACAATGATAATGACATTCGTATAATATCAAATTAAGTAATTAACATTTGATTCAACAATATGTTACTTATAACCACAATTAAAGTATTAATGTATTGTCATTGGAATTTATATGATTATATTACATGATCAATTGATCATTAAATCTTATGATTATCTAATAACAAATTATACATATATAATATGATATAAGTATACAAATTGATACTAATACAATAATTAACTAGAAACTTCATTCTCACTTCTAGTATATGTTATAAGTCCATATGCGTTATAAATTATAATTATACATATATATTGAATAATACAAATGTATAAGATCAATACTTAATCATATGATTTAATGATAATTTAAATACTTAAGCATAGTATTCATGTACAATGATAATGCCATTTGTATAATATCAAATTAAGTAATTAACATTGGATTCAACAATGTGTTACTTTTAACCACAATTGAATTATTAATGTATTGTTATTGGAATTTATACGATTATATCACATGATTAATTGATCATTAAATCATATGATTATCTAATAATAATTATATAATAGAATTTATAAATTAAGCCAACCAAATTGACCACTTTTACATTTATTCCTAAATTATAATTATATATGTATAATACCAATTTTACACTAGGCTTAGGGTTAGTTTAGTTTAGGAAATTTTTTTTTTTTTTTTTT
>CM017328.1:13866473-13887644 GCA_006937295.1 Carpinus fangiana | reverse complement strand
TTTTATTAATTTTTTAAATAAAAATTTCTGGTTTTTTAAAAAATAACAATTTTCCGTGTAAGAAAATAAAAAATTTCGTTTTCTAAAAAAAATGAAAAAAAAAAAATTTAAATAAAAATTTCTGTTAAAAAAATCATTTAAAAAAATTCGTTTAAAAATAATTTTCGCTTAAAAAATAATAGTTCTTTTTTTAAAAAAAAAAATCGTTCTTTTTAAATTAAAATTTTTCGTTTTTTAATTTTTTTTTTTTAGTTTATATGGGTATTTTTGTCTTATTGAGAAATATATAAGGGCATTTTAATCTTTTTGCTAGCCTTAAGGGGGACATTGACAATGTTTTTGTAGTTTAGAGGGGACATTGTCACAATTGAAAGTTTGGAGAGTACATTGTCAATTGGATGGTAGTTTAAGGGGGAAACATGGACTTTACCCAATTGATATCATCCTCACAAAACAACCTTTTTGTGGCCAGCACTTGAAGGTGTCCATTCCAATTAGTTGTGCTCTTCAAACAAAGCCCACGAAATTTGTATGGAAGACATGGAATTAAAGATGAAGATGACACTTAGGACACATATGGCCATAGTTTCTTCATAGGTATGATATATAATGGGGTTACTCTCCTAATGTTTCTATCAATGTTCAAGGAGTAATGAGGATAGAAGACGAACCTACCCTTTGTTTGTATTTTTTCATAGTTTTATTTTGTGTTGGATCTATTGTTGGCCGAGCTCACCCATTTTTTGGTTTTCGGATCTTCCACTTTTTTATCTTTTCAGAGCAATAAAGATCTCTTCTTGTAATAGTTTTCTTTATTCAAAAAAAGAAAAAGAAAAAGAATATATAACTACGTAAACATGAGAGAGAGTGAGAATAAGAGATACAATAAAAAAGTTATGACTCAATCGCACTTGAGAAAATGCGTGCGATTTTTACTTTTTTTTTTTGGAAACAAAATCCATATCAGTCTTATTCATAGAAATTATAAGTATAAAGCTCTTACAAGCAACCATAGTCAAAATTACAAGGTTACAAGCGTCACAGATGACGTATTACATTTCAGACCCAAAACCAATCCACTGACCCATGACTAATCTACATATTAAAAAACAAATCTATGCCAAAGAGATTCAAACTAATGCATATGTAGTACTTATTTCTTGGAACTGATGGTAGACAAACCCCCAACCGAAACTCTTCATCCTCGACCCGAAAGTTAGGATAATGTTCACATCTACAACCCATAGAAAATAACCCAGAGGGCATTATGCATGCAGATTGAGAGGGGACTGAGCCTTATTACAAGCATACAGGGAAATAAAAGGGACTAAAATAGAAATGCAAACAGCATACAAACTGGAGAATCACACTAAGCGGGTAACAGCAGCCGGAAAGAAGCCGATCGCGTGCTGGCCGGAAACCGACGCGGAAGGTTGTGTTGGAGCTCATCTCGGGGGGACAAGAGGAAAGACCCAGAGGGCATCATGCATGCAGATTGAGAGGGGACTGAGCCTTATTACAAGCATAAAAAAACAAAAAATAAAAGCATATAGGGAAATAAAGGGACTAAAATAGAAATACAAACAGTATACAAACTGAAGAAGCACACTAAGCGGGAAATGGTAGCTAGAAAGAAGCCGATCATGTGCTGGCCGGAAACGAAGGTGGTGTTGGAGCTCATCTCAGGGGGACACGAGGAAAAACCAGACAACGGACGGTGGGCGACAGAGCGGGCACGGAGGAGATTGGCGTTGCACACAAAAACAAACTGGGGGGGAGTTTGAGTGAATCTCCCAAGAGCATAACCAACAAGAGAATATCTACGATTCTGTCGTGGCAACCAATGGGGTTTTTTGCCACCCAATAGAAGTAAGACACCTCATCTAAAGCAAAAAAATTGTGTAGAACAAAAACACTAGATTTTGAACTTCACGGTGAGAGGGATAGAGAAAGGAGACTTTCGACGGGTGGATCAGCAAACCCAGGATGGATCTTTGGCCGGACCAACTGTGGGTCCGGGTCTCAGGGTCGGACCACCCATGGGGTGGCTCGCAAGCCACCCCAGATCAGCTGGGGGTGGCCGACGAGCCACCCTAACTAGATCTGGGGGTGGCCTACGAGGTGGCTCGCTAGCGACACCTAGGCCATGGGGTGGCCCGCGCGGCCACCCCCAAGCCACAGGATGGCTCACCGGCCACCCCCATGGCCATGGGGTGGCCCACTTGCCACCCCTAGTTCTACCGAGGGGTGGCTGGCAAGCCACCTAGCCCATCTGGGGTGGCTGCGCGGGACACCCCAGGCCACAGGTTGGCTCGTAGGCTACTCCGTGGCCTGGGGGTGGCGGCGTGGCCACTCCTGTGGCCTGGGGGTGGCGGCGCGGCCACCCCCAGCCCATAGATGGTCCAGTCCTTTATTTGGTTGCCCTCATTTTGATTGGGTGCTTTTGTTCTCATTTTAAGTTTTTGCATTTTTCTTGAAGTGCTGACTTGTCACTTGGTGATTGGTGGGCAAAAAGCCCATGATTTTTGCAACAACTGTATAGCAACACCTCTCAACCAACAAAGTGTGACAAACAAGCGAGGCAACAAAAACAACACACCAAAATACACGCCAAAAGATAGACATAAAGGAAAGGAAATAAAACAATCAGAAACGAAATCAAACCACATCCTGAGAGATGGATCTAGTGCAAAAGGTGTGATGGGCACTAGCGGATCCGGGTAGCAAGGTGATGGAGCACATGTCAAGGTGGACCAGGTGACGGACGTGTGATTTTTACTATCTAGGCATTTTTTGTACAGTTTACAGTAAGTAATTACTATTATGGTCACGTCTAGATAGAATAATTACTCTAGTCACCTCTTTTTACTTTCTTATAATTAAAAAGATAGAGAGAGATACATAGCAAGATAGCTCAATCGGCTGGAACCACGCCCAATGAAGCGGAGGTCACTAGTTCGAATCCCCTTCCCCCTCTTGTGTGGACTTGTTTAGTAATGTAATATATATAGACAAAGTGTTAGAATATTGTTTTTTAAGGTCAAATACCTTATTTTCCTCTGTCGTTTAACTTCTTTATTTTTTGCTCCATAAGGCTTACTTTTTATCACAGAAGGTACCTAGAGTTTGCATAAAGACAGAGATGGTACCTCTATCTTTGGCCATTTGTGGGTGGTCTGGCCACCCCCACAGCCCCTTGGGGGTGGTTCGGCTACCCCCATTCAGGGCCACTTTCCTTTGCCGACTCTCCCATTGCAAGGATTTCCTTTGGTTCCTTTCTTTCCCTTCTGCAGCTCTCCTCCCGGTTTATAATCCTGCAAAATTCTTTCTTCTTCGTTATACCTTTATCATAAAGATCAGTGAAAATCTATTAGATCAGAGGGTGATTGGTTTGAAAAATGTTTTATTTTCTTAGAACCTCCCTTCCAATGTTTTCTTACTAGTCGTAGTCCATCATTCTTTTGTAGTTTGCTAACATATGCTTGGTCTCTCATTTTATTTTGTTTATGTTCCATGATGAAACAAAGCTTGATCTGTGTCATGAGCTTGCCGGAGGAGCTTGGTTCTTAGGGTTTACTCTAGAAGATGAAAATGGCGCAGTAGAGAATACCCATTGGTTTGGGGGTGGTTTCGGCTACCCCATTTGGTCCTTAGGGTGGCCGAACCACCCCCAATTTGGCCAAATGACAATTTTTTCTTTTTTTTTTTTAAAAAAAAAATTGATTAATTTTTTTTAATTTTTATTATTATTTTTTAATTTTATAGGTGAACACGTGTCAACATTTGAGGGGGGCCGACACAAATTTTGAACGGAATTTAGATGGAGGTACCATCTCTATCTTTATGTAAACTTAGATACCTCATGTGATAAAAAAGTAAACCATATGAGACAAAAAATAAAGTTGTTAAACTATATGCGTGAATAAGGTCTTTAACCCTATTTTTTTATAAATTTTAAGGTTTTAGGAATAGGTGGTAATTTAATATAGTATTAAAACAGAGTTCAAACTTTGTCTCCTCACTTACTAAGCGGGATTAATAAAATATTATTTAAATAATTAAATTATTCTATTTTTTTAGGTATATATATATTTTTGATAGGTGTGAAAATGCGGTTAATAAAACTCGTTAACTACCTAGGCGGTTAATCAGTGGTTAGTGGTTAATAACCCTAATAACCGCTAACTTCTTTATAAAAGAAAAATTAAAATTAAAATTAAAATTGCGTTATTTCTATGGTAATATGATAATATACTACTACATACGATATCGTTTCTAAATTTTTATATATTTTTATATATATTTAAAAGCGTCTTTTAAATGTATTTATATATATATGCCAGGGTGAAAAGGCGGTTAATCAATAGTTAATGAAATTAGTAGTTAGCGATTAGTACAATTAGCAATTAATAACGGTATGTATTTTCACCCTAATATATAGTTGCAAAACATACCCTTTTGAATCTCACTATGTTGATATACTTAATACTTCTAGTGTGAACTGAACTTTTTAAGAAGTTTGGACGTTCTTTTTTTTTTTTGAAAGATAAGTTTGGACGTTCTAATCATTGTGAAATATAGGTAAAGTTGATTTGACTTTCAAAGTTCAAACCAGTTGCTAATCTCGCTAATCATCCCCTTTAGTCCTTAGAGAAGAAAAGTGAGAAATAATAATAAATAATTAAATAAATAAACAATACGCGGTGTTTGCTTTTCAAAGGATTGAAATTTTACATATAATTATAAATACAGAATATGACAAAACCATGACTCTGCTGTCTGCATATTATAAAATACAGAATAGGCGCATATTCTCCATCCCACGCCCGGTCACCAAAATTTTTATTTATTTATTTTTCACTTTTTTTTTAAAAAAAAAAAAAGGTATTATAGAGATTTTAACAAAAAAAATGATACCAAGATTATAAATTTTTAAATTTCAAGTCTATGATTGCAAAACTACTTATACTTTCAAGAGTCTAAGTTAAAATTTTCCAAAATAATTATAAGGGATAAATGAAAAATTAGTCGTTGTGGACTTATGGTTGGCCGAAATTACAAATCACTCTCTGTAATATAAAAAATAATTTATAAGTCCTCAAGGTAGACCAAAATAACAATTTAGTCATTGAAATCAATTTTCAATCTAATTTTCTCCAACTTAATTTGAAAGAAAACTTTGTTACAATTTATTAGCTTGAATTTTGTTTTTATTTATTTTTCAATGATTAAAAAAATGTGACTGTCAAATTCTCACAAAATGCTCTCAAATCATGGCGAGAAAGATGAAAATGAGAGAGCGTTACGCATAGAATAAAATTTTGTGGATAGAAGATATTAAGTTATTTTAATGTAGCAATATCACTTAGAGTGAGGGTTGCTGTGTAATCTTAGCTGGTGTCCTAAAATGATATAAAAATCATAGTTGTCATTTTTAAAGTCATAAATTAATGTGTCATGTCTTTATTGGGTATGACGTGACAAAGTAACGGATTCTGTTAAGTTACTTGATGAAAATTGATTTCAGGGAGTAAACTATTATTTTGGCCTACTTTGAGGACCTACAAATTACTTTTCATACCACAATGAGTGGTTTGTAATTTAAGCCAACTACATGAACCTCTAAATTATTTTTTATACTAGAGAGAGTGATTTGTAATTTAGTATATAAAGATGAATGAAAAATAATTTTATGAATGAAATTAGCATTTAATTAATACACATTTTTAAACGTATTTTATAAGTAAACTCCAGATACTGGCAATGAGTAATCAATCACCTGGTACTGATAGAAGGTGTTGAAAGGTTTTTAGCCAGTTTCTAGTAAAGATATTATTATCTTNTATAATAGCCTCACAAACCCTAGACCTAGGACACAGTTTGAAATCATTTAAAACTGTTACAGGTACGGGATGTCCGGACATGTTAATTGGATGTCCGGACATGGCCTTGCGGAGCTGCTTCCTGGAATTTGTGTCCGGACACCATAGTAGCATGTCCGGACATGGCCTGCAGAGGGAGGAAATCACATTCTGGAAATGCTGTCCAGTCTTGATCAATCGCTCCGATCGATAAGCATTTGTGGTCCGATTGAGCTGAAACTTTGCAGGCATGTTCATGACACATGAATCCTCATTATGAACGGTGGAGATTGGATTCGGATCACTCTATATTAGTGTTTGATTCCGTAAACAGTAACCTCTGTATTTTAGAACCGAATTGAGCCAACAAAAAAACTAACAATCTTAATTTTTTATGAATCATGGATTTGTTTGTTGTTAACTTCTTGTTATCGTATCATTGATTATTGAAAATATAACTCATCCAAATGAAAGCGACCACCTCAATTGCCTTCTAGCTAGGGACTCTTATTCCTGTGGAGACTCTCGTTTGAAAGACACAGACAATTTTATTTTAGCGAGCGTTATCATTAATGTTATTTAATAAATTGCTATATAATTAGAAAAATATTAGAGGTTCTTTTTATAGTGTTCTCCTAAAATTTTTTTAGGTTTACGTAAAACATGATTTAAGAAAAAATAAAATTATAATGGCCTTCATCACTTGTTTTTTTAGGTATTAGCACTAAAATTAAGGCATTAGCATCAAATTTGATGTATTAGCACCAAAATTGAGGCATTAGTACTAAATTTAGGATGATCAAATCCATTTTGGGTGACACCATCTCTAAAGCGTTAACCTTCCACCCTTAAGTTTTAGTTTTGCATAAAAAAAAAAGTTTTAAAGCATTAAAACCTAAATATTAACTCATAAAAATTAATTTGTTGGCAAAAAAACGATACTACAATTTTATTTTTTCTTAAATCATGTTCTACGTAAACCTGAGGAGAACGCTAGGAGAACACTACAGGGAGAACCCCTAACAAACCCCATATAATTATCATACAATTAAAATGATGTAACAGTGAAAATCATACTTTCAATCAACAACTTGTTAAAAAAGAAAAACAAATGGCTAATTTTTACGGTCACATCGTTATAATCGTATAACAATTTATTAAATAGCTTTTTTCAAATAATTATAGTTGTAAATTGTCCACCAACATATAGATCATCCTGGGAGATTCTGGTTTGAATCCAAAAAGAAAAAAAAATAATAATAATAATTGCTATTCTTTTTCTTTCACTGATATTTATCTTTTTCGAGAATATATGGGATCTTATATTTATATATATCATCATTATTCCACTAGTTGAAACGTGCTTCTGGAGAAATTAAGGAAAAGTGAGCATGTTTTTTACATGGGACAGTTATGAAGAAGGTTGACCAGGTGAATAATTAGGTTACCCTTTTTCCTTGAACATAATCAATGTTCAAACGGATATATTCCCTTGAGAACATTAGGATGTTAATAAACCAACCCACATCTGCTGCTACTATTGACCATCACTAATATATAAAGAAATGCTAAGTATTTTTTTGGTGTTTTTCTTGTGTCTTTTTCGTCCTATGTGAAAATTATTTTATAAAAACCAAATAAAGAAAAATTTGGCAAGCAAAATTACATTTTTACAAAAAAAAAAAAAAAAAAAAAAAAAAGATAAAGAAAGAAGAAGAAAAAGAAAAAGAAAAAGAAAAAGAAAAAGGCTTGAATGTAAATACAATGTTGGAGGAGTGGAATTCAAATTACAAATAAAAGAATCAAAGAAGGTTACTTTTTATTTATAATCATGAGCATTTTTAACTGAGGATATGATTCTCATTGAGGTGACAATACGTGTTTGTGTGTAAGTTCAAATTGTGTCAAGGCATGAATATAAGATTATATTGGTTAACCATAACCTGACTTATTTTATTAAATGGATCAAACCCTTCAACTCGAACCCTTTAATCTTATATTGGGTTCGTGTCAGGTTTGCGAGTTATGCCAAAAATTGTCAGCCATCATGTCGCGTGTTGAGTTTAAGTCATGTCGAGACATGTGTATAAGATTATATAGACCAACTATAATTTGGCTCATTTAATTAAACGGGTTAAACTTCTCAACTCTGATCCCTTAATTTCATGCTGGGTTTGTGTGTTATGTCAAAAAATGTTAGCCATAGATTCTCATAAATTATTTTAATAGACTAAATTAAATAAAATGTTTCCAATTCAATTTTTTTTTTTTTTATTTAAAAAAACTTTACCGGTTGTTAAGGTGTAGTCAACTTTGAACAACTAAAGTTTATTATATTGCCAATTGGCTATGGTAAATATGAAATGAGTGGTGGAGTGAGGAGAAAGAGTGAATTAAAGTCGGAATCAAAGTCGTTTAAGATGTGACACGAAAATGAAAGGAAATGATGTGGAAGCTTAAGGTTGGATGGCGTTTGGGGGACACACGAGACACGCGTGGGGCGCGTGGTAGAAAATAGGAGGCTCACGTCTAACCCACGCCCATCACACGCCCATCCTAGTCATTTTTGTTCGATGTGGGATAATATTTGTACCAAGTTTGGAATAGAATGGTTTTAGGTGTACTTAAAGGGGATTTGAATTGTACGAATTGAGGGAATCTATCCTGTGTGGATCGTTTCTATTTGGGGAAAGATCATGGACCCTTTGATGCGGCGCCACCGATGCTAAGCGTGGTCAATGTGAAACTGATGACGTGTACACATGTTGACCAATTGCTGATGAACGCTATCAATAAAGCCCATGGGCATGAATCTACCAAAATGCCAAGGCCTAGTGTCCATGAAAGAAAATCATAATTAAATGGAAATAAAATAAAATAGAGATAAATAATTTTGAGAAATGTTTTGCCTCATTCTCTTAATTACCTCTCAATCATCTCCATACATATATACATATTTTTTAAAAGGAAAAACTTCAGTAACCCCTGAACTTTTGCGCTTTTTGCAAATTTCCGTCCAACGTTCAAAAACTCACTTTAGTGTATTCAATTTTTATTTTTTTTCACATTGCCCTTTCTGTTAGGATTTTACAGTTAAATCAAATGGTCAAATGTGTAAAAGACCTTTATACCCCTAAATTTTATAAAAATTTCAAATTTACCCTTATTTATAAATAAAAAATTATTAGGAAAAACTTCACTAACTCTCCCTGAACTTTCGCGCTTTTTGCTAGAGGTGAAATAGCGGTTGCGGTTAGCTGTTAGTGGCTAAAACCGCTAACTGCTAACCGCCTAGGCGGTTAGTAGAATCTACTAACCGCATCCGCTAACCACTAGCGGTTAACCGGATGTGGTTAACCGCTTTTCTACTAACTGCTTTTTGTTGGACTTTTTATTGGGTTTTTTTTTTTGGCCGATTTTGGGCTCACTTTAAAACTCTTGTTTTGCTCACTTTAAACATTTTTTTCCTCTTTCATGGCTATTTTAGCATTAAAAATTGTTGGTTTAAAGTGAGCATTATATGTTAGACCATTATACCAAAATCTTGTTGGTCACCTTCTACAATATATAACATACGAATAAAATTACAACAAAATTATCGTTTTGGATTAGGAAGAAATGAATATATAGAAGTGCAAAACTACATCGTTTTGCACTTCTATATTATATAAATAATAAAAATATAAAACCCAAACAAAAGTCGAAGGTGGGGGGAATCAAAATCGGGACTCCTAAGTAAAATAGGCGCACAATAACTACTAGGCTACAATAACTTATTGTTATTTATTATATGAAATATATATAATATAAATATATATTATATTTTTAAAAAAGGCGGTTAGCGGTTAACGGTTAGGCGATTTTTCAAAATCCACTAACCGCTAACCGCCTAGGCGGTTAGTGGTTAATGCGGATAGCGGTTAACGGTTAGTGCGGTTAGCAGATGCGGTTAGGCGGTTTTAAATTTCACCCTTACTTTTTGCAGACACCTCCTCCAACGTTCAAAAACTCTCACTTTGATGTATCAAAGTTTATTTTACTTTCACTTTCCCCCCAACGATAATAAGGGTATTTTAGTAATTTAACACTGGTCCATTAGGATTTCCTGTGAAATCCTAACGGAGGGGGAAAAGTGGAAATAAAATAAATTTTGATATATCAAAGTGAGAGTTTTTGATTGTTGGGGGGTGTCTGCAAAATGCACAAAAGTTCCGAGGGGGGGGGGGGGTTAGTGAAGTTTTTCCTTTTTAAAAATATACTATTGATTATGTAAGACCCATATGTAGACCTAAAAATCCAATTATTGATTTGAACCTATTTGAAAAAAAAATGGTTAAGAGATGATGGAGAGAACGAACTATAGCATTTCTCAATAATTTTTACATGCTTCGGTTTATAACTTACATCCACGGGATAAAGTGACTATATTTGCTCTTATTCAATTGATGAATTTACAATACAGAGAGTCTCTAGTTATGGGTAGGAATGAAAAGACGGTTATGGTTAGCGGTTATTGGTTAAAATCGCTAACTGTAACCGCCTAGGCGGTTAGTCAAATCTGCTAATCGCCTCCACTCGGTTAATTGGTAATTAGTGGTTAATAACCATAATAACCGCTAACTGCTTTTTAAAAGAAAAGATAAAAAAAAAAAAAAAACACAAACAAAACAACATTGTTTCTATGGTAATACGATAAGAGGGCTGCTAGGTATCCCAAAATTGTTTCAAAAATCCTTCCCAAATGATGTGGAAAGCACTTTTGGGAAGGAGTGAGAGACAAATGAAAGAGAATGAGAATTTTTTAAGGAAAAAAAAGCTTGCCACATCATTTGGGAAGCATTTTGGGAAAAATCTCTTGAGATGTCTAGCATTATCCATACGATAATACAAATCGTTTATATATATATATATGTATATCAGTTAGTGTCACTCCTAGTTATAGGGAGTTTGAGAGAATACAAACGGTATAAATATCAAATCCAATAAGATTTTATTGTATTCTTTGATTATGGAGCATACCTTAATGAATAATTTTAATAAATTTCCAATGCTAAACAAGTGATATGATAAAATGTTAAACTCTAGAGACCTCTTTACTATTTTATTCACCACTTACTAAAAAAAAAAGAAAAAAAAAAGTCTTTCTTTTTTCATTTTAGGGTGGGTTGGCAGAAGGGAAAAAGGCTTTGAAAATAATACCAAATAAAGAATGAGAAAGAGCTAAAAATCAAGAGGCTTTTGAAAATTTCCATGGCCCTATCATGAAATAAACATGAACTTGTATTAAGATGCGTGTGTTACGTTATGCTTATGCATGTCACACATTCTTCATTAAAATAGCTCAAAGTGCTTCTATCAAAAAGTATCCACTAAGGTTGCACTAAAAGATTTTTCAGATAAAATCTCTCTTTTTAATTGGAGATTCTCTATTGATGCCCCAATACCCATCTAAAGTATTCAGGCTTCAACCTTTCTTTTGGCTTGGTTAGGTCATTTTCCTTTCCCACTTTCTTCCACCATCCTCCTTTTTATCCTTTTCCATTTTTTCCTCCGAGCCCATGTATTAATGTATACACCCAATATAGCCACTCTTGGGTGTTCAGAGACAGGAAATTAGTTATCATTCATCTTAAGAAAAAGTGTGTACCATTCATCTTAAGAAAAAATGTGTACGTCGAGGTGCAATAATGCAGCTCTGTTCACATGAATGGTTCTTAGAACATGTCTTATAAGGTACGATTTCGAATGTTATATGGCTTTGACTTCCTTCATTAAACACCTATTAATTTTCAGGTTAGATGGTCAAATATTGTCTAATCCAACAAAGTGTTTTCCAAATGGGATTTACAACAACTCGAAGAATTCAACTTATTGACCGGACCAAGATGATAAAAAATAACGCCTTTTTAATTGATAATCCTGAAAGGACAACTTTTGTTTTTTTTTTTCTCTAAATTTGATGGGAGGAAATTCTTCCAATCTAATCTTTAAAAATGTCATGCATTCATTAGTATGTGAGAGTCACATGTTTTGTTAATAGCATTAATAAAAAAAAAAAGTGCAAATTTTTATAACTATAAAGAATCAGTTGGTAGAATTATTGAATTTTTTTATATATAGTTATTGATTTTCTTACAAACCTGAATGAATCTATATATTAATTTGGTAATATTATTGGCCATGGAACCAGTTCTAAGTATTAATCTTTTATCTTGATTAATTTCTAGTCAAGAAAACCTAGAAAAGTACTTGTTGGGGGTCATTCTAAGGTGGATAGATAACATTATTTAACATTACTGGCAACCATCACCAAAAAGCAATTATGCTGTCAGTGGACTATATCATTGATCATTTCAGACAACCAATTAATAATATTATTGTCGCTTATAATAATTGGGTCCTCAAACCACACAAGAAGATTAGCATCCAAACAATTAAGTTTCATCATGTAATTAAATTAAAACCATATTTTAAATTATAATTGAGTTCATGTAGAGAATCTGGATAAAGTTTGGAGATTTGAGTGCGTGTGTTGAGCTTATGTATGGCACGTATTCTGTGTAAAATATTCACAAAATATTTGTGCTTAAATAAATATATTATAAACTAAGTTATTAATTTATATTATATATGTATAGAAATGATTCAGTCAATTCGTCTTTAACTTTCTTCCACTTCCTTCAATTTCTCTTTTTGCTTTCCTGGAAAATAATACTTTGCCACCATGATCACTTATTGGTAGAATAAGGATAGTGTCTGTGGAAAGTGGCATATACAGACACATGTTGTCCATCAGGAAGCTGCCATTTTCTGTATAAACAATTGACAACTTTTTATCATTAGTGCTTATGCTTTGTACTTAAGAGGATAATTCCGGTGAGTTTCAAATTAAGTTTATCTTATCACTAACCAAAACTGGTTAGTTTCACCATGGATCTTCACCATGAGTCAGTGGATCGGATCACATAGTTAAACTGGTTGTACATTTAGTAAGGATCAAATATCTGCAACATCTGCTTTTCTGCAGAAAACTTTAGGCTCATACTCATAGGTTTCGTATTGGTGATAAGTAAACTTAAGAGAAAGTAGAAACCTCCTCTAAAATTTAGTCACAAATCATTTCAGCAAGAAGCTTTTATGATCTGTAGCTTGCCGGTTCCTCAACTGGCTTGAAAAGTTAACACCCATCAGATAGAGAGAGCAACTTGAGTGGCTACTCTATCTGGTGTCTAAACGGTAAAATTCGCATTTGCTTTATCAAGTCAGCCCTATCATGATATCAATGAGACTCAATGCGATTAATACTAATAAGGTTTGGAGATTATCATCACGGGAATCCGACCCTCATTCTTAATATTTGCTCAAACCACTTGATAATTTCCTTGAGACAACTATATTACGACCACTTATGGTTAACACTTGCTCCTAGAAGTAGTCATTCAAAAGAAAATTGAAGCTGCTTTTTGTTCCTAGATTTTTCAGGTTGCAACATAATATGAAACCAGCATCTTAAATGATCCATAAGGAACAGATTCCCTTCCTGTCGATAATCTTTTAGAAAGTTGTATATCCATAGGAAAAGAAAGGATTTTTATGTGCAGTAGATTACATGATCAATCTGGTATGGTTAAAACGAGTCCAATCTTAACCTGAGCGTGGAGGTGAGCAGTAACTCCTGTGAGTAGATAATTATGCGAAGCGTGCAGACCAAGTTGGTTTATTTAATTATAAAAACGAAAGGCAATGAAGATTCTGTATATAAAGAGTATTGCTGTTGACATCAGAGGTAGGGTTGCTTCTTTTAAGAATGTACCATCATTCTTAAAAGAGATTTTGCTGAATCATGCTACTTTCTTGTTAACGGGTACGACATTTGAAGCCCTGATTACTCTGTTTTAAGTTTGAAATTGTTTATTGCTGGTTGCTGTCTGCTATGGAGCTTTTGCAGCAAAAAAAAAAAAAAAAAAAAAGACAATGATATGGGGCAATGAGTTTTGATAATGATGTCAAATAGTAATGGAGAATATTGTGGTATACTCAAGCAGATTGGTAATTTTTGCAGCTCGAGAGGACCAGGTCATTTTATAGCGTATTTCTTATATTTTTCTTGTATTTATCGCATTATAATTTTTTTATTTGTTATTGGGAAGCTTGACCCACTTTTCGGCGTTTTAATAATCCCAGTATCACTTTCCTTATTTGTTTAGAAAAAGAAAGAAAGTAGCAGCTCCATGCCTCGGAAGGCATATTCCTTTGAGTGGGTAAATCATACTGCTAAGAGAAAATTGGGGAGCAACCTTTTTCATTAGTCGCTGGGAGAAGCTGATGATTACTGAAGAAAAAAGCAATTAATTGTTTTGCATTTTTAATATTATTTTACTTTTCTGAAATAGTATTTATTTACATGGTTGTTCAAGGGTCAAGTCACAGATCTAGGATTGGTTTGGTAGTGTGTGGGATAGCAAATAAAAACTGTCGCTTGCTAGTCATATTTGATATTTGTGTTATCATTTTAAAATGATTAGTCAATTTAAAGATTTTTTATATTTTTTTGTATAATTGTAATTTTACCTAGTGACTAAGCAACGTGAGACTCGATATTTATGATTATCTTTATAAACAACCCGCTTTATGTAAGTTTCTCTTCATCTTATGAGACTGAGGTGTTATACAAATTAAGCCCTAATTGCCCAATAAAAGAGAGAAAACTCTTCTGAAAAACCATTGAATATGATTAAAATTCGAATGCCAAACTAAGCCACCTAAAAAAAAAAAATAATAATATTTCGGAATTATTAATTAAAATATTTCCTAAAATGGCAAAAAAATGTTAAACTGCTGATTTAGAAGGGAAAATGAATTTTGAGGCTGGAAACGATGCTCACCGTGCATAGCTCATGGCTGCGACGTGTGCTCTGAAAAGATCTTTTCAAATTGATTCAAATACTTGTAGCTAAAGTTATACTCTGCTTTACTGCACATTAAGCATTATAATCCTAATTACACCAATTCATGCCGATTCCTGTCCTTTTTATGCTAATCTTCTTCGTGAGATAGATATCTTAGATACTTCAACATCAATCATGACTAATGTACCATCAAGTGTCAAAGCACATATAGAGAATGCAGAAATGGTAGCATATAGGGTGCATGAATGAACACAAGAAGATCATAGTGTTTCAAAGGACATCCATTTAAAAAAAAAAAAAAAATTACTTGAATGTGACTAAGCAATGCATATAGATTGAGGTGAACCAGATTGGGGGGAAGTGGCTCATAATAAGTACAAGCTGATAGGGAATCCACCCTCAGTTAGGTTACCATTTTTCTGTTACCTTTTAACTCATGAATTGTGGGTGAATATGAGAATGTGATAGAACCCCCACTTAATTATGTTACCCAAAGTGAAGCAATGTTTCCCTTTTGGTTACCAACTGATAAATTGGGTCTTATCAGAAGAGGATGGTTGATAAGGGTTGGAAACCCATTGGCTACACTCATTCTAAAGTGCTTTAATGTGCAAAGATGGAATCCAATTTGGGTATTGGCAAATCCCTTATAAGGTAAAAGAGATTAATAAAAAAAAGTCCTTTTGTTTTCAATAACAAAAATAGAAAAATAAAAAGAACAGGCACGAGTGTTCAATCATCTAATCATCCTCCTAAAGGTGTTTAATTTGGTATCAAACCATCATTAAGAGAGGTAATTGCCAGCAACTTTATCTGTAAAGTAATATTATATGCTGTAATTACTTTAAACCAACCATTGTTAAAAGAAAAAAAAAAAAATCAATGATAAATTGATAATGTCACGTAAGCATAATTGAGTAGTAGTATGGTATATAATATTACTCTTTGTTAAGTTTCGGTGCAATATTTCAAGTGGAAGTTGAATGAATTAATGATTGCTAGAAAGGATAAAAATATGGGTTCAAAGTGTTTTTGTTTCTCTTCTCAAAACAAATATAAAACTTTTTTAAAAACAAAAAAACAGTTTTAATTTTTATATCATATCATAACCACAACACTTCTAAAAAATAAAAAAACAAAAACACTCCCAAAAAATACATTAACAAACGGAAGCTTAAATCATGAGAATTATATAATATTATTACCATGGAAATGCCAAACCTTGCTTATACAAACAAATCCAACAAGCAATTGTTGTCTATGCTTCTTGAACATTATCTGTGTTAAATTACCATTTATCTCAACAATTTAAGCTTAAACCGATAGGAAGAGATAAATTTAATTACTTTAATCATATTACTTTAATATTTTCCTTCACATGTAGGCTCAAATTCCCTTTTAATATGTGATGTCCAACACGTAGAATATTTAATTTAAAGTGGGGGGTGAATTTGACGGAATCAAGGTTTGAACTCAGGACCTTTAGCTCTTTTTTCGGTTTTTGCCACTCTTTTTTTGGTTTTTTGTTGTTTAGGATTTTCTACGCTCTCTTTCTTTCGGATCAAGAGTAGTAAGGATTTTCCATTGTAACCATTTTTCAAATTGAAATAGAACATATATATTATATATATATGGCTTGATGGATAACATGGCCATGACCCATGATAGAAATGGATAGTGAATCTGTAAGCAATAACAAATAGTATGGACAAAGGTTCATGATAATGCATGGTGACAATATGATGATCATGATATGAACAATGTAAAGTCTTCTTTTTTTATTCCTTTTTGTCTGTAATGGCTGGCAAGATAACGAGACAGATCAGAGGATGATATCTGATCATGAGTTATGAGATGAAGAATTAACGAATGGGATAGATATTGCGTTAAGCATTTATCCTCAGCTTGACATCACCTCTTCACACCCATCCACCCCACCGCAATAATTGTGGTATTTTGATTCTCTGTGGTTCATTTGAACCGGAGAGTAGCCAGTCCATGTAAATAGAAAAGTAAAATTGCAATTTGTTCTAGTTCATGATGTCCCTCACAAAGAAAAATGTTAGGGATTAATATTTTCTCCATGTTTGGCCTATCTCATCTTACAAATTAATAATTAAATTTATTGACTTATGTAGACCCTACATGAGTCAATAGTAAACCACACAAATCTAATGATCTATCGAATTTTTTGGAAAATATGGACACTTATTAACCCCTAAAAATATTTCTCATTAACATATACATTACATATCTTTAAATCCTAACGAATTTGTAATAGTAACAAGTCAAATTAATGACAAGAATAAAGGGGAAAAAAAATGGTATAGTCCATTTTTCCTGTCATTGTTCTTAACCTAATTTATCTTAGGATGGATATTGATGGAATATTTTGTATTATTTTCTTTTTAATTTAGTTTACATTTACTTGTTTACTGCTTAGAGCATCTCCAATAGCTTAACAAAAAGACCAATATAGCTATATTTAGCTATTATTGCTCTTTTTGTTTAGCTCCAACAGAGTATTCACTGTAGCATACTAGATGAAAAAAAAAAAATTGTTTATTTTTCTTTTGTTTATTGTTTCTTTATTATTATTACTCTTTTTTTTAGCTCCAACAGAGTAGTTATTGTAGCACACTCGATAAAAAAAAATATTGTTTATTTTTCTTTTGTTTATTGTTTCTTTATTATTATTGCTATTTTTTTTAGCTTCAACAGAGTAGACATTGTAGCACACTAGATGAAAAAAAATATTTTTTATTTTTCTTTGGTTTATTGTCTTTTTATTTCACCTCTCTTCACTCAACATCCTTTATTTCCTCAAAACACCTTTTCACATATGCTACGTCTCTATCTCAAACACAAAATTTCTTCACATAAAATTTATCTCTCTCCCTCACAAAATTTCTTCACACAATTGGATGAAAAAATTGAATGCAGAAAAAATTTATTTCATGGAAACACACGGATGGAAACAAATCAATTGCAGTTGGATGAAAAAATTTATTTACGTTATTAATTTTAAAAATTAGTACCTGCATGTGAGATGAATGCTCCTTATATGTGTTTATTTTTGTTTTTATGAATGATTTCTATATATGTGTTTGTTTTTCCCTTTAATTAAGTGTTGGCAATAATATAAAAAAAAACAAATGATGAGAAATAATATGTTAAAGTAAGTAGAAAATGAAATAGAGAATCTGTTGGAGTGTGTAATGAAAAAACAATAGTTAAAGTAAATAATTGTACTTTTTCACTAGGTACAATACCTAATGCTGCTGGAGATGCTCAAGCCTTTATTGCTACGAGTATGAAAGATATGATCTCCACATCTGCAGTAATGAAATTTAAAATATTGAAGATAAGAGCAGTTTCAAGATAATCAAGCTATTGTCATCTTATCAATAGTGTGAATTATGTAACTATCTTATAACTCATCATATGAACAACCCACGACCTCTTAAACTCTGGTAGTGATGACAAGTCTCTTACTGTAAAGTTGGCCTATGCATAACGAGAGACGGGGTGACGGCTCTCGATAGTGATGACAAGTTTCCTATCATAAGGCTGGCCTCATGCATAACGAGAAACGAGGTGACAACTCCCGGTAGTGATGACAAGTCTTCTATCACAGGGTTGGCCTCATATGTAAAAGAGAAATGGGGTGATGGCTCCCAGTAGTGATAACAAGTCTCCTACCGCAAGGCCGGCCTCACAATGGAAATGGCACAAGATGATGAGCATGAATATGAGCATACATAGCATATGATTGCATGATTTTTTTTAAGCTAGACGTATCAGTATGCATATGTGACTGGTATGGGATGGACGCATATGTATATTGTTATGGCTAGATGATGCATGATGACTTTCTTTATGTTTTATGGATGAGCTATATAACATGTAAGTGTGATTTAAGTTAGATAGTTTATTTTGGATAAAACTAGTGAGTTTTATACTGCTGAGCGTCTCTATTTTATGGAGACGGCGGGCTCATAATTACGCTTGTGTCATGGGTGGTGGTGATTCTCATGGTGCAGACGATATAGTTAATGATGATGCAGGTGTAGGGACTTTTGATGACGACCTAGTGGCTATGTATCTGGGTCACTACGATGTCTGAGACATAAATGTGTCAGATCCATGTTTTGTCGAACTAGTAGATAGACCTATTTTGTATAAGCTTTCGTAGTTATGTTTTGATGCTAATCTTTTGTATATGGCTTGTGTCGCATGAGACACTTTTGTATAGCCATTTTTTTTTGTATGTAAGCTTTAATCACATAGGTGTATTAGTCAACTCTAACATGTTAGGTATGTCTAACGTTATTTATTTTTTGCTGATGATGCATGTAGCTCTGTGTAGCATATTATACTGTCAGTCAGGTTAATGCATGGGTTCATGGCATATTGCGGTATCGCCATGCTATTGTGACAATCCGCTTTTTGTGGGTAATGCCTTTAAATAAATAAATAAATAGACATGCTTTTATTAAGCGGGTCGTTACAGAAATTGGTATCAGAGCCAATGGTATCAAGTTTTTTAGGAAACTTGTTACCATACCAACTATTATATCATAAGCAGCTACTCTCATAGAGTAGAGTCTAGTGTTAGTTTAAGAATAACACCAGAGCTATAGGAATCTTAAAAGCTTCAAGAAAATCAAATAATACGAAGTTTTGTGAGATCATGATTGTTTTGCTTGTGTGGGTGTACCATAGATTTGCTTTATATGCTTATTTGCGATATGTTGTTGTCTATGTGGTTTCTTCTGCACTGACCTACGCAATCTTGCAGAGTGATGCCACCGAGACATCACCCACATCGTGGTGGGAGGCCGAGGAATGTAATGGATCGTGGTGATAGGTTACCTCCTCCACTACCTCCTCCTCCACCTTCTCCACCGTCGGGTGTGCCTGAAACGACACACTTTCTAGCTGAAGCAGCACGGTATTTGGCTGAGATTATGGCCAATGGTCAACCCCCAAGAACACTGTGATAGAAGGGAAGGGTGTCCTTCCAAGTCCTTCTTTAGGCACAACTTACAGGTGTTTGCAAGGCATGAAAGCCCTAGAGAAGCAGGTTACTGGTTTGAAACAACTTAGAAGTTGATGGTAGCCCTCAAGTGTACTGATGAAGAGATGGTAAACTATAGGGGTTTAAAACTTGTGGGTGAAACATCTAAATGGTGGGGGCCCACAAAGGCCAGCTTAGAAGATAAGTTTGGGGTGGGAGATGCTATATGGGTTGTTGGGATATCCTACTAATGATTTGGGATCTACCCATCATGCTCCCCTAGCCTAGCCTAGCCTAACTAAAAAATCTCTCTATATCCAAGCCCACTCAACTCACCCAGCCCACCCAGCACACCCAACCAACTCAACCAACCCAACTAAACCCTAAATATAAAAAAGCCATCTTGTGGAGAATGTTGGGTTCATAGTCGCACCTGGTAATCGCTAGCAATCGCAGGATTCACAGCCGAACATTTGCCCCATTCTGGTTTTTGCCCCTGGCATTTTAGTTCAAAAAGAAGATACCCTACATCTCCACCTCCTCCATCGCCGGATGTTCTTGAAATGGCACACTCTAGCTGAAGCAACACGGTATTTGGCTGAGATTATGGCCAATGGTCAACCCCAAGAATACCGTGATAGAAGGGAAGGGTGTCCTTCTTTAGGTACAACTCACAGGTGTTTGCAAGCCATGAAGGCCCTAGAGAAGCTGGTTACTGGTTTGAAACAACTCAGAAGTTGATTATAACCCTCAAGTGCATTGATGAAGAGATGGTAAACTATGGGAGCTTAAAACTTGTGGGTGAAGCATCTAAATGATGGGGTCCCATAAAGGCTAGCCTAGAAGATGAGTTAGAGGTGGGAGATGCTATATGAGTTGTTGGGATATCCTACTCATGATTTAGGATCTACCTATAACTCTCCCCTAGCAAACCCTAAGTAAAAAATCGCTCTATATCCCAACCCACTCAACTCACTCATCCCACCCAGCCAACTCAGCCCACCTAACTAAACCTGTAACATCCCTAGCCCCAAAAGGGTTAGGTTTGTTAATCCTCTTTCTTACTTGCAAAGATTCCATAAGTTTTATCAATTAATAAAAGACTAGTATAAAATGAATGCATGAAACTCTAGAATATCATATCCTTAAAAATAAACCAAAATATTCCTGCTTAACAAAAATATGTCTCGCAAACAACAATAGCGTTCCTTATTAAAAATAATTCCACCAATCTCTAAAAGAAATTGTGCCAACGCACTTATTAACTTGACTATGTGAATAACAAGAATTTCCTAAACACGCCCGCCCCCATTCCGGCCTCCTAAAGCAACCTGATTAGCACCTGAAACAAGAAATAAAACTGATGAGCCCAAAGGGGCCC
>CM017328.1:13808371-13866430 GCA_006937295.1 Carpinus fangiana | reverse complement strand
TAAATATAAAAAGGCCCTCTTGTGGAGAACGTTGGGATCATAGCCACACTTGGTAATCGTAGGGTTCATAGTCGAACCTTTGCCCCATTTTGCTTTTTGTCCCTGGCATTTTAGTTCAAAAAGAAAATACTCAACATCTCCACCTCCTCCACCACCGGGTGTTCCTGCAATGATACACTCTCTAACTGAAGTAGCACAGTATTTGGCTAAGATTATGGGCAACGGTCAACCCCAAGAACACTGTGATACAAGGGAAGGATATTCTTTTAGTCCTTTATGTACAACTCACAGGTGTTTGCAGGGCATGAAGGCCCTAGATAAGCTGATTACTGGTTTGAAACAATTCAGAAGTTGATAGTAGCCCTCAAGTGCACTGATGAAGAGATGGTAAACTATGGAATTTAAAACTTGTGGGTGAAGCATTCAAATGATGACGGCCGACGAAGGCTAGCCAACAAAATGAGTTAGGGGTGGGAGATGCTATATGGGTTGTTAGGATATCTTACTCATGATTTGGGATCTACCCATCACGCTTCCCTAGTCCAGCCCAACTAAAAAATCTCTCTATATCCCAACCCACTCAGCCTACCCAGCACACCCAGCCAACTCTGCCTACCCAACTAAACCCTAAATATAAAAAGGCCCTCTTGTGGAGAATGTTGGGTTCATAGCCGCACCTTGTAATTGCTGGGTTCATAGCCGAATGTTTACCTTATTTTGCTTTTTGCCCCTGGCATTTTAGGTCAAAAAGAAGATACCACCTCCTCCACTGCCGGGTGTTCCTAAAACGGCCCACTCTCTAACTGAAGTAGCATGATATTTGGCTGAGATTATGGCCAACGGTCAACCCCAAGAACACCATGATAGAAGGAAATGGTGTCATTCTAAATCCTTTTTTAGGCACAACTCACAGGTGTTTGTATGGCATGAAAGCTCTAGAGAAGCTGATTACTGATTTGAAACAACTCAGAAGTTGATGGTACCCCTTAAGTGCACTGTTGAAGAGATGGTAAACTATGGGGGTTTAAAACCTGTGGGTGAAGCATCCAAATGGTGGGGGCCCACAAAGGCCAGCCTAAAAGATGAGTTATGTGTGGGAGATGTTATATAGGTTGTTGGGATATCCTAGTCATGATTTGTGATCTACCCATCACTCTCCCCTAGCCCAGCTAAACTTAAAAATCTCTCTATACCCTAGCCAACTCAGCTCACCCATCCCACCTAGCACACTCAGCCATACCCTAAATATAAAAACGCCCTCTTGTGGAGAACATTGGGTTCACTGCCGCACTTGGTAATTGTTGGGTTCACAGCCGAACGTTTGCCCCATTTTGCTTTTTGCCCTTGACATTTTAGTTCAAAAAGAAGATACCCTACATCTCCACCACTGGGTGTTCTTGAAACGACACACTCTCTAGTTGAAGCAGCACAGTATTTGACTGAGATTATGGCCAATAGTCAATCCCAAGAACACCGTGATACAAGGGAAGGGTGTTTTTCTGAATCTTTCTTTAGGCATAACTCACAAGTGTTTGCAGAGTATAAAGGCCTTAAAGAAGCTAATTACTAGTTTGAAACAACTTAGAAGTTAATGCTAGCCCTCAAGTGCACTGATGAAGAGATGACAAACTATAGGCATTTAAAACTTATGAGTGAAACATCCAAATGGTGGGGGCCCACAAAGGCTAGCCTAGAAGATGAGTTAAGGGTGGGAGATGCTATATGGGTTGTTGGGATATCCTAGTCATGATTTGGGATCTACCCATCACGCTCCCCTTGCCCAGCCCAACTAAAAAATCTCTCTATGAGGGTGTTTGTTAAACACGCTCACAATCCCCCAGGTCTGAGTTACAATACACTGTTGCTGGCAGAATTTGAATGTAAAGCTGCAGAGGCGCATGGAGCTGGCAGTTTTGACATGTTTAGTTTTTTTATTTTCCATTTTTACTCCTCTGAACACCAGCACTCTTAAGTTTCCATTTTATCCCTACCCATATCTGATGAAGAAGGCTACTGTATGGAAATCAGAGGATTTTTTACTCTTTTAACTTCCATTAATTAATCTTCCACGTTGGAGGCCTTTGCGTGTGAGAGGGTTATTTTGGTCCTTAACAAAAAAGCTTGGCCTTCTCCCCTACTAATCAAGCGTCCACGTGTCGATTCACAGTTGATCGCTACATTGCATTTTGGCGTTGGGGAATGTGACGTCGTTTGACAAACAAGGCCTATATCCCAGCCCACTCAACTCACCCAACCCACCCAGCACACCCAGCCAACTCAACCCACCCAACTAAATCCTAAATATAAAAGGCCATCTTCTGGAGAACGTTGGGTTCACAGTTGCACTTGGTAATCGCTGGGTTCATAGCCGAACATTTGCCCAATTTTGCTTTTTGCCCTTAGCATTTTAGTTCCAAAAGAAGATAACCTACATCTCTACCTCCTCCACCTTCGGGTGTTCCTGAAACGGCACATTATCTAGCTTACGCAGCACGGTATTTGGCTGAGATTATGGTCAACGGTCAACCCCAAGAACACCGTGATAGAAGGGAAGTGTATCCTTCTGAGTCCTTCTTTATTCACAACTCACAAGTGTTTGTAGGGCATGAAGGCCATAGAGAAGCTGATTACTAGTTTGAAACAACTCAGAAGTTGATGGTAGCCTTTAAGTGCATTTTTGAAGAGATGGTAAACTTTGGGGGTTCAAAACTTGTGGGTGAAGCATCCAAGTGGTGGGGGCCCACAAAGGCAAGCCTAAAAGATGAGTTAGGGGTGAGAGATGCTATATGGGTTATTAGGATATCGTAGTCATGATTTGGGATCTACCCTTCACACTCCCCTAATCCCGCCCAACTAAAAAATCTCTCTATATCCCAGCCCACTCAGCTCACCTAGCCAACTCAACCCATCCAACTAAACCCTAAATATAAAAAGGCCCTCTTGTGTATAACGTTGGGTTCATAGCCTTACTTGGTAATCCCTGGGTTCACAGTCGAATGTTTGTCCCATTTAGCTTTTTGCCCCTGGCATTTTAGTTCAAGAAGAAGATACCCAACATCTACGTGACGTGCTTTCACAGCAGCACTTGCTGCTTCCAACCTTTGAAAGGGGCATCAACCCATTTTCGGAAACACTTTGTAAGAATTTTGTACCACTTTTAAGATTTGAAATTCATATCTCTCATCTATTTATCTCTGTTTTCTTAAGATTTGAAATTCAGTGCTTGTAAGTGATACTCTGACTGTGTTTCAAGCCTATCTGTTTGAATTTTTTGGCGTCATTAGAAATTTTGGCCTTTTTAACTCAAATTTTTTTGTAAGATTTGAAATTCAATGTTACTCTTACCCATTCATTTGAGATTTTGGTAATGCTAATTACATTTGTAAAAAAAAAAGTGTTGGATCTTAGGGCTGATCTATGGCAATATTTTGTACCGGATGTTGGTTTATTTCTTTAAATACTTTTAGGTTGGACTTCTTTTGTGAGTACATAGAATGAAAACATGAAATACTAGGAAAAAAAAGTTAAACAAGTCTTAAGATTATTATTATTCACGTTTTTTGTTTGTCCAAGTGGATTGTATGCAAATTGTAATGAAGTTTCATGGTTTAATGTATAACTCAAGCAATCTGTGGAGTGTGTGACAAAGGATATTGTCTCTTGTGGAAGGCTAATGCCGTAATCTCATTCAACAATAGGCCTGCAACAGAGGCAGTGCCTTACTTTGAGCAGACAGCTTATGTTCATCCTTGTTTTACTATACATGGTGCTCTCATTTTCCAAGACCTTAATTTGTGGCGTCTTTGGCCTTTTTTAACCAAGAAAACAAGGCCTAGACTCAAAAAAATTCTATCACGCCGGAGCTAATTTTTAGATACATGTCCTGCACACCTATATGCTGGTGGGAATAATTTGAAGGATTGTGTCCTTAAAAGAACTTCCCTGCACCAAAGACATGTCATGGTAGATATAAGTTTGAACTTTCAATGTACAGCACGGGAGTGATTAAAGCTATGCCTAAGAGTCACACTATACTTGGTAGCTTTCAGTAGATGTTGGGCTCCTCCATTAGGAAAATGTGGATTGGTTTCATATCTTAAGAGGAGTTGAATTAAGAAATGATAATGCTGCATTGGTTGTTAACATACCAACTAGTCGCTGGTATAATCATGGCATTTTCTTATTTTGACGTGGTCCAGACTCTGTGGGAAATGACTATTTCCCACTTATATGCTGGTCCTTGGATCCAAATAGAGTCTCTAAAAATGAAGAATGCTCCAATTTGGTCTCTAATGTGACTCAGAGCAATTACAGTCATGTAAGAGCTCCTGGGATCCAGTCATGGCATATTTACAAGTTAACATTGGGGTTATGTCACAATTTGAGACTCTAGGATGATTAGTCTCAAGCTGTGGCGAGTCCCTTTATGCTTGTAAGTAATTCTGCATAAGTATAATTGATTTACATGCATTCTGTTCTCAAAATGGTATGTCAAAGTCTTATAATGCATCTTGGTCCGTTTTACATCGCATTCTACCTTCTAAAGATACAAAAACACTCGAAACATTTTCTCTTGCTTCATTCAGAGTCTAACAAAAAACCAACTAACTTGACGACTCTTAATTCCACACAAGTCTCAACACTCCAACCTTCATTTACTTTGGAATTGTAATAATAAAAGAGCGAGTTACACAATTAAGTGAGCAACAAGTCGATGAGGAAAAAAGAAGGGTTTACATGACATGAATACGAAATGAAGCAAGTTTCAAGTGCATGACAAATTTAGAAGTTCAATGTCATAATAGAACTAAAAAGATTGATTCTAACATAACAAAGAGCTTGTTATGAATTCTTATTTGCTTATCTGAGAAACACCAAATATCCTCACTAATATTTCAAATGAATCTAAATTCGCACTCAATTTCTAGTGGGTTCAAATAAGCCATTAGCCAAAGGTCCAAACAAATCCACACCATTAGTTAAGATGAGGCTATCTGATGCAGCCTGACAAGGTGGGGATGCAAAGAAAACAGTACAAGAAGAAAGATAAAGAATTCCTAGATCTTGAGTTTATCAAAGATCTGAAAATTCTTCTAAAAACTATAGAGTCTATTTATGAATTAAAGGAAAATATGAAGAAAACTCACCTCTGAGGACTCTTATTAGAGAAAACTGAAATAATAATCAAAACTGCGTTCTTAGGGTTACAAACATGTATTTATAGCCCTAAGACTCCTAACCTTACTTGGAAACATAATTAAAGTCGGTTTAGAAAGCTACGGTGTCCGTCCGGATGGGACGTAACGCCGTTCGGACGAGCATGGGAATAAAGCAATAAAAAAAGGAATTTAACATAGGTGTCCAGACGTGATTGTGGACAAACAACAGACGAGGACTCCCTACCTGGACTCCGTTCGTACGGGACTCCAGACAAGTAGCAGACGAAGACTCCCTGCCAGCACTCCATTTGGACTAGTGTCAGACAAGGGCTATTAGACTCCCCCTCGTCTAATTTTTAATTATTTTATGTGGATTGGTTCGGGGTTGTTATTTTGCAGTCCAATGCTTGTGTTTTGACTAAATTCGATTTGCTTAGTTGTATAATGGGTTACGATATAAACAGAAAGAGAAGAAAGAGGAAAGGGGATTCTTTCTCTTTCTCTTTCTCTTTCTCACGAGCAGTAGACAACCTATAGCATATAGACATAGACTTTTGCTAGTTCTTTAACAAAACCAAAATTAATTGGCTTAAGTAAATAAAATTGCAGAAAATGACGGAAGTTAATTGGTCTGTACAACATTTTTGAAAAATTAAAAGCTCTGTTAAAATAAAGTTTTGTACACCATTTTTTTAGGTGAGCCTGATTCATGTTGTGCCTAAGCGGGCTGGATTGACGGTAATGAAGAACAAGGATAACAAGTTGGTCCTAACTTGTGTTCAGTCAGGATGGAGAGTATGTATAGATTACCGCAAGTTGAATGCCGTCACAAAGAATGATTATTTTTTACTCCCATTCATTGATAAGATGGTGGAATGCTTGGCTGGGCATGAGTATTTTTGTTTTTTGGATGGTTATTCTGGATATAACCAAGTCCCTGTGGACTCTGAAGATCAGGAGAAGATGACTTTCTCCTGTCCTTTTAAAACGTTCACCTACCGTCGCATGTCCTTTGGGTTATGCAATGCACCGACCATTTTTCAGCGGTGCATGATCAATATATTTTCTGATATGATAGAGCGTTTCCTGGAGATCTTTATGGATGACTTCTTTGTCTTCTGTTCATCATTTGAGGAGTGTCTGCACCGCTTCACTTTGGTCTTATTACGGTGTAAAAAGAAGAGCTCAATTGGGAGAAATGTCATTTTATGGTAAAGCATGGTATTGTACTGGGGCACGTCATCTCTCATTGTGGGATTGAGGTTGACAAAGTGAAGGTGTATTTGATTTCCAACCTTCCACCCCTACGAACAAAGAAGGAGGTTCTTTTTTTCTAGGCCATGTAGGATTTTACAGGCAATTTATCCAAGATTTCAGCAAGATCGCCAGACCATTGTGAAAGTTGTTGGTGAAGGAGACCCCATTTATGTTTGATGAGGAATGTAAGCAAGTATTTGGGGCTCTAAAGAAGATTTTGATGTCCATACCCATTATTTAGCCACCCAACTAGGGTGTACCTTTTGAGATCATTTGTGATGCTTCTGATTATGCAGTCAGAGCTATTTTGAGGTAGCATGTTGATAAACTCTCTCATGTCATCTATTATGAAAGCATGACTCTAAACGATGCACAACTCAATTACTCCACCACGGAGAAGGAGTTGCTTGCAGTCGTTTTTGCATTGCACAAGTTCATATCCTACTTGTTGTGATCTAAAACAATTACAATTGTTTTAGATCACAAGAAGTAGGATCTGAACTTGGAATTATCTTAGGATATCCTACCCATGACCTTTTCGGCATAGTGGATGGCACAGAAATTTGTCCAGTTGAATACATCATTGATGTAGACGGCAAAACAACTTTTGTCTGTAACCCAGAATTTCTGGTTTGGCAGAAGGACCAGTTTATACTATTATGTATTAATTCTACTCTCAATGAGAGGATTTTATGTACTGTCTATGGGATGTATACATCTAGGCAAGTTTGGTGCATTTATCTACTAGATTTTCCCCAAAGTCACACTCCAAAGTCATTCAACTTAAGCATGACCTCCAAACTCTTCATCAAGGGTCTAAGAGTTGCTTCGACTTTCTTCACATTACAAAGAGCTTGACAGATCAGCTTGTTGTAGTTGGTAAGGGTGTTGATGATGAGTAGGGCTGGGCATGGGTTGAGGTGGGGTGGGTATTGCCCTTTTTTTAAACCCACCCCGCCCTATGTGGGTTTGGATTTTGTAACCCGTCACCCGCCCAAAAGGCCTAAAATCCATGCGGGTATATGGTATGCGGGGTGGGTAAAAATCGTGCGGGTTTGCGGGTTGGGTATTTCTCCCTGCATCTCTCTTCCTTTTGGCTCCCCCTCTCTTCACCATTTTCTTCTTCTTTCCTTCTCTTTCTCATCTGCGTTTCTTTCTCTCGAATCTCTCTTGCGTCTCTTTGTCATGAGGTTATATCTAAAAGAAGGGAGGAGAAACGGCTAAGGTTTCTCGGTAAGGAAGAAGAAAGAAATTGAAGGGAAAAGGCTTGTGTGTGTGTAGTTGAGGAGTCTTCTAGAATGGGATAACGTGGCAAGCTAAGAGAGAGGGAAAATGGGGTGAATGACTTATAGTTGGTGGTGAAGGAAGAGTGGCTCATGTTTATTGTGGATAATCCTAAAGAGGGGTACGTGGCAAACTAAGAGAGAAAGAAGAGTTAATGAATTAGAAAAAACCAGAACTAATCCAAGAGTTAATGGGTACGTGGCAAACTAAAGTTGTAACCCATTTACCAATTTTTTTAAAAAGAGAGAGAGAGAGAGAGAGAAAGAAGAGTTAATGGGTTACAACTAGTATACAATTACCTAGAAACAAAATTCAGATTTCTCTACACTATTCTCTCTTTTTTTCTTCTTCTTCTTCGTTTCTTTCTCCCTGCGTCTCTCTTCCTCTTTAAGTCTCGGCTTTCCCTATGTTCTTTCCACTTTTTTCTCAAATCCTCTCTAGAGGCTGACTGTGTGAGGAAAGAAAGCGAGAAACCTGAAAATATTTTCCCAGAGAAAGAGATGAGAGAGAAACCTGGGAACGACGGCTAGGTCAGTGTTTCGGGACTGAGGAGGAGCGGCGCCGGCGAGAGTGAAAGTGAGAAGTGAAATCTGAGAAGAGGAGGTGAGGTGAAGAAGAGAAGAGAGCCTGAGAGAGAGTGAGAGGCGAGAGGATCAGAGAGCGGCTGGAGGACTCTGTCATGAGAAACTGAGAGAGGCTAGGGTATTTTTTAGGTTTGTTGTAAATTGCGGGGTGGGTATCTGTGCAAAAATTTTTTGTATACCCGCAACCCGCCCTGCCCTACAAAAAAAAACTAAAATCCAACCCCGTAACCTTCAAAACTCACTAAAAAATCGACCGGATCGGGTCGGGTTAGTGCGGGTTTTGCGGATCCTTGCCCAGCCCTAATGATAAGGATCTCATCTCCTATGTGGTTGACGGACTTTCCTCGTCCTATCATACTTTCATCACCACACTTAGCTTTGTCACAAGGGACTCACCCATCTCCTTTGATGACTTTCACACCGAGTTGCTAAATTATGAGCAACTTCTTGAAGCTTCCCAGAAGTATATTCAACTTGAGGCAGGTCAGGTTGCCTTCTTTACAAGTAAGCAAAGAGCCTTTCATCCCTAGCAGTATAACAACAAGAGGTCCAAATTTCAGTACTACAACAAACAATCTAGCCGTGCATATTAGCAGCCTTTTCTACAGTCAAGGCAAATGCAGCAGCCCTTAAGTCCCTCACAACAACATGCTTCTTTACAGCCTGAGCCCAACGTCTCTACCATTCCACCATCTAGTAACAACTTGTCTTTTTCTTTGAAGTTTATAACTCCCAATAGAATTCCCTGTCAGATTTGTGGAAAGATAAGCCATAATACATTGGATTGCTACCATCGGATGGATTTCCTCTATCAAGGGCTTCATCCTCCTGCCCAATTGGCAGCCATGATAGCATATACTCATAAGGTTCTTGAACCTGACCAACCGTGGTATCTTGACAGTGGTGCAAATCACCACATCACCTCAGCACTTGAGAAATTTTCTCAGTTGTAACCCTATCAAGGGGATGAGAATGTGACAGTGGGCAATGAGGGTGGTCTACATATAGCTAATACTGGTTCTTCCCTAGTCTCTATCTCCAATTCTAAATTTCAGTTACAAAATATTCTTTATTGTCCACATGCCTCATCCAATTTACTGTCAATATAAAAATTTTGTGATGACAACCATTGCTTCTTTATACTCATTTCTACTTGTTTCATTATTAAGGATTGGCTGACCAAGGAAATCCTTCTGCAAGGACCGAGTGAAGCAAGTCTCTACCTTATTTATCTTTAGCAATTGCAGTCCAATGAAGTCAAGCCCAAGGCTGCCTTTCTTTCCTTAGCATTTGTCACATTTTTCCTCATTCTTAGGATTCACAGCCATTCTTGATGTTTGGCACTCTAGACTTGGGCACCCAACATATTGTATAAATACAAACCCTTGTATTGTAGCCCTAACACATCATTAGTTTCTCTTTTACTTCCGTTCTCTTTCATGTTGTTGAAGTTTACATTTTTGGCAGCTGAAAATACCTATTTCTTTTTTTCCTTTTCTTTTTTGGGTGGAAGTAGCTGAAAAGGAGCAGGAGGTGAAGTGCTCCACAAGCATAAGAACCGACAATTAAACAACATGTACATAGTATAGTCAAAGAGTAGTTTGAAAATCTCCTTCACAATTGACCTTTGTCATTTCTCGTAATGACTACTTCCTAATTCAAGGATATAATCATATTCAACAATAACAAAGATTTTAGTCACTTTTAAACGAATTGACAGAAAAAAAAGAAGGCTAATTAAGATAAGGAAGCTAGGAACTGAGTTCAAATTAAGGTCTCGTTTGGTTCACGGATTGTCTAGTTCATTGGAAAATAATTAGCTACCACTAGGAATATAAGAGTGTGGAATAGATTAACTATTCTTATTCATTTGTTTGGTTGTAATGATGGAATAGACTAACTAATCATATTCCTTCATTTGGTACAATGTAATATGTTGGTGAAATGGAATCGTATTGTGATCGAATTTCCTAAAATATCCTTATTATAATACAAATACAATTTATATTATAGTGGAGAAACAAAATTAAAATAAACGGTACAGAAATTAAAAAAAAAAAAAAACAGAGAGATGTATAAACATAATTAAAGAGAAACGGTACAAAGAATCAAAAGAAATAAAAAACAGAATAAAAAATTTTGAGAAAAGGTATAGAAAAAAATCAAAGAAACAGAGAAAAACGAAATAACCAAGAAACAGAGAAGAGAGATTGAAGAGAAGAGAGGGGGAGAGACCTTGCGCAGAAAAAAGAGATTGTTGCAGTTTGCATTGAGAGAGTTGATCGCTTTCGGAGACAGAAATCGTTTTACACTGAGAAAGTCGATTTGACAGAAGTGTCATTGGTCTGAGAAGGGTGGGGTTTTTTTTGGGGAATTTTCATGATAATTTTAATCCCACAGGAAAGGATTAGTTAAGTGTAACGCCTCGAGAATTAATTAACCGGTAATTAATTTCACGGTTCGTCTCCCAGCCTTGTTCTACTCCGAACAAGACCTCCGGGACCTCTACTCCTAAAAAACAGAGGATACTAAACAACGAAAGTAATGAAGTACTATAATCGTCGAATCATTATAACCAGAGTGTCTAACCAAAGATCATCAAAGCAGCTAAAATCATACTATATACATAACATCTTTACAAGGGATCTATGCTAAACTTTAATATGCAAGCATGCATCAAGATCTAATGTCTACAACATAACTCAAAAGTATTAGTTACCATGAGTACCCGCTTAAGCTTGCAATAAGTCTTCAAGCATCTCTTGGATCGAATCCTCCAAAAGAACCGGATGCTTCGCGGTAACCACTTTCTATGACAAAATATTCATACATATGGAGAAAAAAATGGGAAATAATACAAGAGTAAGTCCGACGACTTAGTGAGTAGAAATCCATATGACGTACCCGTCATTAATTTATGGATTTTTTTATTTATAAAACATATGCAACATTATGAAGTGACAGTTATCATGCAGATGATACATATATAATATATAATATATGCTTATAATAATGAGTAACAATAATAGTTCAACAGTATGGTTTACCCGATATATTACCCATTCTCAGCAGGGTTAACGCTATCCCAAAGGACCTGTAGTACAATGCCGGTACCCCAGCCATTGTACAACATACTGTATGTAACACTAGCGGCATGACTGAGTCCGACCTCGGGTGGCCCACAGTGATCATTCATTGGGAATGATTACATCATTGGTTACGAAACCATTGGATCCAAAGCCCCCCCTCACATAAAGCTAACCCGTATAGTAAGCCCATGGCCATTACTACCGCACATACCGGTGTACCATGTCATACGATGCAATTAGTCTTATCAGTCTTTTACATGCACAGTTTTACAAGTTTCATTATTATCTTATTAACCGACACACGTTTTCACAAAAGAGAGTTCTCAGTAGTTCCAAAATGTATTTCATGAGAGTTGCAAAATATGCATGTTTGATATAAATAAAATAGACGTGCAATGCAAGGAAAGTAACAACAAGCATCCATGTGAGTTTGTACTCACCTGGGCCGTAAAGTTTCTCTATGTAATTTCCTTGAGGCTCCATAACTTCGAATACTAAGAAAAGACCTATCATCAGTTCTATTTCTACTAAAGCACAACTCTATAACAAGGAAACATAAGTTATGGGATGGCCGGTGAAAATAGGGTTTCCCTGTAACACTCTGACCATATGTCTGGGCTCAAATCCATACATCCACTACGTCACGATGGACTGTACGTTCGGTCATGCGACAGTACATCCACTTCGATGTCTTTTAGGGAGAACCTCATTTTCTCTCCATTGTCCGCCTATTCTCCGACTCTTAAGGCCAACACAGACTCCCTAAGGCCTCATAACTCAGATTAGAACCTCCATGCAAAGACAACTACGCTAAGCTAAAGTAATGCTAGACTACGCAAGATTAAAGCATAACTAAGCTAACAACTACAACTAGCGACAAATTGAGTAGCATAACGAAGTATTAAAAAGCTAAGGAGTCGAACGTTACCTCCTTGAAGCGAAACATCAAGAGTTCCTCCTCCGACAGCACCGAAACACTCACAAAACCTCACAAACACTCACAAACGGCCAACAAGTAGCCTAGGGGCGAAGAAGGGGGGGGGGGTTGAGGGGCGGATTTGGTGTGAAATGGGCGATGGGGTATTTATAGGGCTAGAAAACAGCGGACGTCTGGCTAAAGTGGTATACATCTGGTATTATTACACAGTGGTCCAAAGGCTGTCTCGTATGTCTAGGTATTATCCAGAGAGTATTCCAAAAAGTAGCGTACGTCCGATCCAGAAGTCTAATTCTCCAAAATGCCCTTCTGGCAGATCCTAGTGACCCAAAGTCCAAGTTAACCCTTCTAACCAAGTTACTTATGCCTAGTTAAATATTTGGGTTATTACATTAAGCTACTCATTTTTTAGTGGCTTAGCTAACCCTGTGTATATGGGATTAGTAGTCCCATGTGAATAGACTAATCCTAGAAATAGAGTGTTACCAAGCAAAGGACTAGCGAAATAGCTAGTCCAATCCAAGAGTCTAATCCACGAACCAAACGAGAAGAGTTTAGAGTACCTTAAAAAAGATTGAGTTCAACATTAGAAAGATGTCACAAGTGTGAGTGATTAATATAATATAGGTAGGTCTAAATTTACAAGCTTAAATTTAAATTTTTGGGTTGAGTGTTATCCTAACATACTATATTATAGTTTTATTGAATGATTTTGTAATGTCTTAAAGCGTGTTTTGGAATTGAGAAATAGAGTTTTTAAGTTAAAAAGCTTTTTTTTTTTTTGCAAAAATTTCTTTTCAGTTTTTTGCAAAAAATACGTTTTGACAATTTTTTATCTGCTTACACCCATAAAAACACTTATTTTTTTATTTTTTATTTTTTATTTTACTAAACATGTACTTTTCTTTTAAACAAACTTTTTGAGTGTTAAACGCACTTTTAAGCGTATCAAATGCATATCCAAATAGCCCTTAACATAAAAGCCTTCTTAGAAATGTCACTATTAGGACTTCATATTTACATTATTTATTTATTTTTTTTTTAGGAAAACTATACTTTACTCTCTTGAAGTTGGACTCCCGACTCCCTTTTCGATTTTGTATTTGATGTTTATGAAATGAGAGTCTGTTTGTAATTGCGTTTGAGAAATAAAGTTTTTAAATAAAAAAAGCTTTTTAAAAAAAAGCTTCATTTTTAAGCTTTTGCTAAAAGTGTTTTTTGGCATTTTTAGGCTTTTTGAACCCTTAAAAGTGCTTTTAATTTCTTTTACCAAACGAGTATTTTTTTTTTCTTTAAACGGATTTTTTAAGTGTTAAAACTTAAAATCATTTTTAAGCCCACCAAACGCAATTTGAAACAAGCCATGAGAATCGACCCCCACAAAATTTCAACCGTCGGCAAGTTTGTGAATCTATATTTGGTCTTTCTTGATGGAAAATAACTACTTTCCATTTTAGTTAAAACGGGATCATTATCCATCATACACATGTTTCTATATTTAGGTTTCCTATGCTTGCCGACTTGAACAACTTGTATACAAATCCCGACATCTCACTCAAATCACTGCGGTATAACAGTCCCACTTCCCAATCTAGTTTAGCATAGCTATATGAATCCATTTTGCCCATTCAACGACCTCATAAATTATGTGGTAAGATTTTCACCATCTTCTCGACAAATAGAGATTTCAGCAATTTGGTTGGTCAAGTTGGCAAATAATTTTAACAGCAAATATAAATGTATGAGGCCTAGCTGGTCAAATAAATTGTAAGAGGATTCTTTATATTTCAAATGAATTGGATAATATTTAGTTAGTTATAATAAATTGTATTTTTATTATTTCACTTTTCGAGAGGACAAAAATATCATTTTACTATAACTAACTGGATAAACCCCTACCCATCTTTGATCTCTAAACGTTGGAGTCTCCAAAATCAACAAAGACAATGACACGTTGATGGCTCAGAGATGTGTAGGGGTTTATTTAGTTAGTTATAGTAAAATGAATGATTATATTATTTTTTTGTATTTCAAGCTGAGATGTCTGCATTTTATTAGAGGATACAAAACACTTAGTTTACACCACGATATGATTAAAGTTATTCTTATTGTCTTATAGCCCAATGGCATTGGGGAAAAGCTTTTTTTTTTTTTTTTTTGACATGTCCACACAANGTTTTATTTCTACTAAAGCACAACTCTATAACAATGAAACATAAGTTATGGGATGGCCGGTGAAAATAGGGTTTCCCTGTAACACTCTGACTGTATGTCCGGGCTCAAATCCATACGTCCACTGCGTCACGATGGACTGTACGTTCGGTCATGCGACAGTACATCCACTTCGATGTCTTTTAGGGAGAACCTCATTTTCTCTCCATTGTCCACCTATTCTCCGACTCCTAAGGCCAACACAGACTCCCTAAGGCCTCATAACTCAGATTAGAACCTCCATGCAAAGACAACTACGCTAAGCTAAAGTAACACTAGACTAAGCAAGATTAAAGCATAACTAAGTTAACAACTACAACTAGCTACAAATTGAGTAGCATAACGACGTATTAAAAAGCTAAGGAGTTGAACGTTACCTCCTTGAAGCGAAACATCAAGAGTTCCTCCTTCGACAGCACCGAAACACTCACAAAACCTCACAAACACTCACAAACGGCCAACAAGTAGCCTAGGGGCGAAGAAGGGGGGGTTGAGGGGCGGATTTAGTGTGAAATGGGCGATGGGGTATTTATAGGGCTAGAAAACAGCGGACGTCCGGCTAAAGTGGTATATATCTGGTATTATTACACAGTGGTCCAAAGGCTGTCTCGTACGTCTAGGTATTATCCAGAGAGTATTCCAAAAAGTAGCGTACGTCCGGTTCAGAAGTCTAATTCTCTAAAATGCCCTTCTGGCAGATCCTAGTGACCCAAAGTCCAAGTTAACCCTTCTAACCAAGTTACTTATGCCTAGTTAAATATTTGGGTTATTACATTAAGCTACTCATTTTTAGTGACTTAGCTAACCCTGTGTATATGGGATTAGTAGTCCCATGTGAATAGACTAATCCTAGAAATAGAGTGTTACCAAGCAAAGGACTAGCGAAATAGCTAGTCCAATCCAAGAGTCTAATCCATGAACCAAACGGGAAGAGTTTAGAGTACCTTAAAAAAGATTTAGTTCAACATTAGAAAGATGTCACAAGTGTGAGTGATTAATATAATATAGGTAGGTCTAAATTTACAAGCTTAAATTTAAATTTTTGGGTTGAGTGTTATCCTAACATACTATATTATAGTTTTATTGAATGATTTTGTAATGTCTTAAAGCGTGTTTTGGAATTGAGAAATAGAGTTTTTAAGNGCCAATCCCTAAACCCACCGGCCCAAAAAGAAAAATCTTCTATCTACTCTAACGAAAGCAAAAATGGAAAACCAATCCAAAACCCACAGGCCCAAAAATGATAACTAATTCCCTTATCCCAAACCCAAACCAAATAGCGCAATATGCTCCCAGCAGGCCCAAAAGTCCCATCAACCTTGCGTCTTTCGACTCTTTCCCCCCACCATTTTCCCTAAAAAGCCACAGAGAAACCAAACAGGATGGAAGTACATCAAATTCTCAAAATTCACATCATTACCAACCCGAATCCCCTTTCCCCTCCTCATCAAATTCTCCGGATGAATCCTGAATCCCTAGTGCCCCTCATGTTCTACGCACCCGTTTAGACAAGCAGAAGAGACTGAATTTGGAAATCAAAATTCAATCAAAAAAGCAAGAAGCCCGGTTGGTTGGGGCTGTTTAGAGAGATGGCGGGGGGCACTTCTTCCCTCATGGATACTCTCTTCCAGCGCACTCTGGATGACGTGATCAAAGGCTTCCGCCTGCAGCTCGTCGGCGAGTCCGCCTTCATCTCCAAGGCCCTCGACGAGATCCGCCGCGAGCTCAAGTCCACCGACCCCCATACCAAGTCCACCGCCCTCCACAAGCTCTCCTACCTATCCTCCCTCCACCACCACGATATGTCCTGGGCCGCCTTCCACGTCGTCGAGGTCATGTCCTCCTCGCGCTTCGCCCACAAGCGGATTGGCTACAACGCCGCCTCGCTCTCCTTCCACGACGCCACCCCTGTTCTCCTGCTCATCACCAACCAGCTCCGCAAGGATCTCACCAGCACCAACGAGTTCGAGGTAAGTCTCGCCCTCGAATGCCTCTCCAGAATTGCCACTGCTGATCTTGCTAGAGATTTAACCCCTGAAATATTCACTTTGTTGTCAAGTAGTAAGGTTTTCGTTAGGAAGAAAGCCATTGGCGTTGTTTTGAGGGTGTTCGCCAAATACCCAGATGCCGCGAGAGTGTGTTTTAAGCGTTTGGTTGAGAATTTAGATAGCTCGGACCCCCAGATTTTGTCTGCTGTTGTTGGGGTCTTTTGCGAGCTCGCCTCGAAAGACCCCGGATCGTATCTTCCTCTGGCGCCCGAGTTTTATAGGATATTAGTGGATTCTAAGAACAATTGGGTCTTGATTAAGGTATTGAAGATTTTTGCCAAGTTGGTTCCATTGGAGCCGAGGTTGGCAAAGAGGGTTGTTGAGCCGATATGCGAGCATATGAGGAGGACCGGGGCAAAATCGCTGATGTTTGAGTGTATTAGGACTATTGTGAGTAGTTTGAGTGAATATGAATCTGCTGTGAGGCTTGCTGTCGCAAAGATTCAGGAATTGTTGGTCGATGATGATCCAAATCTTAAGTATCTTGGATTGCAGGCGCTTTCAATTGTTGCGCCAAAGCACTATTGGGCAGTGTTGGAGAACAAAGAGGTTGTGATTAAGGCGTTGAGCGATGCGGATCCTAATATCAAGCTTGAGTCCTTGCGTCTTGTGATGGCAATGGTTGCTGAGAGTAATGTGATGGAAATTTCTAGGGTTTTGGTGAATTATTCTCTTAAATCTGACCCAGATTTTTGCAATGAGATTCTGGGTTCCATTTTATCAACATGTTCTAGAAATGTGTATGAGATGATTATTGACTTTGATTGGTATGTGTCGCTTCTTGGAGAAATGTCGAGGATTCCACATTGCCAAAATGGTGATGAAATCGAGAATCAGCTAATTGATATTGGCATTAGGGTCAAGGATGTTAGACCTGAGCTTGTTCGGGTTGCTCGTGGTCTGCTGATTGATCCTGCATTACTTGGTAACCCTTTCTTGCATAGGATATTATCTGCTACTGCTTGGGTGTCAGGGGAGTATGTTGAGTTCTCCAGGAATCCATTTGAACTTATGGAGGCACTTTTACAACCTCGTACGAGTCTCTTGCCACCATCAATAAGGGCAGTTTATATCCATTCTGCTTTTAAAGTACTAATCTTTTGCCTGCATTCTTACCTGCTGCAAAGGGAGAGTATTACATCCTCCTGTCCTGATAATTTGGCACTGGGCGTTTCAGAACTAGTCTTGAAAAGGGAAATGCTGGAGGGTTCTGATTTGGCAACATGTGAAGGCCCTACTGCTCATGGCGAACAGGATGAAGGGTTCAACCCTAGGGTTTCAAATCAATCATTTGAAGATCTTTCTGTAGAAAATGGTGGGGAAAGAATTATTAGTCATGGTCAGACATCTACACCTGATTCCTTGGAGAATGGTTTCACATATGAATCTATTGTTAACCTATTAAATCTAATTGAATTGGCTCTGGGCCCACTCATAGGTAGCCATGATGTAGAAATACTGGAGAGAGCACGGAATCTATTATGTTTCATTGAGTTGATTAAGGGAAAACTACCTGAATGCTTAGTGAAGAAGGAAGAAAATTTGGGAAGTGAAGAGATGAAAGCTTCCAAAATCATCGAACTGATGTGTGACGCTTTTTCTGAGGAGCTTTGTCCAGTCTCAGTTAGTGCTCAGGAAAGAGTTCCTATACCAGAAGGGTTAGTGCTTAAGGAGAATCTTGATGATTTGGAGACAATCTGTGGTGATATTCAACTACCTACATCAATTTCATTTTCTCTTGGAAGTCCTCATTATGAGGAGGGGGTTAGTGCTTCTCTCTCTGACCTCCAGAGCAAAGAAGAGTCAGAACCATCAAATGAGTCCACGTCTCTGCTCAGGGAACACCGTAAGCGGCATGGGTTATACTATCTTCCTTCAGAGAAAGGTGAAATTGTAGCAACGGATTATCCACCTGCCAATGACCCTAAGTTGCAGGATTATCTTAATAAAGACACTGATGATCTGGTTAAGCTTACAGAGGAATCACTTGTTGCAAAGAAAAAGGCAAACCATGCAAAGCCTAGGCCCATAGTGGTTAAATTGGATGAAGGAGAGGTCGTATCTATTTCAGCCAAAAGGCCAGAGCCAAAGGATGATTTGCTCTCTGGTGCTGTGCGGGAAGTTCTTTTAGGAAGTGACAACAGGACAACTTCCTCGCGAAGTAACCCATCTGATAAGTCTTCCAGCAAAAGAAAAGGGAAGGAAAAGCTAAACATTGGTCCTTCCGAATTGAAAGATAATTTGGGTGATGCGGAAAAGCATGAGCATGAAAATCCAAGTTCAAGAAGAAGCAGACACCGTACTCATGGTAAGGAGAGAATACATAAGAGTCCGGGAAAGATTAGTGAGGAAACAGAAGAAAATGGTCAGAAAGGGAAGCAAAAGAGTAGTCATCACCATGCTAAACACAAAGCTCGACGAAGAACTGATATGCCCTTGGATGTGGTTTCACAAGCACCAGTAATTCCGGATTTTCTTTTGTAGCGTTAAGGATCTGGATTCATTATTTGTCATCAGATGCCACAGAGAACTTCACTGTCCCCTGTACTCAATCACTTTGACTGATAAGGTCAGTTCAATTGTAGATTTTACACCACTGTTTTTTTTTTTTTTGGATAGGGTTTGTGGTTGCTTTAAACTTTTGGATTTGGTTTTCCCATTTTACTCGAAGTGAATCTCATGAAAGTAAAATTTTAAATTTAAGGTTACTTAGCATTCTTTACAAGCTCTTAACTTCTCGAGTTTCTTTCTTATATTTTTTTTTCTAAGCACTTTCTTATTATGCTTTCGTTTGAAGTGCCCTTGCAATTCTTGTTTGCTTTGCTGATGTTGTATTTAATATTAATTTTGTAAGTAAAATTTATTTATTAGTTGTAACATATGAAAAGGGTGTTACCACTTACCACAATTAAATGAGTTTTACACAGTTTTTGAGATTTAGAGAGAGAAGGTTTCATGTAGCTAAACCCAATCACTTGGGATTAAGGTTTGGTTGAATTAAGTTGACTTGGACCTGGTTTTCCATAAACTTGTTTTTTTTTTTTTTTTGGTGTCGTAGTTTACCACGTGGAATACATCATATCTTGGCAATGCCTGGCTTTGAATTCTTACAGCATGTTTTAACCGGGCAAAATCAACAGGGTTATTTCTGACTTGAAATTGATAAATGGTGGATCTGTACTTACAGCTTGTTGATTCTGGTATGAAATTTAAACGAGATACTAACTTGAGTACAAACAATTTTTTGGGGCTAGCCTGCCAACAAAGCTAAAGTATTACTTGATCCATGTGGAGAGGCACTTCGCACAAGTCTGAGATTTATCCGATAGGGGTGGGTATACAAAGTGCTCTACGTTGGAGGGATCCTCGTCATAAAAAAACTAAAAAAAAATCCAGTACTCTTAAAAATGTGTTAGACATGCAGAACATGAACATAAATCATGTATATAGTCAAATCATGTTATCTACACACAGAAGGAGATTTAGTTTTGTCATAACACCTCTATGAATGAGGGAAGGAGAGAAGATTCTAATTAAATGATCAATCTTACTATTTCAGTATCTGTTTGTTCTGCCATGCCATCAAGCAATATATCGAGGTTTGGCAAAAGATTACATCTTAAATTTTTAAGTTATGTACTTGTTAAAAGAACTCATGATCTATTATTAATTTTTATTAAAAAAATATATCCAATTTATATTCTAGGTGCATGTGGGTGCAGTTGCTGAGGATCAATAGGTAAAAAAATATATCCAATGTCTAATGGTAGCAGGACACCTTGGGGTGTGAACCTTAGGTTACTTAAGCCTGAAAGCAGTGCCTAAGGTGAGTTGCAAGGTGCATGATTCAATGGCCTCTTAGGTTGCAAAATCTTTTGATGTCTTCAAGGGAGAAAGTTTCAAAACGGATTCAACTTCTTGGTGCAAAAGAAATTCTTGCAATTTTGGTGTTGCTTTTTAACTTGTGAAAGGAACTTTTAGATTGCAGCAATAGTCATTGCTGTGTGGGGTCAGGATCCTGAGATTCTGTATAGAACCTCCAAAGCATGGTGGTTGCAGCTTTCTGGCAGACCAGTTCACATAGGATGATCTACTACACTGGATTGCTACTGCACATGCAAACGTCTCTTCTTTTTGAATGTTTTTAGGGTAATGCTTGTGCTGTTTGAACCGTATTATACTAATTTTTACAATTCAGACATTCATTTTTGGTGGACTTTGGTTTTTATCAGAATGAACCGCAAGAAAATTTTGGTAGATAGGGATTCCATAAAAACTTCGTTCGACCAACGGGCCGACCCTGACCCCGTCATTTCTCAAGAACAATAGCTAAAGGGTTGGAGATGAGTCACTGGGGGGGGTGTGAAATTTAGCATAACCTTGCCTGAAGAATACAAAAAATATGATGTTATCATTATTGTTGTTGTTATTGAGAAGGATTCAAACCCTGAGTTATAGATTGTTTTTAGTTGTCAGGGCTTTTATTTGAACTGATATACTATTTTTGCTTTGATTTTTGGGACACTTCCTATTTCTTCCCAAAAAAGCAAACATTACTAGCTCAACAAAAATGGTTTAGGAAGTTTATTCCGTGGCCTCTGGGGAAAAACAGGGCATGTTAACTTGCGTTTCTTTTTCGTTTTAGGTCTGAATTGGAGTTTCTTTGTGTGGACAAATGGGCATTGCATCATGATGGAATTTTATGACAAATTACTTCATGCTTACCACCTTATTAAAACCTTGCGCAAATGTGTGTACTTAAAATTCATAGTCATCTTCAAGGAATAGTTCAATCGTTTGTGGATCATGCCTCATGAAGTGGAAGTCACTAGTTCAAATTTCATATCCTCTTCCCTTGTGTGGTCAGGTTAAAAAAAAAAAAACTTCAGTCATGTTAGTTAGAAAAAAATAATAATAAAAAACTTCATAGTCATGCTTACCAAATTAAAATAAACAACTAGAAAGTCTAGGGTCTCACATGGTCACCATATTGGTGGAAGATTTGCCAACTTTCCGTGTTGGCTGACAAGTCCAAAGTTCTCAAAATTGACTAGAAGGGCTAGTGGCATATTTTAAATTTGGAAAAAAAAATATATGCGTACCCACCTTAAACGACTCCTTTAATTACTAAAAAATTGTAATGTACTTCATCTGTATGAAAATGACAAAAATACCCTTTTCAAAAATTAAGAAAAAAATACAAAGAAAGACTCAGAGTAGCAACTATGGGTCTTCAGTAGACCCGCCTATCGACGTGGGTTTTATCTTACCTCTTTTTTTCTTTTTCTTTTTCAAATTTATAAGGGTATTTGTCTTTTTCAGAGTTTTTTTTTTTTTTTTTGGGGNGGGGGGTGGTATAAAAAGAGTAAATTATAATTTTTTATTAGTTTGAGAATGGCATTACTTTAATTGAAAGATAAGTTCAAAGCGATATTGCAAATTGCCTAACTATCTCCACTTCCCTTTAAACCATATCTCAATCTTTGCTCAGAACTTTCTTAGATTGGAAGGCTATATATTGACAGAAATCTCCCCAATGGTTTCAGCTGGGGAAGGCGTACAATATGTACTTGAAGGTCATTGAATCTTCAACATGGGTTTCGTGCTGCTTAAGCTACTAATAACGAGAAATTAATTTTGTAGGTCAAACCAAAGCACATGCATCCCATCTTAACTTTCGCTTAAGTGTCAAAGCTAGATTACAGGGGACAAATTTTACTTTCTTCAACTCTTCCTAATTGCCTCTCTGCCCCACAACCAACCCCTCTTCCCATTTTCTGCAGAATCCATGGGAACTGAGCAGCAACCTTCTTCAAAGGTTGCCAAGAAGCCACATTTATCATTAGCTCATGTCTTCCATTTTGTGTTCTTTGTCATTGGTTTGTCCATCGGAATCACAGCTAGCTTGTACATTAAAAGCTTCTTGTCCTATTTCCGCGCAACCCCGTTTTCTCTTCTGCGATCATCACCAATCATGCTACTGCCGCAGTCACCGGCATCGGCGTCACCCCCCGTTTCTCCCTTACCACTACAACTACAACCACCATCACTGCCACCGCCACCGCCACCACCGACAGCATTCATGCACAACATGGACGACGGCAAGTTGTTCCGGCGGGCATCAACGGTTCCAAGGATTAGAGAGTTCCGATCTGATTATGTCCCTAAAGTTGCTTTCATGTTCTTGACAAAAGGGCCTATACCTTTGGCACCACTGTGGGAGAAGTTCTTTGAAGGTCATGAAGGGCGTTACACCATTTATGTCCACACTCATCCCCTATACAATCACTCTTTCCCTGTTAATTCTGTTTTCCATGCAAGGAAAATTCCAAGCCAGGTAATATTCTTACTTATGCTTATTAATTCTATCTAGCCAAAAAAAAAAAAAAATAAATATAACCTAGCCCTAGGCGTATCATGCCTAATTGCCTATCTAGATGTTAAAGCATTTCTAATGGCGATTACTAAAATTTTAAATGCGTTGGATAACACAAACGAATGTAGATAATAATTAAGAAATATAGTCGACTAAAAAATTTCAGCACTTGACTGAAAAAATCTTATTAATATAATAAGTTTGATTATAATTACATGATTTATCTATTTACATTGTTCTTTTCATCAGGAGTACTGGAATTTTTAGGGGAGGTCAGCGTTGATAAAATGATTTTAAAAAACACCTGTAATTTTTTATTTATTTTAGATTTTCGGAGGGTTTTTTTTTTTTTTTTTTTTTTTTTTTTAATTTCTCCAAAATCTACCCCTCTAAATACATCTTTGACCATTACAAAAATCGTTAAAGCAAGTGGATTCCCCCCCACCCGTGGTTCATCCACAAGTAGATCGATAGCCCTTGGAGAGCTACTTATTTGAGCCTATAGATATAAGGAGACAATTTTATTTCAAATGAGTTGGGAAAAATTCTTTTAATATAGTCCATTAGATGGACATATATCTTTAAAATGTGTGATCCTCATATATATTTTTAATATGATTAGCAGAGCACATGATATCAGCTTTAAAGCATATAATTCTTATATATATATGGCAATTTTTTTTCTTTTTTGACATGTCCGCACAAGAGTGGGAAGAGGATTCGAACTAGTGACCTCTGCTTCATTAGGTGTGGTCATAGTCGATTGAAATTGAACTAGTGACATTCGCTTCATTAGATGTGGTCAAACTAGGCTCCGCAACAAAATTGAAATTTGATTGATTTTTTAATGTTTACATCAAAAGAGAAATTGTTGCAAAAGTTAAAACGATTCTTTTCCCTTTTATTGCAGGCAGTGGAATGGGGCAGACCGACGATGATCGACGCAGAAAGGCGCCTCATAGCGAACGCACTCCTCGACTCCTCAAACGAGAGATTTGTTCTTCTCTCGGAAACTTGCATTCCTCTCTTCAACTTCACAACAACATACAACTATCTCATCGAAGCCAAGCAGAGCTTTGTAGGCTCATACGATGACCCAAGGAAAACTGGGCGAGGCAGATACAATCCTCAAATGTCACCCACAATTTCTCTAGCAAATTGGCGCAAAGGGTCCCAGTGGTTTGAAGTGAGCCGCAAGGTAGCCATTGACATCATTTCTGACAGCAAATATTACCCTTTGTTTAGCAAGTTTTGTAGCCCTCCATGTTACATGGATGAGCACTATATTCCCACACTTGTCAACATTCTTTGCCCCCAAGAGAACTCCAAAAGGAGCATCACGTGGGTTGATTGGTCTAAGAGTGGCCCACACCCTGGAAAGTTTGTGAGGCAAGCTGTCAGTGTTGAATTTCTGAATCAAATAAGGTTTGGTAATAGGTGTAGTTATAATGGAAACATTGTTTCCTCTATATGCTTTTTGTTTGGGAGGAAGTTTATGCCAAACACTTTGCAACCCTTGTTGCAGATTGCACCAGTTTTGATGGATTTTGGTGCTTAATATATATATATGTCTGTATATTAGTGATGAGTCATCTATATATATATACTTGCTATCAATGTTTTATTAGCATTTGGCCTCACTAGAGTTTTTATTGATACAAATATATATATAATGTGAAAAAATATATTAAAATTGGAGGTCAAAGAATGAATGATAAAAATATTAATATTAAATATTAAATATTAAATCAACATATCAAAAATAAAATTAGTATCCATTAAGCAAACCTTATCCATAGCTCTACAAAAAACCGCATTCTCCTCATATGCATACTGCACTCTAGAAAACAATATGAATTTTAGGGAAAGACTTAGGGCACTTTAATTTATGGGAGATCAAAATTAGTATACATTAGTGTTTGGGCCTAAGGGTAACTTCACTTTAAACTCTTGAATTATCACGTAATTTGACAAGTCCCCCAAACTTCAAAACCTTTCAATTTAAACCCTTGAACTTTCAATTGTAGTCAATTTGAACATCTTCGTCAGATTTTAAACGTTAAAAGTGTGACAATGACGTGTATACCCCTGATTTTTTATAAAATTCTAAATTTACCCTTAATTCCAAATTAAGAAAGTAAAAAAAAAAAAATGAAAATCATGGATATTTTGATCTTTTTAGGTATTGTCGTTAGAAGTTACCAGGTAAATCTAATGGAATAGTTCAAATTAACTGCAATTAAAAGTTTATGTGTTCAAATTAAGAAGTTTTGAAGTTTGGGGAGCTTGTAAAATCGCAAGGTAATTCATGAATGTAAAATAAAGTTACCCTTTAATGTTATTATTCAAACAACACTATTCACGTGCTAGAAGGTGTACTGTTCAAACGACACTAAATTTTTTTTGAAAATTTGACATAAGAAATTGCCCTTATAAACGGGACATCTCCTAACTAAAATAAAAATATTGACCTAGAAAAATTAATATTTTTAAAAAATAGAGGGGGTGGCTGCCAAACCAGCGGCCACCCAGTTGAGGGGAGGGGTGGCTAGGCGGGAGGCGGCGCATCACCCATCCAACTTTAAATAGTGTCATTTGAACAATAAATGACACTACTTAAAATTTCTCGACCCCATGGTTTATTTCCTTTAGCAACAGTCACTATTCAAACATCACTAAGTGAATAGTGATGTTTTTTGTGCTTAAAATGTCATCTCTCACGTATCACTAATTGCAGACTCTTTTTTTTTGGTAGTGCCTTCTAATTCATTTGTCCCTTATCTAAAAAGAAAAATGAAATATATGAGCAAAAAAGCTCAGTACATTTTCAACAAATTCAAAACCAATTGGGTAAAAAAAATTTCCTTAACGAATCTAGTTTAGCATAAAAAGAAAATTTTAAAATCACATAAAAAAATTTTATTTCCTTCTTATTCGATCTATAGCTAGCTGATGCATACTGTTACACCCGATATGCATGGATTGCATAATTCAGGATCTAGCAGCGTCTATGGCCCCGGACATACCTGGCCAGTTGATTAACATTTAGATCAGCTTAGCAAATATGGTGATGGACCATACCTTCATGTAAACGTCCTTAATTTAGTGTGTTGCGCTCTGTACTCAGATACCATGACGTGCCCTCTCTTATCTGTAAAATATATCTAGCCTATCCTTCTCATAAGACCAACTAATAATTTCTTGATTTTTTGTTTATCTTGTTCTTGATTGACTTTCATAAGCGTGTATCGTAGGACACAAACCCTACCTTTTCCTAAGCCACCCTATAAGCAAGAAGGGTAAGTGGGTAACCACCATGCCCTAAACACTCCGAGGATTATTTCTCATCTTTCTAATATGAGATCGAAGTCTATATTACAACATTTATGTGTTGGGATCTAACTTATTAAGAAAGACTTTGAACCCAAAAATGATGAGTAGTGTTAAAATATTAATTAAATAATTAAATTCACCATTTTATATTTGTTTAAACTTGTGAGATAACCCGTGAGTTATCACAAATGATATTTATAATAATGCCCCTCAACTTGAGTGACTTTTTCACAAAACTAGGAGATTCTTCTCTTTTTTTTTTAAAAAAAAAAAAAAGCGTTTGTTGAGTGTATTTGTGGTTGCTAATTGCTATATTAGTGGGGATTAAGATATGACATGCCACATGTCCATTCTTGCCTGCCCGTGCAAAGCCATACTCAAAACATGCAACCAACTACGCACAAATCACACATCCAATACGATGAAACATGCAACCGACTCTCNAGTTATAATGGAAACATTGTTTCCTCTATATGCTTTTTGTTTGGGAGGAAGTTTATGCCAAACACTTTGCAACCCTTGTTGCAGATTGCACCAGTTTTGATGGATTTTGGTGCTTAATATATACATAGTCTGTATATTAGTGATGAGTCAACTATATATATATACTTGCTATCAATGTTTTGTTAGTATTTGGCCTCACTAGAGTTTTTATTGATGCGGGTTAAAGTATGAATATATATATAATGTGAAAAAATATATTAAAATCGGAGGTCAAAGAATGAATGATAAATATATTAATATTAAATATTAAATCAACATATCAAAATTAAAATTAGTATCCATTAAGCAAACCTTACCCGTAGCTCTACAAAAAACCGCATTCTCCTCATATGCATACTACACTCTAGAAAAAAATATGAATTTTAGGGAAAGACTTAGGGCACTTTAATTTATGGGAGATCAAAATTAGTATACATTAGTGTTTGGGCCTAAGGGTAGCTTCACTTTACACTCTTGAGTTACCACGTGATTTGACAAGTCCCCCAAACTTCAAAACCTTTCAATTTAAACCCTAGAACTTTCAATTGTAGTCAATTTGAACATCTTCGTCAGATTTTAAACGTTAAAAGTGTGACAATGATGTGTATACCCCTGATTTTTTATAAATTCTAAATTTACCCTTAATTCCAAATTAAGAAGGTAAAAAAAAAAAAAAAAATGAAAATCAGGGATATTTTGATCTTTTTAGGTATTGTCGTTAGAAGTTACCAGGTAAATCTAATGGAATAGTTCAAATTAACTGCAATTGAAAGTTTATAGGTTCAAATTAAGAAGTTTTGTAGTTTGGGGAGCTTGTAAAATCGTAAGGTAATTCATGAGTGTAAAATAAAGTTACCCTTTAACGTTATTATTCAAACAACACTATTCACGTGCTAAAAGGTGTACTGTTCAAACGGCACTAACAAATTTTTGAAAATTTGACATACGAAATTGCCCTTATAAACGGGACATCTCCTAACTAAAATAAAAATGTTGACTCAGAAAAATTAATATTTTTAAAAAATAGAGGGGGTGGTTGCCAAACCAGCGGCCACCCAGTTGAGGAGAGGGGTGGCTAGGCGAGAGGTGGCGCATCACCCCATCCGACTTTAAATAGTGTCATTTGAACAATAAATGACACTATTTAAAATTTCTCGACCCCGTGGTTTATTTCCTTTAGCAACCGTCACTATTCAAACATCACTAAGTAAATAGTGATGTTTTTTTGTGCTTAAAACGTTATCTCTCACATATCACTAATTGCAGATTTTTTTATTTTTTGTAATGCCTTCTAATTCATTTGTCCCTTATCTGAAAAGAAAAATGAAACATATGAGCAAAAAAGCTCAGTACATTTTCAACAAATTCAAAACCAATTGGGTAAAAAAATTTCCTTAACTAATCTAGTTTAGCATAAAAAGAAAATTCTTAAATCACATAAAAAAAAACTTTCTTTCCTTCTCATTCGATCTATAGCTAACTGGTGCGTACTGTTGCACCCAATATGCATGGATTGCATAATTCAACCTTCAGGATCTAGCAGCATCTATGGCCACGGACATACCTGGCCAGTTGATTAACATTTAGATCAGCTTAGCAAATATGGTGATGGACCATACCTTCATGTAAACGTCCTTAATTTAGTGTGTTGCGCTCTGTACTCAGTTACCATGACGTGCCCTCTCTTATCTGTAAAATATATCTAGCCTATCCTTCTCGTAAGACCAACTAATAATTTCTTGATTTTGTATTTATCTTGTTCTTGATTGACTTTCTTAAGTGTGCATCGTAGGACACAAACCCTACCTTTTCCTAAGCCACCCTATAAGCAAGAAGGGTAAGTGGGTAACCACCATGCCCTAAACACTCCGAGGATTGTTTCTCATCTTTCTAATATGAGATCGAAATATATATTACAACATCTATGTGTTGGGATCTAACTTATTAAGGAAGACTTTGAACCCAAAAATGATGAGTAGTATTAAAATATTAATTAAATAATTAAATTCATCATTTTATATCTGTTTAAACCTTTGAGATAACCCGTGAGTTATCACAAATGATATTTATAATAATGCCCCTCAACTTGAGCGACTTTTTCACAAAACTAGGAGATTCTTCTTTTTCTTCTTCTTTTTTTTTTNCTCAACTTGAGTGACTTTTTCACAAAACTAGGAGATTCTTCTCTTTTTTTTTTAAAAAAAAAAAAAAGCGTTTGTTGAGTGTATTTGTGGTTGCTAATTGCTATATTAGTGGGGATTAAGATATGACATGCCACATGTCCATTCTTGCCTGCCCGTGCAAAGCCATACTCAAAACATGCAACCAACTACGCACAAATCACACATCCAATACGATGAAACATGCAACCGACTCTCATGTCTTGAAAACCTGGCCAGATGACACAATGATTTTTATTTTTATTTATTTTTTTAAGAAAAGAATCTCATATATATATTTTCTTATTATTAATTATTTCAATACGAGAAAAAAAGGAGGATGCAATATTGTGAGAAATTCTGATGACTCACACATTTATAAATTATAGGAACAGACTAATTAGATAATTCGATTGATGACTCTTGTGAGAAATTAATATATATTTATATAATTTCTCGGTCTATTTTCAAAGGCATTTTCAAATTTTCAGTTTCTGTTGGTCATCAGAATTATGTTTTGTGAATAATAAATTGACTGTACATGCTCGCACATCAACGGCTATTAAAATATAATTTGACCGTTAGGGAAATGCTAACCTCCAATTGTTTATATATCCCTCCATGACCCAATCACAAAGAAGACCTCTCATCATCATCGAGTCAATCAGGTTAGAGATTTCTACTGTCTAAGTTCTTACTCGCTGCGAGTTGTATAGAAGGATATAGACAATGAGAAGTACATATGTTTCCTTAAATTCAACTGAGTCATAGCTTAACCTAGTCTCATCGAGGCATCAATGAAAATTCAAGGCGACTAATACTAATAAAGGCCTATATATGTGGGAATTCTTCATTCAGGAGATTTGAATATACGCCTTAATAAATACCCTGGCCACTTAGGAATTTTGTTGGACCATTGAACCACCACATACGCCCTTGATGATTCATCCCAAAAATTTGTGAGTTTGTTTATTGATATTTATATAATTGCTCATCTAATGCTTAAGTTTTCCATCTCTATCCTTCTTCTCTTTCTTAACTTGATTTATGTAATTGTAATAAATATTTAAATTCAGGACGCATACGAGTATATACTATATATAGAAAAAATCAATATTTATGTTCAATTATTCTAAATATTTTGTTACAAATTAATTAATATGGTGCCATTTACATGACAAGTTGACAACTCACTTTTAATCATATATTAATGTTAGAACTTTTGATTTTGATTTTTTTTTAAAAAAATACTTATAGCTAGTAAGTTAATGAACACAATGTAACCCTTAGGGGTATTCCAAGTAGTGGATGTAAGTGTCTAACACCGAACCACCCGTAAAGTTCTTTGTGTTTATTTTTTATATTGCTTCCGCTATAATTTCCACATCATCATTATTTCAACATGGTATCAAATTGAGCCACTTTCTTGTGGCCTTCAATGCTGTTGTGTTTTCTCACGACTGAGTCCGACCTTGAGTAGCCCACATCGCTAATGATGTACGTCCTATAATGATCATCTATGGGGAATGGATGCACCTTGGTCACGAAACCATTAGATCCAAATCCCCCATATAACACGCACATTTGATTATAATATGAAGTCTATATAGTAAGCCCATGGCCGTTTATACCGTAAGTACCGGCGTACCATGTCATACGATGCATCTTAACAATCAATTTATAATACAATTACCAAGTATTTACAGAAAGTATGCATGCTCATATCATACTCGTGATCAGTCAACTAACATATCCCACGTTTTAAGTAAAAAGGGTTGTAAGTGTCCACTTACCTCGCGCACTCGAGCGAATCCTCCGACAAAGCTAAGCCCTACTATAACAGAATATAACACACCGTTATACTAAGTCGTGTTTAACCATAAGGTGGCTAAATTAAATTGTGCACGATCGAAGCTTAAATCGGTGCTCTGCTCTCTGACCGTATGTCTTGCCCCGATGGCGTACGTTTGCTTAGTGAGTTAAGCACACCTTAAAGTTTTCGAACATCACTTGCTTCCTATAACATTTCTAGACCTCTAAGCCTCTTCTAACCTAACAAATGAGCACATACAACGTAAGAAATCTCAACACAATGAAACTTTAAAAGATCTTTTGAAAACATTAACACTTTTAAAAAAAATGCTTAATGAACACTTTGGAAAACTCATCAAGGTATAAGCTAGAAGGTAAAACAGTGCTGAAATGTAAAAAGAGACAGAGTTTACCCCGAAGCTAAGTATAGACATGATCTCCCCTCCTTGGAATCTCATTTTAAAGCTCACACTCACCAAATAACACTCAACAAGCAAGGATTTGATTTTGGCAGCCTAGGGGCGTGCCAGAGGACTGGAATGGGCATGAAGAATAAGAGTGGGGAAGGGTATTTATAGGAGAAGGTCGCCACCAACTCTCTGAAACAGCAGCGGACGTCCGACAACCCTAGCGTACGTCCGGTACTATTTGTTCAGTGGATAAAAGGGTGTCTCGTTCGTTCAACTATTAATCAGAGAGTATTTCAAAAAGTAGCGTACAGCTGGTGGTCCTCACGCGTACGTCCGCGCTAAAAACAGTGGCGTACGTCCGCTAGACCTAGCGTATGTCCGCCCCAGAGGATTAGTGTTTGGCCTCTATTTTCTAAGGGATTAAGGTCTTGTTGGGTTAATACTAAGGGCTTGGGTCCTTGTTAAAACAATTCTATTAAAAACCTGGTTAACCGCTTTTGTGAAAAGGTTTTTGAATAATAAAAAGGGGTCATTTTTATTGGAGTATTACAGACTCACCTCAATATCCAGTTCTCAAATTCGCATAAGGGTTTGCACTTTGCCGGACTCAAATTTGCAGAAGATGACATAAAATAGGAAAAAAAGAAGCATATATATATCAGTATTTTTGTAATTATGTGAAAATATTTTGGATATTTTTGGCAATGTGTGATTCTCATTAAAGCAAAACTGCGGCGTGCATTGAGAGTTGGACGTGCGCTTTGTCAAAAGCCTCAATTTTGAGCTTTAGACAAATCGTAGTTTTCAGCTTTTCAAAGGAGAAAAAGCTCTTTATTAAAAGAAACCCAAACAACCAATTTTTTCTTGAAAGTGCGTTTTTGGACGTAAACGCACGTTTGATCATTTGAAACGCAACACCAAACATAGTCTAAACCTATGTTTACTACAATAATATATATATATATATATATATCTTCCTTGTTTTTCATTTTTTGAGTGAATATGTCCAAAAAAACAAATTCTTATATATATATATATATATAAGAATTTTTTTTTTGGACTTCTTCACTCAAAAGAATGAAAAATAAGGAATGAAATTTAAACTAATGACCTCAACTTCACAAAACATAATTTCCAGCTAATTGATGAGCTAGCCACCCCATAGCTATAGGGACAATATAATATGAATTAGACAATGGATTAACGGAATCTTTCACGAAATTCTAGCCCCCCCATTAAGCCAGAAGTCACTCTCATATTACAAAAAGGATGGGAAAAAAAGCCATAATTTGGTTATATGTCTCTAAATACACTTAATAGCTCCCACAGAAAACTTTTTTTTTTTTTTTTTTATAAACCTTACTAAAAAGGCACTTCTTATATATATATATATATATATATATATATATATTTTTAAGAACTTCTTACGTATACTTATACTTGGTTAAAACACTTTTTAAAAATAAAAAATAAAAAAGACTTTTCAAAAGCAGATAATATTTTTTCCTTTCTCCATCTCTTGCCATCGAACCACGTAGAAAGAAAAGGTGGAGAGAAGAAGGCAAACTCAGAGGAGGCGGGGAGCAGGAGTAAAGCGTTCAAAACCCTTTACCACAAAGCGCACCGGCGGCTTACAAAAAGCCACACAAAAGAAACAAAGGAAATAGTTTTTAGACTATTTTTATTTATTTATAATTTATAAATTATAACCTCCTTTCATACCAGATAAGGTAATTATAAATATTTATTTAAAGTATGTAACTAATTAACACAAAATAAATACCTAAAATACGCTATATACTCCTTAATTTTTTTTTTAAAAAAAAAAGAAAAAAAAAAATCATTGAGAAAACTGAAACTCGGCCGACAAATTGACAAAGTGAAGAAAATAGATTGATATGAATTGAGATGTAAACATCTCACTGAGTACTGATCCGCCCAACTCTCTGGAAAACCCAAATCGTGTTATCTTGTCCTTTCAAAGAAAATCCCCCCAACCCATCATTAAACACTAATTTTTTGAGTTCACATCATGCAATAATCATAAACAAAAATAGACACAGCCTCAGAAAACAATGATAATAATAATATGGTACATAATTATCACCTTATATTAAAAATTTCATACAAATTGGGTTGTAGGTATTTCTTCTGACCCCGTCTATAAAAATGCCGTGTATCTTTTTTTTTAAAAAAAAAAAATTAAAAGTCATGTCAACTTTGAAAGAAAAAAAAAAAGAATAAAGATTATCATTATTGACTTTTAATCTATTGGTGATTTTAAAAACCGCATCACAGTTAAAAGAATATCAATAGAATACTAAAAGAGCACATAACATTTTCATATATATACTAATCAAGAAAACGGAATAAGCAGAAACAAGTCTCTAAAGAGAGCAAATGAAAAATACATGCTATTAAGGCGCGCACACACGTGCTAGCTTCTCATATGGTAAGGCACACACGTGCAACCCAATTTATAACAAGTTTTTGAAAAATAAAAAAAATAAAATAAAAAAAATTCCTTAATTATATAGACTAAAAACGATTTGGTGTGATAATTAAAACGCTAATGGATCCGGAATGAAGGCAACAAATCCCAAATGAAACATCTTTGTAATTAATGCATGGACGCGTCTTCCACTCTTCCCTAATATATAATGTAACTCCCCAACTAAATAATTAAGCTTCTGGTGTCTCTGAGTGGCTTGCAAATTTTTGAGGGCACTCTCAACTTAATTGTCGGTTGAGTCCAATATTATTGTCACGTTGATAAATACTATCCAACATAAACAGATAAATTCCTAGTACGACGAAATTTATATACAAATTTATATTTATATTTATATATATATATATATATATGGCCGCGCTAAATCATCATTAATTATATATACAACCAGTGCCAGTGGAGATTGATTTATTTAAGAATCTTTTTTATGCCTAGAGAAGCCCAAGCTTCGTGCTCTATCCGTTGAAAAGCCAAATTAACGTTACTTCATTGGAGAAGAAGCAAAGAAACAACATCTCTCCCCTCTCTCTCTGTCTCTCTCTCTCTGTGTCGATCGGCCGCCATAGATGAAGAATTACAAGCTCCAACAAGGCTCACCGCCGCCAAATATCAAGCTCCTCAGTGCGCAAATGCAACTCCAGAATCTTGTGTTTTATTTTCTTCTCTTTTGCTCCGGTTTGGCGCTTGGACTTACGCTAAGTTTCTATCTCAGAGATTTCTCCTTCAACTTGCAACTCAACCAGCTTTTTGATCTTCCGGCGACTGCTCCACCGGAGCTCTCTCCTCTTCCTCTTCCTTTACAGATGACCAATACGAATCTCACCCGGGTCGGGTCTCCTCCTCCTCCTCCGCATTCCCCTCCATTGCAAATTACCAAGAACAATCTCAGCCGGGTCGGGTTAAAACAATACTTGAAACCGCCGAGTGCTATGCACGACATGAAAGACGAGGAGTTGCTATGGAGGGCTTCAATGGCTCCTCGGATTCGTGAATTCCCGTTGAACCGGACCCCGAAAGTGGCGTTCATGTTTCTGACAAAAGGGCCGCTGCCGTTGGCCCCCCTGTGGGAGTTGTTCTTCAAAGGACATGAAGGTCTATATACCATTTACGTGCACCCCAATCCATCTTTCAACGGAACAGTGCCGGAAGATTCCGTCTTTCATGGCCGGAGGATCCCAAGTAAGGTCAGTAAATATCACTCTTGGATTCTCTCTTCTGTCTTCTTCTTCTTCCCAATTTACGTTAATTATATGTCTGTCTCATTCATGTATGAATTATGATCTAATCAATACCAAATATTTTTAAACCAAAAATTTAAATATATACAGCAATTAATATTGCTTTATTTCCGCCGGCCACTTACCCATAACAAATAAATATACTATATATATATATATATATAACGTCATATCACATATTGCCTTTCCATTTCCTTTACATTCTAGTAACCAATAACAAATAAAAAAAATGTTATTTACTATTCTCCGTTATATAAGGATTACTATACAATTAAACAAGGGTTTGTTGATCCAAAAATTTATTTTCAGTGTCACACACGTTATTTTTATTGCTCACGTTATGTTTACTGCTCAGTAATTGTATTGCAGTTTTTACTAAGAGCTTATTTGAGATTGCGTAAAAAATTATAAAAAGTACTTTTAATACTTAAAAAATTGTGCCAAACAAAAAGTTACCATGTTTGGTAAACAAAATTCCAAAAGTAATTCCTTGACTTTTTTCATTTAAAAATTACCAAAATTTACTCTTGGGAAAAGTTTAAAAATTAAACTTTCTAAAAAGCTCTATTTATTTCTCAGAGAATTTTCCCATTGCAAGAGTTTTAGGTAGTTTCTTTTCTTTCTATATAAGTATATACAAGGAGGCTTTTCCTAGTTATAGATCGAGCATGTTTGAGATTGTATTTGAGAAATAGAATTGTTAAATAAAAAATCATTTTTTTGACAAAACTTTATTTTTAAGTTTTTGCCAAAAGTGCATTTTGATCATTTTTGGACCCTTAAAAGCGTTTTCAATTTTATTTACCAAACGGGTACTCTTTTTTTTTTTTTTTTTCAAACGTATTTGTTGAGTATTAAACATACTTTTAAGCCTCAAACGCACACCCAAATAGGCCCATTTAACTTCTTTGCATTGCTTTTTCAGTAAAGCAAAGAAGATTTCCTTGATGTTGAGGTGAAGTACAAGGCGTTCCTCATAATATGCCTTGTTAGTTGGCTTGTGATGCTAGCTGCATATATTAATATATACATGTAGCATGTATATAGATAATTAGTACCATTAACTTTTACTAATTAATGAACTTCTTGACAAGTTCTTTCTATTATATATGATATTATGTTGACATTCTTTCTCTTCATTTAATATTGACCAAGTTCTCTTCTAAGTTGAAGCAACAATAATTGGATGTGACCATCCTCGGTTGGAGCTACCTAGCTAGGTGCAAATTTTTTTTTTTTTTTGCCCACCGACCCATGCCACTTGATACTTGTCAAAACATGAGAATTCCAAAAGATATGTCTTTGTGAACCTCATGACGTCTTGTGTGGGAATTACTTGCAAAAATATTCAAGTTTGGAAAAGTCAAATAATTAAAAATTAAGGAAAGGATTACACCACTAATTATATATATACACCTTATACTTTACATTTGGACAAATTAATTTTTTTTACTTTACAATTAATTTATCTTGAAAATATTTGTATGAGTAATAATGTTACTCTTTACATTTATTTTATATAAACTGATGTGTCATTTCTTAAATAATTTTTTTTTTATTTATATTTTTTAAAAAGTACCTGACATGAAAAATAACATAAAATACATTCCTTTAGCCTCTATAAAATAAATATAATAATTAAATAGATGTAAATGCAAATGCATTAACCCTACTAAACGAACTGCCTACTTGTTCTTTGTTAGGATCCTCTACATTTCATTTGAACGGGAGAATATCCACTTAGTTATAGTGGAGGGTATTTTTGTCCTCTCAAAAAATGAAAAGACAAAAATACCCTTTAAATATAACTAACTAGAGATGATCATGTTCTACATTCCGCAATAAAGAGGTGAGGCCTTAGAATTTCGGAATTCCTACTCCCCAAACAAAAAAGATACATTTTACAATTAAGAGTATTTATTTTGGATTTGGATCCCCTTAATTTTTCTAAAATAGAGATTCTTATATTCTAAAATCTTAGCCTTAAACAAATGCAGAAATTTGTGTATTACTCACATAATTAATTTTAGTTTTCAATATGTCAAATTCACTTGCCTTAGTAACACAAACTTTGCATTTGATAGTCTATTTTGTTTATTTGTCACAATATTTGCCTAGTTGGTTTTCCATTATCAGCCTACCTTAATTATATGAGATTTGCCTATTTTGTTTTTTATTTATTTATTTTTTCCTTGTAGAAAAAGATTTATNCTTTTTTTTTTTTTTTCTTCAAACGTACTTTTTGAGTATTAAACACATTTTTAAGCTTCGAACGGACACCCAAATAGGCCCATTTCATTTCTTTGCATTGCTCTTTCAGTAAAGCAAAGAAGATTTGCTTGATGTTGAGGTGAAGTACAAGGCGTTCCTCATAATATGCCTTGTTAGTTGGCTTGTGATTGCTAGCTGCATATATTAATATATACATGTAGCATATATATATAATTAGTCCCATTAACTTTTACTAATTAATGAACTTCTTGACAAGTTCTTTCTATTATATATGATATTATGTTGACATTCTTTCTCTTCATGTAATATTGACCAAGTTCTCTTCTAAGTTGAAGCAACAATAATTGGATGTGATCATCCTCGGTTGGAGCTACCTAGCTAGGTGCAATATTTTTTTTTTTGCCCACCGACCCATGCCACTTGATACTTGTCAAAACATGAGAATTCCAAAAGATATGTCTTTGTGAACCTCATGACGTCTTGTGTGGGAATTACTTGTAAAAATATTCAAGTTTGGAAAAGTCAAATAATTAAAAATTAAGGAAAGGATTACACCACTAATTATATATATACACCTTATACTTTACATTTGGACAAATTAATTTTTTTTACTTTACAATTAATTTATCTTGAAAATATTTGTATGAGTAATAATGTTACTCTTTACATTTATTTTATATAAACTGATGTGTCATTTCTTAAATAATTTTTTTTTTATTTATATTTTTTAAAAAGTACCTGACATGAAAAATAACATAAAATACATTCCTTTAGCCTCTATAAAATAAATATAATAATTAAATAGATGTAAATGCAAATGCATTAACCCTACTAAACGAACTGCCTACTTGTTCTTTGTTAGGATCCTCTACATTTCATTTGAACGGGAGAATATCCACTTAGTTATAGTGGAGGGTATTTTTGTCCTCTCAAAAAATGAAAAGACAAAAATACCCTTTAAATATAACTAACTAGAGATGATCATGTTCTACATTCCGCAATAAAGAGGTGAGGCCTTAGAATTTCGGAATTCCTACTCCCCAAACAAAAAAGATACATTTTACAATTAAGAGTATTTATTTTGGATTTGGATCCCCTTAATTTTTCTAAAATAGAGATTCTTATATTCTAAAATCTTAGCCTTAAACAAATGCAGAAATTTGTGTATTACTCACATAATTAATTTTAGTTTTCAATATGTCAAATTCACTTGCCTTAGTAACACAAACTTTGCATTTGATAGTCTATTTTGTTTATTTGTCACAATATTTGCCTAGTTGGTTTTCCATTATCAGCCTACCTTAATTATATGAGATTTGCCTATTTTGTTTTTTATTTATTTATTTTTTCCTTGTAGAAAAAGATTTATGATACAAAAAGAAGATAAGAAAGACTGGCTTTAATTTGGGTAGCAATCTGTCGCATTCATTGCTTCGATTCTACTCCTTTTCCAACCTCAAAAGAAAAACTCAGCTTTTTAACATTCTTTTCTTCCTTCTGTCTTTCGTGTGCCAAAAAATTAAAGCCAGCAAAAATGTCCTTTTTTTGTGTGGTTATTAGCAAGGAAAAATTTATTGTAAATTACATGCATAATAAACCATTTGAGAACTTAACCCTTTTCCCTATTTAATAATAATAATAATAACCCCATTTGAAAACTGAATTTATTTGCATTTTAGAAGAAAGTCTTTACTCACAAAAAAAAAAAAAAAAAAAATAGAGGCAAGTCTTTTGTTTGAACACAAAACTAAGGCCTTTAAGTTCCAATTATTTGGGATCGTTGATTGGGCCAAGATTCAACTTGGACCAAGTGGGCTGCTTTTTGATTTGCTACTTTTGGTGGGCCTACTTTAACCCTGTCGTTGCAATGATTCAGGTGGTGAGATGGGGAGAGTTTAACATGGTGGAAGCAGAGCGCCGCCTGCTGGCCAACGCACTGCTCGACTGGTCGAACCAGCGGTTCGTCCTCCTCTCAGAGTCGTGCATTCCTCTATTCAACTTCTCCACAATCTACAACTATCTCATGGGCTCCAAAAAAGCATTTGTGGAGGCCTACGACTTACCAGGCCCAGTGGGCCAAGGCCGGTACAATCCTAAAATGAGGCCCACAATTAAGCTCGAGCAATGGCGGAAAGGCTCCCAATGGTTTGAGATGGACCGTGAGCTGGCCATTGAGGTAGTTTCCGACAAAACATATTTCCCATCGTTCGGGAGATATTGCGTGCCCTCGTGTTACGCTGACGAGCACTACTTGCCGACATTTGTGAGCGTCCGATTTTGGAGGAGGAATTCAAACAGGACGCTGACTTGGGTTGACTGGTCAAAGGGTGGACCCCATCCGTCTAGGTTTCTAAGAACAGATGTGACCATTGATTTTTTGAAGATGCTAAGGCATGGTAGCCGTTGTGAGTATAACGGGAAGAGCACCAATATTTGCTATTTGTTTGCAAGGAAGTTCACTTTGCATGCTTTGGATAGGTTGTTGAGGTTTGCACCAAAGCTCATGCAATTCAATTGATTTGCAGACATTGTAGCGATAGGTTGATGTTGAACATTCCGTCGTACATAAATGAATCATTTTCGGGCACAAAAAGGACTTTTTACACTATTGTTCTTACATTAATTTTTGTTCATTTAATTTGACGGAAACTATACTTAGGCCTCTTCAACTTTCATGCGTTTTGAAAAGACCTCACAAAGTTCAAAAATTCTTAATTTCACCCATCAAACTTCTAATTTGATGCAATCTATCCGATCCGTTAAGGTTTGACATTAAACATATGTTTAAATGGATGATATGACATTTATACCTCTTAAACTTTTATAAAATTTTAAATTTATCCTTAATTTCACATTAAAATATATATATTATTTTTTTTTAAAAAAAAAAAAAAAAGAGAGAGAGAGAAAATTGAGGGTATTTTGGTATTTTTCATAGTCTTCATTAGGATTTAACGCCAAATCCTAATGAATGGATGGATTGCATCAAATTAAAAGTTTGAAAGGTGAAATTTGGAGTTTTTAAACTTTGGGATTTTCTTCTCAAAATCGTGGAAGTTCAGAGAGAATTAGGATCATCTTCAGTTCATTTGAACTGAAAAATATTCAGTTAATTATATTGGATGAGTATTTGTCTCTTCAAAAAGTAAAAAGACAATAATATATACCCATCAAATATAACTAACGGGACACTTTCCAATTTATTTGAAATGAAGAAGATCCTAGTTGGTTCAAAGGACCTTTATGAAATTCACCCTTTAATTTGCCAATTTGGTCAATTATTATGCACATGGGCAATGGATGCAATAGCAGGCTAGCAGCTAACACATTATAGTAGGATTCTGATTCGTGTGTATCTAGTTGGAGGCAGGGAGCATAACCAGACAACATTTAAGGGTGGAGGGACAAAATTTGAAAAAATAAAAATTCAGGGGTAAAAGTTAGTTTTGGGGAACATTTCATAAAAAAAACAAAAAAACAAACAAAAAATAATTAAGGATAATTTTAAAATTTTGGAGGAACATTAGTCTTCTCAAGTTAATACACAGTTCCACCCATGATTGGAGGGAAATTGTATAAAGTTTAAGCGGATCATGTGGAACAATTGTCTTTGTCAAAAAAAATGTGGACCAATTGTCAATGATTATCGTTGTTTTTTTTGTCAATTCATTCAAGGAAGTCAAAAAATGCTGAATTTTATTCCAAGCAAACTGCTTTGGCATTTGATGGTATTGAAATACATTGTAAACGACATTTTTTTTTTTCTTTTGTCGTTTTACATGGTAAATTTATCCATAAAGAAGTAATCAGGGTTAATTAGCGAAGCGGCAACTAATTCTTAAGCTACTTTATCATTATAAATCCGAGTAATGCTATAAATTCATCTTCTGTCACTCTTGTATCCCTCTAAAAAAGATGTGACTCTTAAAATTACTATTGAACTTATAATTGATTATTATTGAATTTTAATCAAATAGTGATTTTAAAAGGAAAATGCTAGGGGTTCTCCTAGTAGTGTTCTGGCATTCTCTCAGTCTTACGTAAAACATGATTTAAGAAAAAATAAAATTATAGTGGCTTCCACCACCGGTTTTTTTAGGCATTAGCACTAAATTTGAGGCATTAACACCAAAATTGAGGCATTAGCACCAAATTTATGATGATCAAATTCATTTTTGGTGATACCATCCCTAAAGGGTTAATCTTTCACCCTTAGATTTTAGTTTTGAATCCAAAAACAAGTTTTAAAGCATTAGAACCTAACTATTAATTCATAAAAATTAATATGTTGGCAAAAAAATGGTACTACAATTTTATTTTTTCTTAAATCATGTTCTACGTAAGACTGGGAAAACGTCAGGAGAACACTACGGGAAGAACCCCTAACAAACCCCATTTTAAAAGGCACTTTATTTTTAGAGGAATACAAGAGGGACATAAAAGAAACTACTAGAATTACTCTTATATTCCAGCAATTGAATTTCATTTTCATAATTATTTGATCATGAAGTTCATTAGATGTAGCGTAGGATATGATGTTGGATAACTTTAAAGAGAACTGTTATTTCTTCATCTTTCATCCATATTTTTTCAAATTTACTATGTTAGTTCATACAGATCCAATAGTGAATTTGAAAAGGAAATGAATAGGAGATGAATGAGAGATGAAGAAATAGTAAGTCTCAATCCCAAAATGGTGAATCACCCATACATTGCATAGATCTCATATCTACTTGCCCAAGAAATTCAAGCTAGTTATCTCCACTTCATGAACCATGGTCCTTGTTAGTGTATATGTGGGGCTTGTCCCACATTGGTAAGATTGGAAGCTAAGGCTCCTTTCTCCCTCCTATATAAGGAGGCTCTTGTATCCATTCCAAGTATGCTACTCAATATAATGTAGTCTATTATATGTTAAAAAAAAAAAAAAAAAAAAAAACACCTAACATAAAATAATATTCTTAACATCCCCCTCAAACTCAATGTGTAAACTTGAGTTTGGATAAAAGAAAAGGGAAAGAAAAATGAATTCATCGAAAAAGCTGCTTGTGCCAAAAGAGATGCCGAAGCAACGCCATAAAAGAAGAGCTTGGTTCACTTGGTTGTAATTTGACTTTGAAAACCATACACTAGTAATGAAGAAACTTGCATGCCTGAAACTCATGGACCGTCTCGCCTGGTGGGCTGAGGTAAAGTCTGACCCAAAAATTCTAACTAGTAGATTGACTCGGCCGGTTGAAGAGGCTAATCATGCCTGAAACCCATGGACCATCTCGCCTGGTGGGCTGAGTTAAAGTCTGACCCAAAAATTCTAACTAGTAGATTGACTCGGTCGGTTGAAAAGGCTAAACAGTAGGGAGAAAAAAAAAGGGCCAGTTAAAAGAGGCTAAACATGCCTAAAATCCTTGGACCGTCTCGCCTAGTGGGTTGAGCTAAAGTCTGACAAAAAAAAAAATTCTCACTAGTAATGGATCAATGGCCTAGGAGAGGCTACAGTGTCCGGTGATGGCGGCATTTGACAAGGCATAAGTTGGCCAGTTGAAAGGGGCTTCTTTTGCCCAAAAAATCATCTGACCCTAGAGTGCCTACCGCAAGAAGAATGAACCGGATTGAACTGTACTAAAGAAAAAGGGGGTGGAACCAAATTGAACCACATAAAACAAATGCCTAAATTTGGAGAAAAATCTTGTTTTCCGCCACATAGAGATGTCAAAAGCAAAAATAGACCATAAATTTGAAATCAGGACGAAAAATTAAGTCGGAAACACCTGGTCAACTTTTGGAGTCAACGGTCAACACTGGAAAGTCAACGGTCAACGTTGGAAAGTCAACAGTCAACACTGGAAAGTCTACGGTCAAACCAGAAGGTCAACGGTCAACAAAAATTCAACAGTCAAAAGACTGATGACGTGGCCTGCTAGAGCTGACGTGGCACTCTAGGGCTGACATGGCGCTGCAACTTCTAGGGATGACGTGGCACTATGTAAGACCTGGCACGTGAGGAGCACGCGCAGAAAAGCTAGCGGTGCCGGAGGCGCGTGGATCCACGCGCATGAGCTTCCACCAGCGCGTGGGGGCACGTGCGGTATCCGATGGGGCCGTTCTTGGTGGAGATATGACCGGCGTCACGGGATATATAAGGTGGACGGGCAACCTTCCTGATCGGGCCGACGTGACGGCGCGTGGAGGTGTTGGAGTGGCATGTGGACAAACGGCAACAACTTCTAGCGGCGCATGAGGGAGCGTGAAAGCTTAGAATTGGTTGAGACTGCACAGATCAACCGATCCGGGGCCGAGACACCACTTTTGGTGGTTATTTTGGCCGAGAGGGGTCACGGTGGTGGCGCAATTGGCTCGGGCAGCAACTGCCGAAGGAGCTCGGAGGGCCGATGACGGCGGATCTTCCACAGATCTATAGATCTGAAGGAGTGGAAGAGATTTGGAGCGGAAAACCCGCTTGGGGGCGCGTTGACGACTGGAAACTACCGGAAAGAGGAGGTCGCCAGAGGGAGCGCCGGAAAACATCAAAGACGTTTATTGAAGGCCACAGAAAAGTGGCTCTGATACCATGTTAAATATATTGTTGAATATATTGTAGAGAGTGGACGAAAGGAGAGAGAGAAGAGAGAAAGCAGAAACATATAATAGACTACATTGTATTGAGTAGCATACTTGGAATGGATACAAGAGCCTCCTTATATAGGAGAGAGAAATGAGCCTTAGCTTCCAATCTTACCAATGTGGGACAAGCCCCACATATACACTAACAATCACAAAGGCGCCAATATTGAAATATTAAATAAACATAATTAGGGCTTCAATCTAGCCTACTAAGGAGTTTAGTTACACATGAGTTTGATGTTAAACATCTTCATAAAATAAAATTGAAAGGAAAAGAATAAACCCGAAAAACGCTTCCTTGAAGAGCCGTTAATTCTTCTCCAAAATCACTTGTGTCTAATTCTCTGTTTATATGCCTATTATATAGTTTAAGGAAACCTTAGAAGCACCTAGAAACCCTAGAAATTGTAGTACAAACCCTAAGCCTATTTCCAAAATAAAGCCAGCTGCCATGTTGTTCACTGGCGCACGAATGCGCTCAATCGCACTGCGCTTGATCCTTCTTCTTGTGCGCTTGAGTGCAAATGCGCTTGTTCCTTAGCTTGGGGGAAAGGGATCCTCTCCATTTTCTTTTAACCGAATGTGAGCCGGTTTATGGCCAAGATTTATTTTCAATAATGGAAGGTCATAAAACAGCCACGTCAATTAAAATTAATGAGCGGCAACATTAACAACGTGACAGATGAGAATGAGCGGCAAAAAGAAAAAGTAAGGGTCCAAGAGAGCTTAAAGAAGCGGGAAAACAAAGACAAAAGGAAGAAGAAGAAGAAGAAAAAGGCAAAAGACAAAAGGAAGAAGAAAAAGGCAAAGGAAGAATAAAAGACAAAAGGAATCTGATGGGTGTAGAACAATAACTTTTTCAGTCTTGAAATCGTCGTAACTGGTAATCTTCAAGCTTTTGGGTGTTTTTGTTTTATTTATAGTTGTTTTGAGGCATTTAACCTCTATATACAATTTTAGACAAATCCAAACCTGGGTCTTATATTTTCTTTCTTGTTTTCTATCCTGTGATACAACAGAATACATATCCGAAACTAAAAAACACCAAAAAAAAAAAAAAAAAAAAATGAAAGGAGACTAACTTCTTGGGAATGGGATCCTCTTCATTTCACCATTTCCTTTGAAATGGAGAGGATCCTTCTCCAACTTCTTGGCGGTATCAGCAAAGGGTCTAGCTGAGGCGGAGTCAAGGGCCTTTGGGTCATCGTCTTCGAAGTCGACAAGCTCTTCCTTGTAGTCGTTGTCCTTCACTTCACCCATCTTTCTATAAAACTAAAAAATCAGATTGAATTTCCAGGGTTAGGTTAGATGTTTTATGAGAAAATATCAAATTTCCTCTTTGCTAACCTTTGTGCTCTGGGAGAGATACAGAGAGATTCAAGGTTTTGGGGAGTGACTGAGGTAACTGTGAAATTAAAGCAAAAATAAATGAAAAAATTTGGAGAGAGAGAGAAAGAGAGAAGGGAACAGACTCTGGATCTAGGGTTTAGGGGAGAGAGAGAGAGAGAGAGGTTGAATTAGGAAAGGGTGGAGGCGAGGAGCGGATATAGGCGAGGAGCGGATATGGGTGTTTTATTTATGCACAATTTGAAACTTGAAAGTGTATCTAATCTAGCTTTTACAGTTTTTTTTTTTTTTTTGGTAATCTAAGCATTAAATAATGATGTGCACATGTGCTCTTTATAGAAAAATTTGTTGGCCTTATCATGTTATATATTGAATGTTTGATAACAAATGAGGTTGTTTGGTGGGCATCATCTTTTGATGATGAGGTGGAGCATTATCCAATACACACAGCCATATATTCCCCTGTTTTGTGGTGTAGGAAGTAAACAAAATTATGCTCATGTTTCATGGTGTAGGAAATAGACAAAATTAAGGTGTATAACTAGTGAGTATAAACTTTGTTTTGTCATGCATTAAACAAAAAAAAAAAAAAAATTGAGGTGGTGAGTTGACAATTAAGTGAATCATTTTCATTCTAAAAACCTATTGTAACATCTCTTATGGATCAATTGACAATAAACTTGCTTATAATTAGTTTTCCTCCTTTGTAGGGCATCTATTTGTTGCTTATTGGACTAATTTATGTGATAATGATCACTTTAGGTTTTTTTAATAAGTAGCTCTAAGGTTGAAAGCACTTAGATCATGATTGAATGGCAAAATAAATACACTTAATTGGCCCCATGTTATTTTTCTTGTTAAGCTAATTTTGGTTGGTTAAATGCTTTAAATATGAAAGAGAGTCAACTTGATGCTTGACATACAGGTTGTTTTCATGAGTTAAAATGTTTGTTAGGTATTGTAATTTTTTTTAGGGATAACAATGGATGTCTCAATGGAAGTTTTGGTGTCTCCATCAATGCTTATAGAACTTACACCATCAGAAGGCATGCAGTTTGAATAAGATGATATTGCATATAATATTTATAACGAGTATGGGAGAATGACAGGTTTTTGTATCATAAAAGAATATGTGAACTAGTGTAAAAAGACTGGAATTGTTACTTTAAGGAGATTCGTATGCGAAAAAGAGGGAATTCGAGGTAAAGACAAGCGAGATAGTAAAACAAGGAAAGCCCGAGCAGAAACAAGATGTGGGTGCAATGCACGTATAGTTATCGTATATAATTGAGATAGTGGCAAATACATAGTGACTGACTTCATTGCTGAGCATAATCACAGTCTTCATCTTTCAACAACTGTACACATGATGTCATTACAATGGAGAATGTCTGCAACTCAAGCTACCGAGATTGATTTGGCATATGAATCAGGAATAAGACTAAAATATTCTTATCAGCTTATGAGTAAGCAAGTTGGTGGAAGTGATAACCTTGGTTTTACCAAGTGAGATCATAAGAATTATCTACGCAATAAGCGACAAAGAGCTTTGAAGTTTGGGGAAGCTGCTAGTTTGGAAAGATATTTTTATCATCAACTTAAAGAAAGCCCTTCATATTATTATGCTTTTCAATTGGATGCTGAAGAATTGATTACTAATATCTTTTGGGCTAATGCAAGAATGATAATTGACTATAACCACTTTAGTGATGTCATAACATTTGATACAACGTATAGCACAAATAGAGATGCAATGCCACTTGGTGTATTTTTAGGACTCAATCATCATAGAGAGACTGTCATATTTGGAGCTACATTGTTGTATGATGAAACAATATAATCTTTTGTATGGTTATTTGAAACCTTCCTAAAAGCAATGTCTCAAAAGAGGCCAATTACTATTTTCACCGATCAATATGCAGCAATAGCAGCTGCTATTCAAGAAGTTATGCCTGATACATATCATGCCTTGTGTAGTTGACATATGTGGCAAAATGTTAATAGGTACTTGGGTTATTTACTTAAAGGCAGGTCCCGGTTTAATAAAGATTTCTTAGCCTGTATTTATGAGTATGATGATGAAGATGAGTTTCTTTCTGCCTGGAATATGATGTTAGAAAAATACGATGCTCGTGAAAATAAATGGCTAATTGGTATATTTTAGTTGAAGGAGAAATGGGCTCAAGCATATGTAAAAAGGACGTTTACTACAGGAATGAGAAGTACATAACTTAGTGAGAGATTCAATTGTGACTTGAAGGATTGCTTGCAAACTGATCTCAATATACTAGAATTCTTCACTCATTTTGAAAGAGCTGTCAAACATAAACGTGACAAGGAGTTAGAAGCAGAATACAACTCTAGACAAAAATTACCAAGATTGAATCTCAAGAGCTCACCTATGCTAAATCAAGTAGCAAAAGAGTACACGCCTAAGGTATTTGAGTTATTTCAAAATGAAGTTGAAGAGGTACCACCACTTTCCATTATAGACCACAATACAAGTCAAGCGACGCATACATATGTTGTTGGACTTTTCAATGGATATAGAACATACAAAATCACATGGAATCCCTTGGGTTAAAATTTGTCTTGCAATTGTTGACCGTTTGAGACATTTGATATTTTGTGCCGGCATGCTCTAAAAATTTTTGATGTATAAAATATCAAGTTGATTCTTGGTGAATATATTATCAAGAGATGGAGAGAAGAGATGCAAGGGATGAAAAATATTTCACAAAAAAGACATTGAGTCAGATATTCGATTAGAATATGCAGATCGGTATCGAGCTTTGTGTCCTAAGTATATTCAATTGGTGAATGAAGCATGTGAAACTGAAGAAAGTTTTAATATTCTCAATGCAGCTGTTGTAGATTTGAAGAAAAGACTTTGTGATACAAAGAATTGCTAAGCTAATGCTGAAGAAGATAATATTAGGATTTCAACCAATCTTGTGAAGAAAGAAGATCAACCATGTGTGTCAATCACGATGAGACCAAAAGGAATAAAGAAAAAGGAGATTTCTTGTAACAAGAAACGTAGAATCAAATCATGGATAGAAAGTGTGAAAAAACCAAAAGAAGGCGCATCAAATAATCAAACAAAGGAAATTGAAGTGTCGAAGGTAGTTTACTAAATTATCCTTAGTTTTTCATGTTCAACTTTGTTTTGATGTTATTATAGTATAAATTAATCTTACTCAATTGATTTAATCTTAATCAAAATAATTGACTTAATTGATTTAGTGTTAAGCTTCTCATAAATTCAATTATCTCTTGTTCTTTTCTTTTTGACATTTATTTATTCTCTTTCTAGATACTTGCATAAGGAAGTTTCCCTAATCCAAACTTTCTACAAGAGGAAATGAAGGTATATTATCTTCCCCTTTCCTTGTTATTTTTTTGTTAGTTTTTTATTTAAGGATTTAATTTAAAGTTTTTAGTGCATTATTGGTTGAAAGATTTTTTTTTTTTTTTAATTAAATCCTCAGGAAACCAAGAAGAATGAGTGAGAGAACAAAATGTCGTTGGCAAAAAAAATCAATATGCTTCAGAAGATAGGGTTTTTGTAGTTTAACAGTTTGATCATTTTGTATTACGATGTGAGAAGCGTTTGTTTAATGCTTTGTTTAATTGCTTTTGATAAAAAATGTAGAAATCACCTATTAGCTGCCACCATCTATTATATTTGGTGAATGTGTATGACTATTTTTGAAGATATTCAAGCAGAGCTCTTTTCCTTCTCCCAGTGGCGGTGTTCCCATACTGGTAGAGACGCAAATTATGTTTCCCACACTCTTGATTCTTGTATTAAATTATTTGTTAATCATTTTCAGATAAAGCATAATTATTGAAGAATTGAAGTACTCGAGTTGCCGAGTCTTTTGCAGATTGCAAACATTCAAAGATTTTTATAATCGACCAATAATTTGTTCTTTTCTTTTATTTAGATAAGATTTTTATAACTGATTAATAAATTGTTCTTCTCTTTAATTTAGATAGATTTTGGGTTCAAGTGGTCCCTTCCCAGTGAGTGAAAGGCCCTGGAGTAAGGACAAATGACCTAAACCTGAAGGAATGTTCCCTTCAAGTGAATTGCCTTCTAGGATAAGTTGGATCAGATGAGTTAGATTTGAGAAGCTCTCAGGAATCGGACCTCTAATATGTTTCATTCCATTAATAGCCATTACCTCCAAGAAGCGCAAACTGCCGAGAGAAGGGGAGAAAGTGCCCTTCATGTAAATGCTAGCATCCTTATAATTGCTTAATCAAAAGGAAGATGAATGAATGAAGACTGCTTTTCCAATTTCTTTTTGCTTCTTTTTAGCATGCATCATGGGCTTTATGGTCTTCGAATATTTGGCATTTGTTTAAAGAAGATAGAAAGATGACTTTGAAATCAAAGATTGCATCACTGTAATTGTATAGGATGAAACCTCATTTTATTTCTTTAATCTCTTATGTAATTTAAACTACTTCATTAACTTCTATTTTGTTCAACATTGCTAGGGGCGTCAAAACTCATTCCTGCCAATTTATCCCAATCATATCATTTTAGAAGTCCAATATTCAAGCAAAAAGAGAGGAGATTGGATAATAATTATATCAAGTAACTTGACGACACATTTTTCTTCTTAATTAGTTAATGTTCAATATCAACAAACATCACAGGTAGAAATCTGATTGACCAAACAGTAACATAAATTACAAGAGAAAAACACATTTAACAGAATTGTCATTTACTTAGAAATTACAAGACAAACACTTTCAAAAAAAAAAAAAAGAATAGAAAGAAAATCCCAGAACGAAACAGAGTAAGGTATGCATCTTATGATAGACAATCAGGATCAGCAGTGCCACAACTAATTCATTCTTGACATTTATGCCGAGAAAACCCATAGGAACACACATGGATGATGTGAAAAACATCAATTAAAAACATTACAAACATCAACTATGTTTGTATGGTTTGAACCATTACAAACATCAAAATACAGACATCCTTCATACAAACATCAACCATCCAACACAAAATACAACAGGCAACAAAATGTTTGAACTAGTATAAACATGAACCATCCTTTTTTTCTCCTATACGGTGGTGGTGGTTCATCCCAGCGGACGTGTGGTGGTTCGGGCGTGTGGTGGTTCTTCAGCCGTGTACAATGGCTATGGGCTTGGTGATGTACGGTTTTTTAGGGCTAGCATTGCACGGTCGTGGCCCAGCGTCACACGATGCTTTCTGTCAACGATTTTGCCTGAAACTCAACGGTATACGGTGGTTCGTGACTCGGAAACCGTTGGGAGGTGGCTTCGTTGACTCATTCAGTCGACTTTGAGATTTTGAGGATGCAAGGGAAATTTTGGGGAGACTATTTTCGTCCACGATTTCACTAGAAAATCGGCGGTGTACGGTGGTTCACGACTCTATAAATTACCTCCAAACCCAGTGGCATTTCCTCTCCCACTGTCATTTTATAATCGCAAACCTGCTCTTATTCCCTTCGCTTCCTCCTTCCTCTACAAACAGAACCAACCATCTCCCCAAAATGGAAGCCACAAATCGCTGCCGTTTTCTCATGTTATGTGTAATCCTGGCCGCCTATTTGGCGCTCTGCTCTTCCACGACCCTTGATTTCTTTGGTGGCGACCACCGCCAGCTGGGCCTCATCCCAATTCAATCGGAGTGTCGTGGCTCAATTGGCGAGTGTATGCTGTGGTTCGTGACTTGGCGTCTATTGGGTGGCAGATTCGTAGACTTGTCCAGTCGATTTTAGGGATTTTGAGGCTGAAAGGGAGGGAGGAGATGGGTAGCGTACAATAAAAGAGAGAGAGAGAGATGGGTACCTAGAAACGGCGTTAAGTAACAGTTCACTTTTTTAAAAATAATGTGTTTATTTTGCAACCCTTGGATTGTTTTCAACAAATCACAACCATCAACTGGCTCCTCTTCAGTTTAGTTAAACTGGAGAGGAGTTGGATCCTGGCTTGGGTGCTCGAGCGCTGGTGTGCTCAATCACAGGTTTAGTGCGATTGATTGCACTGACAGAATCTCCAGCTTTTTCCTAAATTTGCTATTTAAGCCCAATACTTCCAGAAACGCTTCTTTTTCTTCCAAAAACCAATAAAACAAGGAAAATACAAAAAGAAAGTAAAATAGCACAAACTAACAAAACTAAGAGATTAACAAATATAAATTAAGGGGCTTAAATATGAATATTTCAGCACTTATCACATAAGCATCCCTGTAGCCGGCACCTTTGATCGGTGTCAAATATTGTATATTAGACCCCCCTTGACTTATGTTTGTTAGGCTCTTAGCTGTGTTAATATCTAATGTTTTGTATTGTTTTTGCGTTGTGTTGTGTTGAAGGTCATTGTTGTGAAAACGTGGCTTAAAGGGAAGAATTGAGCTAAGAGATGTCAAGTCCCTGCAAGTGCGATCGAGCGCACTTGGTGCGATTGAATGCACTACAGTCAAACGCAGAAGCCACGATCGATCGCAAGCCATGTCAGCTCGTGAACCCCGCGTTGCCCTAGCCGGCCCTATCGTCCATCGCTTCAACACTTGTGCCTTGGGCAGTTACGTGCGATCGATTGCACTATGTGCGATTGAACGCAACGCCTACACTTGAACGCACGCGACACTGTGATGCACTTAAGGTTGAACGCACGTCAGACGATCGAACGCTCGTAGGGATGCGATCGATCGCACCTCATGCGATTGAACGCACCCCTGACCTGGCAGCACAATTTATTTTGTCTATAAATAGAACCTTATCTCATTTACTTATTTCCTACGTTTGGAGTCGCCCTTGGAGGCCAGAAACCTCCTTGTTTATCACTGTAAACCCTCTAAATTGTCATTTTATTCTATTGCTTTTATTTTTGTTTGTTGATTGTGTCTCCCTTTAGCATGAGACGCTAATGTTGAAGATGAAGCATCACCATGGATTTATTTAAACGCTTTCATAATTAGTTTTTACATTAATCCGTCTTTTATTTGTCATGTGTTTCCGTTTCATTTCAATTTTGTGAGAAGATTGCATTGATTATGCCGTAGTTGTTTATTCATAGTATTTAGTCCGATTGATACATTTCATAGTTCGGGTTACGTTCATTTATCCATTGTAATTAATGTTAAATCACTTTCACATTGGATCCTTTGAACCTAAACCGTTCATGTTTTGTCTTTCGTCAAATGAACGGATATTTTGAGTATTTCAATAGGTATAATAGGATATGCATAGGGCGTAAGGATGCATGAACTAGCGTGACACTACGTTATGCATCACTTTTAATCGATAAACGGATGTAGAAATTAATTGTGTCTTTAAATATGGTGAGGTGGATTCTAGACCTTAAGCTTTTTATTTATTTGTTTTTATTGCATTTAATTTAGTTTATTTTTATGCACACCAACTGTTTGCTTTTGGGACTAGGTTAAGATATTATTAGTTTAGGTATATAATTAATTCACACAAATGCGATTCTCTGTAGGTTCGACACTCGCACTTGCACAACCACTTTATTGAAAACGATTCGTGCAATTGGGCGAGTACTATTTTTGGTACGACCAACCTTCATAAACATTCCCCATATGGCTAGCATCACCGCGCTCGTAGCCTCTGAAGCTTGCGCCTGGACAACTGATGTCTCTACATAATCCACCCCTTCGATCTACCCCAACGTCCCATCCGAACACTCCTTCAATGAAGTCTTCATTGTCATTGAGATCGTCATAGGCCGGTGGTCGATTTATGGGTGCAGGTCATTGGTGAGGAATAGGCCTCACTTGGATCCCATCGTCATCATGGGCAAGATTGTTCTTGTGATTACGAATAGGACCCATGTGCATGTGCTCCATCATTTCCCGTATTTGGTGCATCTCCTGTTGCACCATCTGCATCGTTTGCTAGAGCTCTTGGACTTCGGCTCTCACAGGAGCCTCCCTGTCACAAGTGGCGTTGTTTAGGGGATTGTCATCGTTGCACTGATTTGTCATGACAAAGATAAAGCATGCTCCGATACCAACTAATGTAGCGAAAGACTAAGGTAACTAATCAAAGAGCAGCGTCTTTGATTCTGCAAGGAGAAGTGTTTTTGATGTAAGATGTGAAATAGGATTAAAAAAAAAGAAAGTTTTATTTTATTTTATTTCTTTTCCTACTATGATTATGTATTAGTTTAATTTTATGATTTTTTATCGTATTCACATCCTATATCAACCTTCCTCTTCTACCCAAAAGATAAAAGTAAGCCTGCAAGCTAAAAAAAAGATAAAACTACGCAAAGTATTTGAGAGAAAATTATCTGATTTGATAATGATTCAATGAAGATAGTTTTACATAATAAGCTAGCCTATTTATATAAGAGAAATCTTAGTAATATAGTAAATCTAAATCTAATAGGGAAAGTAAACATAATCGTGGTAGGAAAAGAAATAAAATAAAACTAAAACTCCTTTTTTTTTTTTTTATCCTATTTCACGTCCTACATCAATGGCATCCCCTCATAAGAGGGTGACCGACTGCCCTTCACTGACCACTGTTGGGGGGTGATCACCCCTTAAAGATTGGTGGTCGATTGCCTCTCACATTTTGCGGGGAAAGAGAAAAGAAAGAAAAAAAATATACAAGAAAAAGAGAGGGAAGAGAAAGGATACATGCTTAATTATGTCTAAGATAGAACAAACATTTCCAATCCTTAAATATGATATCGAGGTAGTAATAGCAGCATTTCATGTTAATTAATTTGTGGATGCTACTTAGAGAAATGAGAGCATCTCCCTGACTTGGCTTGGAAGGGGAAGCCGAAGCCCAGCTTTGAGCATCTTTAAGTCATCATCTCCGAACTCCATGTTATTGTCCCATGGGGAGCAAAAGTGCGAGCCAGAAGAGCACTAGTAGCAATTTCTTTTTTATTTTTCCTAAGATTAGGGAACAAAATTACTTTTTGCTTCCCTATAAAAATATATTTCACAATAACTTTCCTTATATTTCTATATACAATTAAAACATTATTTCTTTACAAAATACAAGTTCCCTATTTACCTTTAATTTTTTCATAAAATCCTAACACAATCTCCAATTAAGGACAAAAAGATCAAAGAGGAGAGAGAAAAGAGAAATGCTTATATTAAAATAATGTATAGGGAATCACATTTGGTTTCCTACATATTGAGAAACAATGTAGCAACCATTGAGGGTTGGTTAAATGTAGGGAATCTAATGTGAGTAGGTTTTTGTGGTTTTTTAAAAAATTTCTTAAAAATAAGAAAGGGAATGACATATAGGGCATCTGCTGTTAATGATCTAAAAGAAGCTATTCTTGAATGGATTTGAGGAATGACAAGTTCAACCAAAGGTACGTAAGACCAAAGACTGAATAGCTAAAACCAGTGAATCTAGTACGTCGAAATGTTCAAGGTTTGGAAGAACGCAAGCAAAAAATCTTGACAAAAGAAAATATAAGAAAGTTTGGGGAGTAATTACCCATTAGAGCATCTAGAATTGTGAAGGGAAAGATAACAAAAATTGAAACAACGATGGAAAGGAGGCATAAGCAAACAAAACATTGCAATGGGAACATAATTGGATTTTTTTTTTGGTTAGTTATATTTGAGGGATATTTTTGTCATTTCACTTTTTTTGGAAATACAAATGTCCCTAAAATATAATTAACTAACTTGATTCTTTCCGATTCAAATGAACTTGAGAGGATACTAATTCAATGGAATGAATGACATAAGTGCCAATTTTTAAAGAATTTATGGAGGGACACATAACCTCGAACTTCAAAGTTTCAAATGTAGAGTGTTTTGCAATTTAAAAGAAAATAGGAATTTCCTTTAAAAACGCTCTAATGATCATGTTCAGTGTCTTCTAACATGTGAAAGACACATATTTTTTTTAACATTTTTAATAGTCATTTATTACTCTTTTACTATGTAAGAACCCAGACATTGATTTTTGGGGAATTCAAACATGTTATATTACACTTGGCATTGTCTCCAAGGGGTAGCTCAATCAGCTATGGACCACGTCTAATGAAGCAGATGTTACTAGTTCGAATTCTCCCTCTTCCTTCCCTTATGTGGACAAGCCAAAAAAAAAAAAAAAATTGATGACACTTAGCATTTATTAGAGTAGATTGAAGGAAATTTCCTCTAAACCAATTTGGAGGAAATTTGTGTCCTTTAAAAGATGCAACTGAATAGATAGTGTAAGTCCCAAAATGGGCGCATTTATATATAATGTTTCTCTAGGTGTGGCTTAACTATTAAGCCAATTTTTTGAAAAAGAAGTTCATATTAATCTCATTCATGAAAGATCAAGAGCAAAGCTTTTATAATACAGGCCAAGTCCTGAAGTATCCGTAACTTAACTACAAAGATACCAACGTCATACAAGACGTATTACAATTCAGACTCTCAAAACAGATCCGCTAACCTATGACTAATCTACAAATGAAATATAATATGTACCAGACAAACCAACTAATGCATAGGTAGCAAATATTCCTTGGCACTAAGGGCTGAGAACCCCAGGCCAACACTTGTCCTCCTCGACCCGAAAGCTAGGATAATGTTCACATCCATAACCCAAAGATCTGGACAAAGCATCATACCCAAAAGTAGGCCGACCAAGATAGGACTTATTACAAGCAAAAAAAAAAAAAAAATACAGGGAAATAAAAGCTGATCGCGTGCAAGTTGACCTCGTACAAAGAAGAACGCGTTGGAAGCTCGTCACGGTAGGGGTGCGAAAAAAGCCCGGCAGTGAACGGAGGGTGGCAAAACAGGTGCAGAGAAGATCAGTAAAACTGCAAAAACCCAAAAAAACACGCAAAAACAAACAGAAAAAAAGCAAAACAACAAAGCAAATACAGGGAAACCACAAAAACTAGAATACAAAGGAAACCAAAGCAAATACAGGGAAACCTAAAAAACAAACGATCAACCAGAGGGAGGTCTAGACACGATCTGGCCGGAACACTGCTGATGGAGGTGGCGATGGAAGCTTGATGCGGTGGGGGCGCGAAGAGGATCCCCATCAGTCAGAGGGTAGCGAAACGCCAAATGCTGGAAGACCAAAAACAAGGGCACAACCAAAACACCGAAAGCCCCAAAATCAAACGAAAAAAAACAAGAAACAAGAAACAAAACCAGGAAAAGAACCAAAAGCCGGAGAAAAAGCCAATCACAAAACCCAAGCAGAGTGGTAGATCCAATGCAAAGGATGGGGTGGGCACAAACGGATCCGGTAGTGAAGTGGTGGGAAGGCGACGACGGAACCATGCAAGAGATGGAGACTGATCCTGCACTAAACCTGACCCAAAGGAGAAAACTGCTACAGAAGGAGGCGGCTGGGAAAGAAAAACGGCAAAGGGGAAAAAACTGGACGAGGCTAGATCATCAGGTAAATAACTAGACCCTAGGTCTTGAGAGGCCGCCGTAGCAAGAGGAGGCGGGGGAAGAGGAAACGGGGCGGGAGGGGCACCGAGGCTAGGGACATCAAGTAAAATACTAGAGCCATGTGCGAAAGGGACGTGGAGGCCATCCCTCCTCTCCTGCAGTTACGGCGTTCTGGGAGGGGGGGCGGCTGGCTGAAGGTAAGAAAACCCTAGAGAGAACTGTTAGGCCAATTAGACGACTGCTAAAGCCCCCATTTGATAATGGATTACACATATTTATTTCATAAAAAAAATATTTAATGCTCTAATTATTGTCATTTTTTTTTTTTTTTGAGTAAAGTCCACATTCCCTCCTCAAACTACAACATAATTGACAATATTCCCCCAAACTTTCAATTATGACAATGACCCTACAAATTACCAAACCATTGTCAATGTCCTCCTAAGATTAGCAAAAAGATAAAAATGCTCATATATATTTCTCAATAAGACAAAAATACCCTATAAATTCAAAAAAAAAAAAAGGGAAAATATATAATAACACCTTGAGTCTGCCTTCCAAAATTTTAAAATACTTAGGTTTTTAAAAATTAAAAAAATGAACTGCAATAGGGGTGGCCGTTTGGCCATCGGGAGTGGCCGAACCACCCCCAAGGCCATGGGGGTGGTTCTGCCACCCCCAGACCGGCACTCCCTAGGGCCAAACAACCACCCCTGTATCACCCTCTGTTCACCTCTGTTTTTTTTTTTTGGTTCTTCGTCTTACAGAGATCAGATACATAGATCTCTGTTTTTTATATCCTTTGCTTCCTTTTAAGGACATCATGAAGGGTTATTTTAAGGACCGGGAGGCCACGTTGGAGGCGTTTAAGGATGGCTGGTTTGTAATCGGCGATGTCGGCGTCGTTCATCCAGATGGGTATTTGGAAATCAAGGACAGGTCCAAGGATGTCATCATATCCGGTGGCGAAAACATCAGCAGCGTCGAAGTGGAGTCGGCGCTTTATAAGCATCCGAGAGTGCTGGAAGCGGCGGTGGTGGCAATGCCGCACCCCCACTGGGGAGAGAGCCCCTGTGCTTTTGTCGCCCTCACGAAGAACTCTGCCGGAAAAACGTCCGATGACGTGAGAGAGGCGGAGATCATCTCCCATTGCAGGAAAAATCTTCCCCATTTCATGGTTCCAAAGAAGGTGGAGTTCCTGCCGGAGCTGCCAAAGAACTCAACAGGAAAAATTCTGAAAAATGAACTGAGAGCAAAAGCAAAAGAGCTTGTCGTCTCCACCAAGTCCAGCCATGACGTCAATCGGCAACGAACAAATCCTCCATACGGCGAGCAGAATCTGCAGGGCTTTTCCCGTCTCTGAAAGTTTTTACTAAAATCGAAATAAAAAAATAGTGTACAGCGTGCTTGCTTAATTTGTCTAGATGTTTTATTTGTTTTATTTGTTTCTTTGCTGTGAAAAACTTGTTTTTGTCTTTGAATTTAATGAGAGGATGAGAAAAGGAAGCAAAGGATATCAAAAACAGAGATCTCTGTAACAAAAAAAAAAAA
>CM017328.1:13764865-13807383 GCA_006937295.1 Carpinus fangiana | reverse complement strand
GGTGGCCAGCCACCCCTATGGGTGGATCGGCCACCAGCTTCTCTTCTTCTTCCTTTTTTTTTTTTTTTTTTTTAAAAAAATTTTTAGATTAAAAAATTTAAAATTAAATTTTTAAAAATTAATATTTTAATTGATCAAAACGGTGCGTTTTGGATCCGTTAACGGCCGTTACCAAAAGTGTGACGGCAGGGATTTTATTCCAGTTTCCTTCCACCCAGGGAGTAAATTTTCGAAAAAAAAAACCTAAGTATTTTAAAATTTCGGAAGGCAGACCCAAGGAGTTATTATATATTTTCCTTTTTTTTAAAAAAAATGGAAATTTTTATTTAAAAGAAACATTTTATAATTTTTTTTTTTAGAAAATGAAAGTTTTTTTATCTTCTGACAAGAAAATTGTTAAATTTTTTAAAACGGAAATTTTTGTTTAAAAAAGTTATAAAACAAAAACAAGAACAAAAATTTTCAATTTTTATTAAAAAAAAAAAATCGAAATTTTTTAATTTTTTTTCTTATACAAAGGAATTATTTAAATTTTAAATTTGCCACCCGGTGGATTTTATTTTATTTTTTAGAAGTTTTAGTATTTTTTTTATTTTAGTAAGGGTGGTTTCGAAACATTGATAGTTTTTGGTAGTTCGAGGAAAATATTGTCACAATTGAAAGTTTGGAAGGACATTGTCAATTTGATGGTTGTTTAAGAGGTATATGTTTATTTATTTATATTTTGGCCCCCAATTATTGAATGATCTATTGTACTAGTAAATATATATGGGCATAAGGTGATGAGATACTACACATCATTTGATAACTAAAATTTTGGTACACCTAACATTCCACTTAAGATCAATAAACAAGTACTATAGTTTCTACACCGCATATCTTTTATTGAAAACTGAGTAATTTTAGAATTTTTTTTTCTATTTTTTTTTTGGAATTGAAAAAAATATTTAATTTTTATAATTATCATTAAATAAAAATTTAATAATAACTTATCACTTAATAATAATTTTAACCAACATAATTTTAAAACCAACATCATTTTTTAAAGAATAGATAAAAAACAGTTGTAACATGATATTATTGCGTCAAACAACGTGAATAGAGGGTTGTGCACTTTTTGGTCTTTCTTTTTATGATTTGAATGACACTATGAGTACTACGTCTAGCTCGGTCCCCAAGAACGCGGGGCATGTTGAGGTGACCCGCCACCGCCAATCACCACGCCTTTTTAGTTTTCTGTTCACATTCATATTCTGCATCAATCTCCAGACAACAGTCGTTCAATTAGTTGCAGACGAAGATCGAACACCAATCGATGAGGCACACCGCACACGTGACATGTGTTGAACGAATTGTCTAATTAATTAATGGTGCCAATTAACCGCGTATGAATATCGCTGTTATGCCCCTCAAAAAAAAAAATATATATATAGATATCGCTGTTATGGGAATTGAGAGCTTATATATATATATATATATATGGTTTACTGATGTTTCTGCAGAAGCGCGTATCAACTATTCCGAGGTTAAGTGTATTATGAAACATAGTATGATATAATTAATATATAATAATCAGTCAATGGCGGATATTTTTGCCCTCCTTTCAGTCCAATCACCAATGAGTACGTCCCACTCCGGCGTGGTCATGTTCAACAGTGCATTTGTTTAATTTATTGCACCTAAACTCAACGGTGCTAAGCACTTACAAAGTTTAATTTTCTTTGGTAAGTAATATAAGACTTAGAATGTACACATGGATAATTTTATAAATTACCTGCTCTATGTAAGTTTTACATCATGAGGCTTACAAACTCCTTCTTAAACTACTCATGCCATCGTCAAGGCCATGTCATTTTGTACTAACAACGACGAAGGAAAAACGATAATTACATCTACACTATTACTCAAAAAAATTACTAATTAATTTAGAGTTTTTTTATAATGACTTATAAAGTCTAGTTTCATATAGGAAATAAATATGAGAAACTTCACAAAACTTCATAAACTTTCACACATTTTTAAAGTATTCTTGAAATTCAAAAACTCTCAATTAAGGGTATCGGTTTTTCAATTCCTTTCAATTATCTCATTCTGTTATAATTTTTTGTTAAGTCTTGTTAAAATTCTAAAAAATATCCATTTTTTTTATAGTAAAAAAATAAAATAAAAATTGTAAAGATGGCGTTTATTTAATTTTATAAATATATATATACATTTGCAATTTTTGCAACATCTTTGCAATATTTTTTTAATTTATTTTAAAAGGCAAAATATGGATATTTTGAGAATTTTGACTAAATTTAACATAAGATTCTATCAGAATGAGGTAACCGAAAGAAATTGAAAATTCAATATCCTTAATTGAGAATTTTTACACTTTTTGAGTACTAGTATCAAAATGAGAAGAAGTTCAGGGGGGTTTTTTTTAAATTTTCCCAAATAAATAATATGTGACTTAGCCACCCACTTACTATATAGACTACTTATCTACTAAATATGAGACAAAAGTGTTACAACGGATCATTTGCTAATTTATTTGGACATCAACAAAACCAATCGGAAAATTTAATGTTGTTAACAGCGTATGATTTCCGGTGGCCGTGTAGTAGAGGTTGCAGATGTATGGCCGAGGTGGAGTGTAGATTATGGTAAATATAATAATAAACATAGTTTTGGGGAGAATATGAATATGCAAGGAAATTACTTGGAAGAGTAGATTCATTGCAAGTGATGACTTTATGATTGATTTTTTGTCTGACTATTTATATGTATTAGCTAGGAAAGTTGCGCAAAAACTCAGTAGAATATAAATTACATGATTAAATTTATTATTTTTTATTTGTTTAATTAAGGTTTTGAGATATAAGTTGTGATTTATTAATGTGTTTTAACTAAATGTTATGAGTTTGAACACTAAATATTTCATAGCTTTGATTGCTCTTCTGGAGGATTTATTGAAGATTTTATTCTGGTAATCAGAGATATTCTATTTCATTCTTTAAATGATGGTATTATTTTATTGTAATTTTCTTTTATTATTCTAGAAATTTTCATAATAGGATTATAGTTTACTTTTGCTTCAAGTGTTCGTATGGTTATAAATACAGCAAACCTAACATGTAATTATGTAGAGTTAAATTATGTTTATGATGAATTTATCAATAAGAAATGCTTAGAGGTTGAGTTTTCGTTTATGTTTTTCTTGAATTCTTGATAGGGTTTTTGAGAAGATTTGTAAATTACTTGTTGTTTGTCTTTGCGACCCATGACGTCATGCTACATCAATCTACATCACAACTAATTTTCGATTGACATGTGACAAGCTAATGACTCGACATGTTAAACAAATTTAATTTTAATTTTAAAAGAAAAAAGAAAAGAAAAAGAGAAGGACTACTAGTCACTCGATGAGGATGGTGTCTCCTCACAAGAGGCTGACTGACCGCCTCTCACCATTGGGGGGTGACCATCCCTTAAAGATTGGTGGTCCATCGCCTCTCATACTTCATGGGGAAGAAGAAAAGAAGAAAAAAAGTACAAGAAAAATAGAGGGAAGAGAAGAGGAAGGATACAAGTTCAAAATCGAAGGTAAGTAAGACCAAAGACAGAATAGCTAAATCCAGTGAATCTAGTATGACGAAATGTTCAAGGTTTGAAAGCTAGTCAATTGTAGCACGCAAGCAAAATATCCTAACCAAAGAAAAGACAAGAAATGTGAAGGAAAGATCATATAAAGATGAAACGACGATGGAAAGGAGGCGTGAGCAAATGAAACATGCATTGCAATGCATGGGAACGAATGCCCTAGCTAGTGCCTATTTTGAAGAACTTATGGAGGAACACATAAACTCCAACTTCAAAATTTTCAAATGTAGCGTCTCATCCGTTGCAAGAATTGTTGCAAGAATTTTCTCTAAACTGGTTTAGAAAAAATTTCCTTTAATTTGCTTTAATAAATGTCAAGCATCCTCTAATATGTGCGAGGCATATGTTTTCTTTAACAAGTTTAATAGTCATTTATTATCCTTTTACTAAACTAAGAACTCAAATATTGATTTTTAAAGAACTCAAACATGTTAGATGACATTTGGTATTTATTAGAGTGGATTGAAGAAAATTTCTTTTAAATATTCTTTAAAAGTTGCAATCAAATGGACAATGTAAATCCCAAAATCGGCGCATTTATATCAAATGCTTCTCTAGGGGCGGTTCAACCATTAGGTCAATTAGATGGCTGCCTAAACCTCCAATTAATAATGGAGAACAAATATATATTTCATAAAAATATATATATTTAATGCTCTAATTCTTGTAAATATTTTTTAGGGGTAATTTCACTTTACACCTTTGAATTACTACGCGATTTAATAAGCTCCCCAAACTTCAAAACCTTTCAATTTGAACCCATGAACTTTTAATAGCAGTCAATTTGAACACATCCGTCATATTTTAAACGTTAAAAGTGAGACAATGACGTTTATACCTCTAATTTTTTTTTATAAAATTCCAAATTTATCATTAATTTCAAATTAAAAGTTAACAAAAAAAATAATAATCATCATAAGGTGACCCACAGTTGGGCCGGCCACCTTGTGAGTTTGTGACCCTTTTTTCAATTTTTTTTTTTAATAAAAAGAAAATTGAAGGGTAATTTTATCTTTTTAGCAATTTTAATGGCAAAAATTGACGATAAATTCACTACAATTGAAAGTTTAGAGGTTTTGAAGTTTGAAGGGAGGAGTGTTTGTCAAATCGCGTGGTAATTAAGAGGTCTAAAGTGAAGTAATTATTAGAATATACTAGACATACAGAACTTCCAAAGTCTATAGCTGAAGCTGCAGTCAAAAAAAGATGGTCACGGCTCTCCAATTGATTTTTGCAGAAAATGCAATTGCTACCTTTGTAACCCTAAGTCAGCAACCTATCTCATGTAACCAGCCTCCCCTTCGTAGCAAGCCACAAAATATACAAGCCTGCTTAGATATGGCAAGGGGGAACCAAACCAACTTTTTCCAAGTAATCTGCTCCTTTTTCTCCCTAAGATCAGTAAACAAATACTATAGTTTCTACATCGCACATCTCTTCTATTGAAAAGTATGAGTAATTCTAAAATATCTCTTGTATTATTCTAAAATGAGGTGACTTTTATAATTACTGTTTGATCAAAATTCAGTCTAATAATAATTTTAAAAGACATATTATTTTTAACGAAAAAAAAAAACGCGTACAATAAAGGCTTCCAACATGTATTTATTCTGTCAAACAACGTGAATAGAGTTTTGTGCACTTTTTGGTCCCCCTTTTTATGGTCCTCACGAACGCGGGGCATGTTGAGTGTCCCACCATGACCATTCCTGAGAATTCCCCCCAGAAAAGAAAAGCGTCCTACCTTTCAATTGTTTTTAGTTTTCTGCTCACACATGCATTTTCTTTTTTTCTTTTTTCTTTCTTCTTTAACCGAACATCGACCAGGCAAGGCTTGTACACCACACTCTAGAATTTTTCTGACTTTTTACATTATGGGTGCGGCCCCGGGCTCCAAGGGAGAATTTGCACGCACCTAGCAAGTCTCAAACTTGAAATTTATGAAGTGATACTCTTTATGACGACAAACCTCAACCACTAGACCAATTCCTTATAATTCACATGCACATATATTCTACGCGCACCAGATACATTCGTTAATTTAGTTGCAGACGAAGATCACACCAATCGATGACGCAAATGTGACATGTGTTAAACTAATTGTGTAATTAATTAAAGGTGCTAATTATTTTCAAGTGGTAGCTTAATCGACTGTAAACCACGCCTTATGAAACGAATGTCATAAGTTCGAATCCTTTTTCCCCTTACCTTTGGGTGGACATGTTAAAAAAAATAAATAAGTAAAAATTAATCGCTAATTAACTGTGTATGAATTGATCTCGCTGTTATGGGAATCAAGAGCTTATAAATATATATATATATATATATATGTATATATATATGGTTTAATGTTTCTGCTGAACCGCGTATCATTAATTATTCCGAGGTTAAGGGTCTTATGAAACATAGTATACTATGATTAATATATAATAATCAGTCAATGGCGGATACAAGGATTTATGCACTTTCAGTCCAATGAGTACGTCGGACTCCGACGTGGTAACGTTCAACAGCGCGGGATATGTACGTAGAGCCCGGAGGTGCAGCCATATCCCAACACTACAAACTTTGATGACCCACCATCCCTTTCGGCTCTTAATGTCCTCCACAAAAGCCCAAAGCAACTGGACCACCCCTGCATCTTCTTTTATTTGTGATGGTCCACATCTGTTTGATCTGCACAACTTTTACATTTCTGTTTGGTATTGGAAAGACGCGGAGTTAACGTAAAGTGGGTGGTTTATAAGAAACTTTATGAGCGTCAAATTTCATAAAAAAGGTAATCATATTTGAACTATTACTCAGTTATACTTGCTCATTGATCTTAATTTTCTCAACACGGGACCCAGATTTTATATACAAATTCTCTTAAACTTCTGACGTTCTCCTTAGGGACACATGTCATGTAGTATTGACAATACGGCATGATATTACAATATGCTCTTATACTGTTTGTAAATGGCAGAAGAAAAGTGTTAGCAATATCTACGTTATTACTAAAAATGACTAATTACATAAAATAACTTATAAAGTCCAATTTGAAAATTTTAATGGTGCTAATTAACCGAGTATGATTTCAGCTGGCCGTAGAGGTTGAAGATGGTGGAGTGTAGATTATGGTAAATATAATAATAAACATAGTTTTGGGGAGAATATGAATATGCAGGGAAATTACTTGGTAGAGTAGATTCATTGCAAGTGAAGACTTTATGACTAATTTTTTGTTTGACTCTTTATATGTATTAAGAAATTTACACAACAGCTCGAGGTTAATTGGGACCTGCACCCTGCTGACCTCTACCCTCCATCTATTTTCTTTCTTTCTTTGTTAGCTAAAATAGAAGATATTTCTGTCCTTTTTTTAGCTTTGAAGATTTTTGATGTTGTAATATATTCTATCATTATCGATCACCTTTTGTCTTGCATGTCTGCTATATTTCGTTTTCACTTAACAATTATGAAGAAAACTCGATTAATTCTAGAAAGTTTATTTATTTTTTATTTGTGTCTTATTAATATGATATGGCTTTTAAAATTATTATTTGATAAAAATTTAATAATAATCAATCATAAGTTCAGTGGTGATTTTAATAGTCACATCATTTTTAGTAAGATACAAATAGGATAAAAGTAGGCATTCTAAAATTACTCAAAAAACTCAACATAATATAAATTAAATGATTAAGTTTATTATTTTTACAACCTTTGAATCTAACAGCATGAGTATGTATATTGAAAATACATAAATTTAATATTAAAATTAATTAAATAGATAAAAAGGACTATAATTCCTGGCATGTATAGTGTGTTAACTGTCATTTGTCTGTATATGTAATTATGTATTAATTTTATTTATAATATAAAAAGTAAGACGAGGACAACAATTATCCTTAATTTGTGTAATAAAGATAAAAGAAACAAGAATAATATATATATTGATGTGTTTTTTGAAACTTCAAAAACTAAATTAATAGAATCAATAAATTTAAAATTAAATTTAAATTTAAGCTAAATATATTATAAGTCCCTGAGTCAATCTGCCAAAATTTAAAAATCTCTAAGTATTTTTTAAAAAAAAAAAAAAAAAAAAAAATTTACTCACTAGATCAATTGAAATGCTAATAAAATTTATACTATCAAAATTTTGTGATTGTCGTTAGATTGGTTGAAACGATGCGTTTTAAGAAAATCCATATCAGTTGAATTTTTTGATCCTACATTTCTGTGTGTGCGTTGGTGGCTGCGTGGGTTAATTGATTGGGAAGGTTGTGAAAAATGACGATTTGGATATTAATAACAAAAAAAAAAAACCCTAATTTAGCTAAAACGGTGAATTTTGATCCTATGTGTCTACTGTGGACATGTAGGATTCAAAAAATTTGATTGATATGACCTTTCTTAAAATGCACAATTTTAACCAATCTAACCACAGTTACAAAATTTTGACAGTAGGAATTTTATTGGCATTTCGATAGATCTAGTTGGTAAATATTCGAGAGAAAAAAAAAAAAAAACACACACACAACTAAACTAAAAGATTTTTTTGTTTTAACGGGTTGAATCAAAGATTTATAATATATTTACCCTTAAATTTAACACATAATATTAATAACCTAAAATTATCAAAAGTTGGTATCCTATTTTTAATTTTTTAGCCCATTTTTATTTCACCCATCTTTTTATATTTTAACAATGAACAAAAAATTTCAAAATACCTTTTTATTTTAATTAAAAATTTCCCTAGACTGACCGACGACCGTGACTTGACCGTGGGTACGGTATCCCACGGCGTGGCCGTGGGCCGTGGCTCTGATTTCTAGCTTTATACTCTATTTTATAGTTTATATTTTATATTATATATATATATATATATTTATTTCAGTTTTAATTTTTCTCTCCTGAAAAATAAGTTCCCGCGGTATAACGCGGTATAAATGGATTGGGGGTTGGTGAGTTTCGGGTTATGGGCCCAACCGGAACTAGATACTTCCGAGAAACGGAAGTACTTGACTTGTAGGTACGAACTTTTCTCCAAATATAAATGTAATTAAATAAACTATTAAAGCGTCTAGACACACAATTACTCTAAGCCGTTGGATCATCGGTCCCACACAACCAATGCATGGGATTATGATTGCGATTGCGAGATCGATAGAGAGAGAGAGAGAGAAAGAGATAAGTTGACTTGTGGGCAAGTTGACGTCAAAGTCGTTACATCACATCAGCCTAAGTCACTATTGCTTCTTCGTTACCCAGATGTTTCCTCTTTCATTCGCAGAACCTTCTTTCTTTTTCATTTTTTATTCTCCTATTTGTGTATATATATATAGCATCCTATTGCGGTCTCTAGCTTACCCCTCAAAAACCCAACCCTTCTCTCTCTCTCTCTCTCTCTCTGTGATCTTTGGTATTAACTCTTGTTGGCAATGGCGGCTAAACGTTTTTATAATGATTCCAAACCCGACCAAGATCAGCCTCCCGAGAAACGGATGAGGCCCAGGCCTTCTTTTGCTTCGTATGTGTTCAGAATTTCAGCTCCTTTCTATATATATATATACATGCTTTCTTTGTTTTCTTCTTTGATGGAAATTGATTTAGAGTTTTGTTATCCTCCCTAATTGGCAGTGTTATTGGAGAAGTGGTCATGGTGAATTCCTTGCAGAACCTTTTCTCCACCTTGGAACCTTTGCTTAGAAAAGTGGTATGTCATGCTCATCATCCATAACCCTACATGCACTCCACAATCCCACTAATCCACTAATGTATGTTGCATGATTAATCGCACATGCATTCTTTAGTAGTCGGGTAATAGTAAAACTCACTATTGAAAATCGACTTGTAAAGAGTATGTGTTAATATTAGCGGTAATTAATCGAGTAGTAGTAAAACTCATTTTTAAAAATCGACTTGTAAAGAGTGGGTGTTAATATTAGTGGGATAATTAGAATCGTAACACGATGAATTATGAGCAAGTATAAGCTCTAATTTATGCATATATAGCAATGGTAAAGGAAAAACATGCTAAAATTTGGTTCTTTTTTTTGTTCTTATGGAGTTTTTACATGATGTTTTCAGGTGAAAGAAGAGGTGGAGAGTACTCTAAGACGCCATACCCACACAATCACAAGGTCTCCTTCACTTAGAATCCAGGCACTAGAACCATCAACCCTGCGGCTTTCTTTCAGGAACAAGCTTTCAGAAAGCACTATATTTACAGGAAGCAAGATCACGGACATGGACAACAATCCCCTTCAAGTCCTTCTCATCAACAGCGATCATCCAACGGTTCCAATCGTTCTCCACCACTCGATCAAGATAGAAATCGTCGTTCTCGACGGCGACTTCCCCGGAAATTCTGAAACTTGGACGAGCGAAGAGTTTAACAACAAAATCGTCAAGGAGAGATCCGGCAAGCGGCCGTTGCTCACCGGAGGCGACTTGACCGTCACCATGCGAGATGGGTTTGCACCGATCGGAGATATCGAATTCACCGACAACTCCAGCTGGATTCGGAGCCGGAGATTCAGGCTTGGCGCAAAAGTTGTCCCCGGAAGCTATCAAGACTCTGCTCGGATCTGTGAAGCCATTACTGAATCATTCGTTGTCAAAGATCATCGCGGAGAATGTAAGTTTCTTTCATTTTTCATGCATTTACTTTCAAAATTTCATTTAAAAAATTGATTAAAATTTTAATAATGTTTCAAAACATTGGATCATGGAATACATATATTCATCCAATAATTGACTATAAGTAGTAATATATTAACTATCCCCGTCAGATTATAGTCATTGGTTTTAAAAATGACATCATATGCATAAAACTATCCTGCGAGTTGCAAAGCCTTGTCGGAGATGGAACACTTTCTATAATTAATTATAAGTTTCCGATAAGTTTGATGATAATAATAATCACATTTCATTGATTGTAAATGACATGCATGACCATAATATTTTGAATTCCTCTTCCGGTTAAATTATTAAAGTCAGGCCCGGCGAACCACCTTAGCCCTTGGGCTAAGGTGGTCCCAAAAAGAAAATATTTTTGTCCACCCAAATATATATATTTTTTTCACAAATTTTAATTACCCCAAAAATAAAACTTCTAGTTCCGCTCATATTAATGTCCTAATCATTATTATTTGTAAATATATTTCAAACGTTGTCACCTCAACATACAATTAAGGAAATTAAATATTTTTTTGCTATTTATTTTATCATGAAATTATATATATATGAATTTAGTGAGGCTGTTATGAGTGTTCTAAATGATTGATTAGATGAGAAAGTTGAACCTCTTTATTAGAATTATTACAATGTTTATAATTTAATTTAACACTAGGTGTGTGGATTTCGTTTTTGGCCACATGATTCGTACCATCAGAAAAAGTGTGGTCCAAGAAAAATACAAAAACACTTTATTATTATTATTTATTTGTTTTTGTCATTAAATAAGACCACCACGAGTCACGACGACGCGGTATATGATTACCAAAGGCTGGGGGCATTTCGCTTTCCAAACGGGTTGACTTTTGGTCAACATTCAGCGAGAGAAATTCGGCCTCTTGTACTACTTAATATATATTGTCGGAAAAGATGCTCAGTTTTTTAGATCTTTTTAGGGGATGCCCATCTTTTGATCCAACGGTCATATGCATATATAACGGATTTAGCCGGTCGTTCTCTTTGGTGAATGGCCGTTGATGTACAGACATCCTTTTCGCCCCCTTTCTCACTTTGAATAAATAAATAAATAAATAAAGAATAGTTTTAGAGGTATATATACCGCACCTAATCTTTTCTTAATTAAAATTGTTTATCCTTTCCATCGACTCGAGTCTAGCTTTATTTATATTTAATTTATTTTTGGAGACTTTTGAATTTGTATCATACGGTATGTTGTAAAATAATTGCACGTATTTTATTTTATTTTTTTACAAGAAAGTTATATTTGCATGACATTTATCACATTAGTTATTAAATAATTAATTTTTTTATTATGTAGCACGACCCCATGATTTTTTTTTATTTTTTTATTTTTTAAATACAAGTATTATGGTATAATTAATAAGATAGATACTGATTAAATTTGCCACACCTGAAGTGTACAAGAAGCACCATCCACCACAGCTGGAAGACGAAGTGTGGCGGCTAGAGAAGATTGGGAAAGATGGAGCTTTCCACAAGAAGCTGGCAGCTGAGGGAATCAAGACCGTCCAAGACTTCTTGAAGCTCTCTGTTGTCGACCCTCCAAAGCTTAGAAACGTATGTAATATTTTCCTTCATTTTTTTTTTTAAAAAAAAAATTAAATTTCATACCAACTAATTCTTTACTACAAAATAAAATATATATATTCCTGCTTCCAAATAATCAAAAATTAATTTTCTGTTTATTATTCTGCCGACAGATTTTAGGCCTTGGGATGTCTGAAAAAATTTGGGAAGCAACCTTAAAGCATGCCAGGACTTGCACTTTGGGCAACAAACTCTACATCTTCCGGGGAAATAATTTTTCCTTTACCTTGAACCCTATATGCCAAGTTCTTAGGGCTGAAATTGATGGCCAAATAAGAGATCTAACCAGCATCAATGGGGTATGTGACTCTCATTTTTATTCATTTTTTCACGTGCTTTAAAGATACACTGAAAAAAAAAAAAAAAAAAATTCAACTCAGTTTGGAGAAATACTCTGTCACGTCTCACTAGTATGTGTGTGGTCGTTGGATTTGCAGGCGTATGTGGAGAGTTTGGTGAGGCAAGCATATGCAACTTGGAGTTCCTTGCAAGAGTTGGATGGAACTTTGAATGAGACTGCCTTAATAACACAAGGTATTAATTAAATACTTATCTTTGTAAAGCTATACAATATCTCTAAATTTAATTTTTGTTTCTTTGCAATCTAACGTTCATCTCGCGTATATCTTCAGAAATTTACGTGAAATAAATGGGAGAACGGAAAGAAACATTTCTCTTTTATTTGATTTGTTTGCAATGCATGCTAACATACACGAAAATATACAGGGGAAACGATGCAGCAATATTCCAATCCTCAAATGGAGATGGTGAAACCGTTTCAACAAAATGGGTATATTAATGAGAGAGCTATTGATGTGGGCTATGGATTAAGCAGCAACATTGGACACGTGGACTGTGGCGAATGGGTAATTACCATGCCAATTGAAAATGGCATCAATTTCTGCTTGTCGGAGACATCATCGGACGGTGATGAATTAACGCCTTCGAGGCCTTTCCTCAACCGGAGTTGAAGGAAGATGATATGCATTGACTTCGGGTGTGTGTATATATATATATATATAAGGCAAATAGGGCAATGCCACCCAATGGTGAAAGTATTGTGGTGTTAGCGTAGGGAAGATCCTGTAATTTTGCTTTAAGGCGAGTCCGATCGAACTACCTTTCGGTTTGTTTTAATAATTTATGTGCAATTTGGTGAAGATTAATAATTTATGTGGAGGGGGTAGATCGATTAACAAAACAAAGTTTTCGTTGTCATGAGTTTTCCGAATATATTTTAGAATGGTTTCAAGCCACTCAATAGAGTGGCCTCGGCTTGGTGGCCGGCCACCTATGGGTCGGGGTTTAAAGCTCGGTTTAATTTAGGCAAATCATGCCCACTTGAAACTCGATTAACACAAGCGATTTAGTTATATCGTTGTCAATAATTCTAAATACTTAACTCTCATCCCACTTTTATTTCATTGAGCTGATATAGTATTCAACAGTTTTAAATTTTTCAAATTTTAATAAAGGCTGATTCAATAGCCGACGGAAATGTCACATTAACCCAATAAAATAAAAGTGGAAAGAGAGTTAAATATGTAGCATTTGTCACAATCACTATACAATGTTGTAACCATTAATTTTCCTTGTTTATAAACAAAATCATATAGAAGATTAATTAGCCACATAAAATGCTCAGAAAACAAAAATGCCACAAAGAGAAAGAGAGAGGAAGGGGAATGTCTAACCTTAAACGTTGGGCAAAACCAAAGCCCCACCCTAAGATCAAAATGAACACCGATCAACAACTTATAAGTTCTTTTTTCAGGTCTTGGCCCATACTAGAGCATTCAAGTTTTAGTTAAATTTGGAGAAAATAATCTAGTTTTTCTAATTTGGATACCTTCCTCAACTTTAATTATACATTTTTTTTTTTTTTAATCCTCTTTTCATCACCTCCGCCTATCTCTCCTCCACATTTGCCGCTCTCCCTATACTCGTTAATCTCCTGACAAGCTAGTTAGTGAATCAGCAACGATGAACAAGCACAAGAACGACATCATATCGTATCAGTCAGCAACGATGAACAAGCGCAAGAAAATTTTTGTAGTAGGTTACAAAGTAGCGTAAACCGTGTCACGTCTTCCTTAAGTTTACTCTTCATTTTTGGGCTGAGTCTTGGGTTGGGCTTCTGTTTATAGGGGCTAAAATGTTAAGACGGGCTGAGTTTTAGGTTGGGCTTTATTTTATAGGGGCTAAAATGTTAAAGACTAAGAAATTTGGATTTTATTTTATCTAAAATAAAATAAAAAAATTACCAGGGGTGTATATACTGCTGACAACCAACTCTTTCCCTATCTTTCTCCTCCGGCCACACCAAGCATTTCCTTGTGACCTTTGGTGCCGGAAAAGAAACCCAAAAGAAAATTGAAGACAAATCTTTCCCTATCTCCTAAACCTCGAAGAATTAGAGGAAGATGAAGAGACAAAACCCAAGGCAACATCGGAAGACGCAAATCCAAGGTTGGGCTGGCGAAGGTTCAGCTAGAGATGGACCTGATCGGGGGTGGGGTAGAGAGGACATAAAAATTCTCAAATAATACTTGGATTCTGCTTTTTGCCTCTTTCAGAGAATTTGATATAGACTAGAAAATTTATTACATAACATTATTATTATTATTTTTTTAGTTTTGTCAATTTTTTCTTTTAAAAAAGTACATTCCTTAAGTCTGATACATCGGAAAACTTTCGATACATATCCATTCCGCACTTGTACATCTCTAATAACTTTCAAGAAATTAGTTTTTTCACATTGGACATTGTGTGGCAAGCTGCAGGTAGATATATTTTCTTGTTGTTGCCAGTGAATGGATGAAGTTTTTCTCTCAACCCCATTTTTTTGCAAATCTTTACGGGCTTCATGGTTGTCCTTTGTCTTCCTTGTAATGTCAAGTAGTGTGCCAAGTATATTATCAATGACATTTTTTTCTATGTACATCACATTAAGATTGTGTCATAACAAATTATCTTTCCAATATGGCAAAGTGAAAAAAAAAATACTTTTCTTCTTCCACCCAACATCAACACTTGTATCAACTATATCTTGCGTAGTCTTTTGTCTTTTCTCTCTACGTGTGTCATTATTCCCACATTCAAATAATAAGTCTAATTTTCTCAGGATGTCCTCGCCATTTGGCACAACAGGTGTACCATCCAATTCTTGTATATCGTTAAAAACTCTTTTGTTCATTCTCCACCTATGATCCATAGGAAAATATTGCATATGCCCTATATAACATTTCTTTCTGTGTGTTAACCATTTAGAACATGTTGATTCCATACAAATTGGACACACCTTTTTTTAAAAAAAAAATTTAAAATTTAAAATTTTTTCCTTTTACTATATTATGACAAATCTGCATAGACCGAGAAGTCATTTATTGTCCACATCAATGCTGATCACAACACAAATGACTTTTTCATCGATACATCAAATGTGCTTACCTATACATTCTATAATTCCTATAGTTCTGATATAGGAGGTTGTAAGTATACATTTATTGCCATTCTAGGTGAACTTGGGCTTGGAATAATCAAGGATAAAATTAAATTTGGTTATTAAATGCACAACCAAGGAGATAAGTTGTATGGAATCACCAAATTACCATGACAGGCCAAGTGCTGTTAGTTGAGCTCATGTTACTAAATGGATTTAATCCATATATATGATGTCAGACCAAGCCTTACATTGTGTGGATTCGATGCAAATTATGGGTGTTTCTCATTGAATGACTACTATACTTCACTGTTCGCCGGATGCCTCAACACTTTGTCTTTTGTGTGCCCATCAACGTGCCATCTTATATGGGTAGCGGTATAATGTGACATAAACAACCTTTGCAAGCGTGGTATAGTGGAAACCATTGCAACATCTTAATGTGCCGTCTTTTAGATGGTCGGGACTGCCCATCTCTAATATCTTCCTTCTACTTTGATAATTCACATTTTGTACAAAAATTTAAATGTTCAGTATCCTTCTAGAATAACATACAGTTATTCTGATAAGCTAGAATCTTCTCATATCCAAGCCCTAAGTCCCTCAAAGTCTTTTTGGCTTCATATGTTTTTTTTTTTGGCAAGGCTTCACCATCCGTCGGGAGCAACTAATGATGAACTCAAGCAACAATGTGAATATAGTGTTACTCCTTCCACCCATATACTTAAAATTGTATAGATGTACAATAGCACATAGCTTGTTATGTTTGGTTTTATCATGTAGTGGCTTTTTTTATTTTATACGCAAGTTGTAGTATTTTCTCGCAATCTCATCATCAACTGCATCCTGCACTGACTCTACAACATTAGGTTGCGCTTCCATCTGACTAGCTTCGTCTGCTCTTGACTTGTGCATGCCGAAAACATCGGAGCATGGCATTCATAATTTTTGACTTGTCAGGTATGAGGGCCGAATAATATCCTTCAACTGTTGGTTCTCTTTGAGTAACAAGATCACATATCCTTTCTCCATGAAACACCCATTCGGTGTAACTAGGCATAATACCAATTCTATTAGTTAAGAGCATTCCCAACAGACTCCCTTATAGGCCTATGTATAGGGAATAAGTCCAAAAAATCACAAAAAATGTCCTACAGCGAATTTCCTTATATGGCTCCCTAAACAATAATATGCTACAGTAGAGCCTTATATATAAGGCTGCGCTGTAACAATCCTCATAAATATTATAATCATAAAAGAAAACTCTCTCTCCTCTCACATCTTTTCATGCCCTCTTCTCCGTTCTTCTTCTCTGCCCTCTTCTTCTTCTACACTTCATCTAGACACAAACCAAATCTCCATCTTCAATACTCCATCTTCATTCTCACGGCCACTCAAATGATTTACACCCAAAATTAACAACAAATAAAACCCACAAAATCAATCCTCCCCAAAGAACAGATTCTACGAACACCTCAATTAGAACCGAAACTCAACATCCAACCAGCCACTCAAGACAATAAAAAATCCTCAAGATCGCAATTGATTACCCAAATCGCATCTTCATTTCTTCTCCCTTTGCCAAATAGAGAAAGCTTAAGGAAAAAAAGAACTGGGTTAGATGAAAACTCGAAAAAAAGAACAGGAAAAAATTCGCATCTTCATTTTCCTCCGTTTCTCGGGACCCAAACAGAGAACCCAGAGAAGATGAGATGATGCAGTTCGCATATGAGACGATGCAGCAAAAACCCAGACCGATCAAGACCCAATAGAAACCCATAAACCTAGACTGATCAAACCAAACTTCATGATTTTCGTATATGCTCACTAGACTTCACAGTTCTCTTATATACTCACCAGATTTCACGGCTCTCTTATATGCTCACCAGACTTCACCATTTAGGAGATCGAGAGAGTGAGGCAGAGAGTGAGAGAGGTGCAGCTGGAACCTGGTGGGGAAAGAAAGGAGACAGAGTCTCAGAGATGAGATGAGATGAGAGAGAGAGAGAAAGAAAGGTTAAATTAAAAGAATAAAATAAAACAAAAAGTAAAATAAAAATAATAATATTTTAATGATAAAAGGGAAGCATTTAAGGAAGCTATTGGAGTGCAAATTGACATAGGAAAACAAAAAGTAGTTTAGATCCTTAAACATAGGAAACATGATCGGGTAGCTGCTGAGAATGCTCTAAATGTATGTAAACCAACTCTGGACTAAGACTTTTGTTGAATTTACACTTTTTACATGAGCAGATAATGTACTTCTTATTTGTAGACTTGCTAACTGCAAATTCTACAAATGACTTAGATCTGTTCATATACTCTTCCGAACCCTTAAGTTTTGTCATCTAACTCTTGTCCATAGCGTGATTACATTATAAAATGTCTATAAATTATAATGAATAAGACTTAGGTTTGAGTAATCAGATTATCATACAAAATATTTAACTCATAACCTTGTATTTTATAAACTGTTGTTCGTAGTTAGTAACGAAATCGGGTATTCTATATGATAAAACTATAACAAATTAATTTCTCGTCATTATCTTTGTAATTGACAATTCCACATTTACATACAAGAGACTTTGCTATTCATAATGCCTTTGGTATTCTGGTTTAATGAATTGAAAACCAAGGACCCTTTTGTTATTCAAATTCTTTCATATCCAACTGTTATGTGCAGCTGAAATAACAGATTGAAGAAATATGTAATTTGAACTTTTATTTAATGAAAAGGAGGATAAATATCAATAAAAAAAAGTAAACTGCACAAGACATGGACCTCTGACATGATATGTACGACTCGTATTCTCACTCAAACTATGGATGTTTAGTAGTTTTGGCATATGATGAAAAAGAAGGATGACTTTTAACTACTGCTAGTTGATGTTGTAGAAGTGCTGATCCAGTTTAGAGCAGAATCAGGAGAAAGTGGCAGCGAATCCCTCTTCAACAACCCAACATCATCTGCTGCTATGCCCATCTCCTCTGCCTCATCTTTACTGTAATCCTTATTTTGTATATCCTGCAGTGTTTCAAGCACTTCCACCATCGATGGTCTATGGTCTTTAACATATTGCAGACACTGAAATGCCAACTCCGCCACTGCAGTAATCATTCTCCGCACCCTGTAGTCTGATTGAAATCCAAGAGATTTGTCTACAAGCTCATGCAATGTTTGGTTTTGAATCTTGTTGATTGCCATGGTGGACAAATTGATTTCATGTCGATGCCTTGTGATGTCAACAGCAGGCATGGATGAGATAAGCTCGATCAAGACTACCCCGAAGCTAAAGACATCACTCTTGCCAGTAAGCTGGTAGCATTCGTGATACTCTGGATCGACATAACCAGGAGTCCCTTGTGGAGCAGTTGAAACATGGGAGACATCTGTTGGAAAAAGGCGAGAAAGTCCAAAATCTGCGACTTTCACACAAAAACTGTTGTCAAGAAGAATATTGTTTGTTTTCACATCACGGTGGATAATATCAGAAGCATGGAGATATGTCAAAGCACTAGCAGTCTCTAAGGCGATCTTCATTCGAGTTGGCCATTGCAGTGCATCAGGTTTTGCATTTTCGCCATGAAGATGATCAGCAATGGTCCCATTAGGAATGTATTCATAAACAAGCACGAGTTCGCGGCTGTGACGGGAGGTGCACCCATAAAGTTGGACGAGATTTTTGTGGTGTAACCGAGTAAGGATCTCAATTTCATTCTTGAATTGCTCAACTCTCCTGCAGTTGTTTTCATACAAGCGCTTGACTGCAACTTCACGCCCATCTCGAAGTTTGCCTGGTCAACAAGAGAAAATTTCAGTGTGTTTATAAGAACTAGTCCGAAGTTGGCTAGCTATATATATAGTGTTAATGTAAGTTCATTATTTTCTATCTTTCCCACGTGTAACTCTCCTTTTCCAAACTCTTTAAATGCCTTACATTATAAAATATTTTCAAACAAAAAACTATAGACATGCATAATTAAATAAATTTTGAAAACTTTTTAACAAGTGGTTCAGTGACATATATAGTAGAAAGTGTGGGGTATCTGTGTTTGTGTGCTTGCTCTTACCATAGTATACGGTGCCAAAGCCTCCCTCTCCAAGTTCTTTGGATGAATCAAAATTTTTAGTGGCTTCTTCAAGTTCAGCGTAGCTGAAGAGAGGAGCTCCAAAGTAGTTACTATTTCCAATTTCACGATCCGTCACAGAAGAAGGATAAGAAGAGATGCTCTGGGAGACATAGGGTGAGGGACCATATTTCTTCTTGTAGCGGCGTTGATAGAAAAAGAAAATGACGAGCATTATAGCCACGCTTACAGTAGCGGTGCAAACAGCTGGGTAAAAGGGATAGTGGCAACAAGTTCAAATTAATGGTTCCAATTCAGAAATTTTGTAAAACATTGCACATAAAGGGCAAGGAGTACGAAAAATAGATAAATTACCTATAACAATCTTCCACTTCCAATTTATTTTGTCTGTAACAATAAGCAATGAAAGAAATGCAGTGTCAGAACACTAATATCATCAATATAAATATAACAAGCTCGTATAGATTTCACTATAGCTAAAACCTGCCCATATGCTTTTCCTAATTAACTGCTTAGGTTTAAATATTACTGGTCGTTTGTTTCGGGTGAAAACAAAATCCCAAGTCATAAGAGTTTTTATTTCAAACATTAGCAATGAAACAGAAACAATATTGGACTAATTGCATCTGTAGGTAAACAGAAACTGCCTACAAAGAAAAATTAAGTGATTATTGTTTAGTCGTAGACTCAATGCTGCAAATAGTCTTCCAAGATGAAAACTTTTCTTTCCGGAGAATTGACTTAATTGGCATCCATTGACTTGACTGAAAGCTGATGAGACTTAAACTAAAAATAGATTCCAGAAGACCAAGAAAAAAAGAAAACAGAAAAATACAGAACACCAGAATCAATGACAAAGCGAAACCAGTCAGTCATTCAAAAATTCAGATCTCAAAGAACTAATCCAAGAAACCATTCATGTATAATTCATTGAAAGCAATTAAGGGCCAAAACGATTGAACGGTAGACCAATTAGAAACTGCTAAGATTGAACTTACTATCATCAAAAAGACACAGAAAATTATGCCCGCTATAGTTTGGCTGCAAATTATTCCTAGACTGAAGAAGAAGGAAAATTTGAAGAAAATATGAGATGATGATAAGGAATTTTCCTACAGAATTACCATCATCGCAGGTTTTGTGATGAGCCCGGTCTTGGCAAAAACAAACAAATTCACTATTATCGAATCCACAGCGTCCACCACTTTGCTCGCAGTTGCTGCAGTTAGGTGCAGTCCAATCCAACAAGAAACCCATCTTCAAAATTTCAGTATAATTCATTTGCGACAAGCTTGTGGAGTTGACTCCAAAACGCATATCCACGGGCACATCAACCAGAGACTGGCACGTTTCCGACGAGGCTTCCTCGTGGCAAAAAGCGAAAGAATGAAGGGTATCACTGCTAGCACAGTCTAACCCATATGTGGGGTATTGAGGCAGTGAAGTGCAGTTGTAGAAGATGAAGAAATTACTAAGATACATACTAGGACTAAATGGGGTTCGATCAAGGCTAACGTTATGCAAAGGAGTAGGGCATGCGTCTCTATAGGCGGCGGCATTGGCCACGAGAAGTGAATGGTTGGAGTAAAAGATATCTTTAATGATATATTCATCATTGGAAATTTTGAGAACTGGGTTTTTCTCAATGCAGGTAATATCAAAGCTGGGGTAGCCACAGATAGATTCCTGTTCATTACGTATCCAAAAGGGGTAGCTTATGTTTGGGCCTTTTCCACAGGCATGAGGCGCACAGTCTTGGAACTTTTGGTTAACGGATAGAGCATGGTTGGCTAAGTTGGTGAAGATGATGAACAAAATGCATATATGGGAGGTGAAGAAGTTTTGGGTGTCCATGGGTAGAAAGGAAGGAAGAAGCAGTGGAAGCCAACAAAGGTGTTAAATTGGGAGGAGAATTTCCAAGTAGTTGGTATAATACAACATACTTCTACTTGTGTTTTGTTTTTGGTTAGTTATTGGTTTGGAGTTTGACAAAGAAGGGAAGGACAAACAAAGGTTCAAGCAGCCANCAATATAAATATAACAAGCTCGTATAGATTTCACTATAGCCAAAACCTGCCCATATGCTTTTCCTAATTAACTGCTTAATTAATTCAGAAGTTTCAAATGTGACATGTGCTGCAATTGAACTTACAGGAAAAGAAAAGAAGCTTGATGCCAAGAAGGAAGATAAATTGTTAAGGTTATTGAATATAGTACAGTGGCATCAGGTATAAGACAGGTAGCATAGTTTTTTATAATCCTAAGGAAATACAAAACTTGATCATGAAAAGTTTCATAAGATTCATTTGGGATAAATATTACTGGTTGTTGGTTTCAGGTGAAAACAAAATCCCAAGTCATAATAGTTTTTATTTCAAACATTAGCAATGAAACAGAAAGAATATTGGACTAATTGCATCTGTAGGTAAACAGAAACTGCCCACAAAGAAAAATTAAGTGATTCTTGTTTAGTCGTAGACTCGATGCTGCAAATAGTCTTCCAAGATGAAAACTTTTCTTTCCGGAGAATTGACTTAATTGGCACCCATTGACTTGACTGAAAGCTGATGAGACTTAAACTAAAAATAGATTCTAGAAGACCAAGAAAAAAAGAAAACAGAAAAGTACAGAACACCAGAATCAATGACAAAGCGAAACCAGTCAGTCATTCAAAAATTCAGATCTCAAAGAACTAATCCAAGAAACCATTCATGTATAATTCATTGAAAGCAATTAAGGGCCAAAACGATCGAACGGTAGACCGATTAGAAACTGCTAAGATTGAACTTACTATCATCAAAAAGACAGAAAATTGTGCCCACTATAGTTTGGCTGCAAATTATTCCTAGACTGAAGAAGGAAAATTTGAAGAAAATATCATATGATGATAAGGAATTTTCCTACAGAATTACCATCGTCGCAGGTTTTGTGATGAGCCCGGTCTTGGCAAAAACAAACAAATTCACTATTATCGAATCCACAGCGTCCACCACTTTGCTCACAGTTGCTGCAGTTAGGTGCAGTCCAATCCAACAAGAAACCCGTCTTCAAAATTTCAGTATAATTCATTTGCGACAAGCTTGTGGAGTTGACTCCAAAACGCATATCCACGGGCACATCAACCAGAGACTGGCACGTTTCCGACGAGGCTTCCTCGTGGGAAAAAGCGAAAGAATGAAGGGTGTCACTGCTAGCACAGTCTAACTCATATGTGGGGTATTGAGGCAGTGAAGTGCAGTTATAGACGATGAAGAAATTACTAAGATACATACCAAGACTAAATAGGGTTCGATCAAGGCTAACGTTATGCAAAGGAGTAGGGCATGCGTCTCTATAGGCGGCGGCATTGGCCACGAGAAGCGAATGGTTGGAGTAAAAGATATCTTTAATGATATATTCATCATTGGAAATTTTGAGAACTGGGTTTTGCTCGTTGCAGGTAATATCAAAGCTGGGGTAGCCACAGATAGATTCCTGTTCATTACGTATCCAAAAGGGGTAGCTTATGTTTGGGCCTTTTCCACAGGCATGAGGCGCACAGTCTTGGAACTTTTGGTTAACGGATAGAGCATGGTTGGCTAAGTTGGTGAAGATGATGAACAAAATGCATATATGGGAGGTGAAGAAGTTTTGGGTGTCCATGGGTAGAAAGGAAGGAAGAAGCAGTGGAAGCCAACAAAGGTGTTAAATTGGGAGGAGAATTTCCAAGTAGTTGGTATAATACAACATACTTCTACTTGTGTTTTGTTTTTGGTTAGTTATTGGTTTGGAGTTTGACAAAGAAGGGAAGGACAAACAAAGGTTCAAGCAGCCACAAAAGATTTGTTTCTTTGGTTTATATTAAATGAGAACAGGTTTAGGGTATTTTTGGGCCAAGAAGTCGTATAATCTTCTGAATATTTTGGTCAATTTCTTATCAGTCGGGCCAGAAGAAACCTCCATCTAAATAAGTTGTAATTTTCTATCCATGTCGATAGTTTGGGAACCCATGGTCAAAAACTAGGAAAGAAAATTAGACAACAAAAAATTGGCCAAACGACTCAAGACAAATCATCCCTAGTAATGATGACATCATCATGATATAATATCGTAGACATTAAGGGTGTTTTAGCACTCTGTTTTCAAACAAAATTGTAAAAAATGTATTATTTAAGAGTGCGTTTTTAAAAAATCCAAAACGGACGTAATGTCGTCAAACATGAGCTTGAAGGAGGCAAAGATGTCATCAATGGGAATCTCTTAAAGTAAAAGACCCACGGCTAGTACCAAAGACATATTAGATGGGCAACTTTTAGGTACTATTAGCATGGGCCAAACAGGGTCTTAAGATTGGTAAAAAATTATTTCAATGATGGAGAATTATCTTTGTGTTGACTCAATATATTATTCATGTGATTGGTTATATATACTTATAAATCTTATTTCAACAAAAATAAGCTAAAATATAAGGAAAAAACAATTATAAATCTAAGAAAGTTTCGAGGGGATGAGATTTGGTGAGTGTTTTGGTTGGTTGAAGAGAAGGCGGCCGGGAAAAAAAGAGACCATTCGTCATTATGCCCTTATTTTTTCTAAGTTCACCATTCTATGTGAGTGGTTGACCTAACTTAAGAAGATGTTTTCATATATATATATGAAATAATATATATATATTCTATATCAGATGATTAACATAGAAAAACGTTAACTTACATCGTAAAGTACTGACATAGTGACCAATTTAAAACTTAGACAAATCAGATGAAAACTTAAGAATTTAATATAATTTTTCCTTACTAAAAATAAGAAACCCGAAACTATATGCAAAAGTAAGATTTGCAGGCATAATAATAAGCATAAATATATATTAAAAGACTCTATATGCAATCTTGACCAAGCCCCAATGGCCAATTAGGTCATGATGAACACAGTACTGTCTAAGAGATGGAGGTGAAGCATATGCTGAGAAACAGAGAGATTTTTCTAAAGCTGAGAAATTTCCTTCAACAAACGCGTCTAGCAAGCATGCGTGCTTCTCACAGCATGCTCTGAATGAAGACCTGGTAAACGTGCGTGCGTGTTCTGATTCAAATTTGCAACTTCTTATAGAAAACCTTAACATGTTCAAATGTATAACGAATTGAAATAATCGAAAGAAATTGAAAGTTTGATACTATTAATTGTGAGTTTTTAAATTTTAGGTGGTAATGTTAAAACGAGTGAAAGTTTAGCCCTTTGGACTAGGGCGTGACCATATGATCTTATAGTGTCAGAATGAGTTGAGGGCAAAATGTGGCGTCTAGTCAGATAGGGCGTATGGAGAGGTTTTGTGAAGTTTTCCCTAAAAAATAATAATATTCATTTTTTAAAAGAAAGGCTAAAATGATCGATAAGAATGAGAATTCTATTTAGGCCTGACCAAGTAACCCATTATAATATGAGCAAAATTCAAGATAAGTTAAACTTAAAAATACGTTAATGTTTAACTAACCACATAAAAATTACCTTAAGATACTCAACCACGACCCATGATGGTTCATGTAAGAAAGATTAGAAAACATATAAACTGAGTTCTATGGGACATGTTTTCACACTTAAGGGTTGGCTTGGACACACCCAATTAATAAACAGAGGTAGGTGTGAAGAATATCCCTTGGAGCGTGACTTTCTCTGTTTTGACTGTTGACAAGTTACTTTGACAAGTTAAGAGGTACTGACGTGCAGCTATTTAAGGCTGCAAGAGATTTGATGATCGTGAGCTGACAGCTATATGGTACGACCCAGTCAATTGGGTGTATTTTTACGGTTGAATGATTCATATGTACGTTGATTAAGGTATTCTTTTCATATTTTTGACTTTGTTTTTAATATATGAATACATTATGGTAAAACAGAGTCTACCCATACCTTTTTGAACTGATTCGAACTCTTTTATTCCTTCATCCTGATCTAATGGTTGCTAAGTTAAGAGAGAAAAGCAGTCTATAATTTGATAGAATAAAATTTGGGTTGGTGTTTTGTACAGCCTAATGAGTGATGACAAAATGATTGCGCTAGAGTTTGCAAATTTCTCCCAAAAACTTGCAACTTTTGGTAGGGATTAACCGCAGCTTGCAAGTGAACTCATGAACCTCAGAGAGTAGGTAAGAGAAGAGAAGCTGCAACTCTATGGAGTTAGGGATTAGAGAAATGCTTCTAATTTGCACTTTGACGTTGCATTTTTATAGTGATTAACAGCCTTCAATATTCAAGCACGAAACTCTAAGAACAGAGTTTTTTATAAGGGGGTATTATCGATAAAAATGACCAGGAAAATAACAACACTACTCCAGCATTCGGATTGAATCATCAGAAATTAGGTGAAAAGAGAAATAAAGTTAGGTGTCAAACTGTTCCGATGGGTGATTGAGTCTTAGCTGTATTTTTCAAGTGTTGGATTGGGGATGACGGCCCTTTGGCATACCAAATGGACCGACAGACCATAACTATGGCTGTTATTGATTGTTAATTAACTGTACGTTCTGGCTGACAAATTAAAAAGATGTTAATTACACCACTTTGTGGCGGTGGCCTATGGGTTATAGCTAAGAGAAATTAAGAAGCATGAACAATACCCTGCAAAAAGCCTAATCCAAGAAACTGAGAGAAGAGAAGAGAACAGAGCATACTTACCGGGCTTTGGACAGAAATGAGGTTCCACTTGGTTACAGCAATAGCAGACAAAATCCCCCGTGGAGTTAGAACCGCATACCCCACCTGATTGCTTACAACCCCCACAGGCAGTCGCCAATTCACTGCTGTATTCCACCTCAAAACCTTCATCCATTGCGTTTTCAACTGGCAGCTGAGGGTCGTTAAGAAGAGCACTAGCACAACTCCGGAGAATCGGAACCCGGATATGGTTGTCGCAATCCGTTGTAAGTCGTGTATATAATTGGACGCCCGATGGGGATTTGTCTTCCAAGTAATAAGCATTAAATTTCTCATCATCAGGACCTTCTTGGCTGCAATTAAAAGATCTATTTCGGAGTGCAGGTATGCTGAGGTATAGAACGTCAGGGCAGCCGTAGAGTATAGTTAAGTTTTGATTGGTTGAAGCGTAAACAAACAAAGTGTAATTCAAGGTGGTATCTTGGTACTTAGGAGCACAAGGATCAACCAAGAGGTCCGACCTTGCAATGGTAAAGGTTGGAGAAGATGTATTGATGTTTAGCACGCGGAAGTCTAGACCTTCAAGAACCGGGTATTCATTGTCGGGGCAGCTGAGCCCGTGCCCGGGATAACCGCAGTAATCAGGTCGGCCGCCCCCCCAGAAAGGGAACGAAATGTTGACGCTTCCACAGTAATAGGGACGGTTGCAAACCTCAAAAGCAGGATCATCTTCCTGGCAGTAAGATGGCGGTAGTATTGTTAAGAAGAAGGAGAACAGGAACAGCTGGATGATGATGATGATGGAAGAAAGAGAGAGATGGAAATCCATTGTTTAGAAGATCAAGTGATGAGAGATGGGTTCATTCGTAGGCAATGTATAATGTTGAATGGCTTGAGAGATGGAGCGGCGGGTTTTGTCACATTAGTTACGTATTATAACATGTTGACCAATTGTTTTAAGTTTGACTGAGAAAGGTATGATTGTTAAATATCTCGTATCAGAAAGAGATGGCTATTGACTTTCGTACAATTTCCTCTTGAGAAAGTTTGGTGGAAGCCAAGTTGGCGGGCGACAGACGCCATTAGAAGTTAGAAGATGTGGCGAAGGTGAGGCTGCGAAAGCACCATACAATTTCCTTTTCTATACATTCCAATACATAAAAAAAGGACAGAAATTTCGCCGTTCAACTTTTTATTTTCTATTGCTTTCTTTCCACCATTCAGATATCGATGGATAAAAAAATCAAAGCAAGCAAAAGGCTAAAAACCCTCATTTCTGCACAACTATTTTTATTCTTGAACAAAATTGCACCGACTAGCCTAACTAGAAGAAATCAAACTATATATATATATATATATAGGAACTGTCTCCAGTCTCCATCATGAGAGTTGTCGACAGATACATTACATTTCATCGAAATCTTGCACTGCCAAATCTCACGCCTCCAATTTTAATTAAAGTTCTATTAATTAAAAAAAATAATAAAATATTAAATCTTTTAAAAATAATAAAATAATAAAAAAATTAAGAGTTGGCTGGCCACCCAAGTTTGAGCTACGAGTGGCCGAAGTCATCACATGGCCCTTAGGGATGGTTCGACCGCCCCCACACTACAAAAAAAATCAAGTTTAATGGCATTGGAATAATGGCACTTTTTAATGGCATTTGATCAATTACTTGGTTGTTAGCTAGAAAACATATTGTAAGGTGGAGGTTTAGTGACATTTTTAAAAAAAATGTCACTAATCAAATGTCATTAAACTTGATTTTTTTTGTAGTGCCAATAGGTCAAAAAAAATTAAAAAAAAACAAAAAAAATTGATTTGGCACTTGGGGGTGCTTAATCCACCCCACCCCTCCTAAGCCCTAAACCCAAGGGGTCATGGGATGGCTTTGGCCACCCCCAATGATCAGTCTAGGGTGGTCGTAGCCAATACCATGACCCTTAGGATTGATTGGCCAATCCCANGTATTTGAATTGTGAAAATTTCAAATTGTATCTTAGGCATTGTACTGGAGATAGCATTTTGCCCAATTTGATTATTATATCAATGAAGAGATATCATTAAAAAAAAACTAACAAATGAATGAAGGCATTAGTCTTAGACTCTTAGGTACAAGAGCCAGCCTAGAAATCTAGGAGTGAGTTTATATAAAGAATATATATATTTTTTTTTAATAAGGTTGGAATTTTTAATTTTTTTAATTCAATTTATTAAATTGACAATTACCGCGGGCAAAAGAGAGTTAGGAAAGTGAAAAATTTGATGGCAAGATGAATGGAGGGAAGGTTTAAGATGGACAATATATAGTTGCCAAAGAAGGATCCAATTAAGGCTCATTTAGCAAAACAAGCAGAAGCCAATTGTTTTAGATTTCTCTAATAGTTTTTAGGGACCGACAATTTTTTTTTTTTTTTTTTTTTTTTCTGATTTAAATACGTTGTCTTCAGACAAAACTTCTTTATTTAACAAGTACACTACTTAAAATGCCTATATTATAACTACTGTTGGCCTCTCGAGAAAGCCAAACCCCTTTTAAAGCAACTATTTGGCTACTTGCTTACTTCTTTCAGTAAGTGCAGAAAAACTCAACTTCCATGTCCTTAATATATAATTGATATCACATATATATACACATCTTTTCGCTTACTCTATTATGGGAACTTTGAATCTTTTCCAGCTATGAGAAATAAGGAATATAGAAAAAACAAATGCAAAAGCTTTCCATAGAAATGAAAATAAAGACGAAATATATATGCAGATCGAGTTCAAAAGAAAAGAATAGTGGGCATTCTTTCTTCTACGAACTACCACGCTATGACCATTTTTCTCTATCAACTATCAATTTTACATTTCAACCCTTTCAAACTAATATTTTGTTACAAAAAACCCCCATCCGCGCGTCAGTCAAGATCGTTAAGTTGGACGATCAACCCTATGAATAGTGTTGTGAACAATACAATTGACCGTTCAACTTAATGGCCTTGATTGACGGAATGGGGGTTTTGGTAACAAAATAGCAGTTTGATTTGGTCGTAATGTAAAATTGATAGTTGATAAGGAGAAATGGTTATCGTGTAATAGTTCATGGGGAAAAAGAATAATTTCTCCAAAAAATAGAGAAAATGAAATACATGATGAAGACAAAACGTCTAAGGGCTTGTTGTGCTAAGAAAAATCTACCAATATTTGAACATCCAAGGCAACTTGACATCCCAGTTCCAGATTTTTAATTCTAAAAGAATTGTCACTACAAAAAAGGCGCCATTTACTAACGTGTTTACTGTTCATTTTTTTTGCCTAGTTACCATTTACTAACGTGTTAAATACTAAAACGTTAGTAAATGGGACGCAAAAAAAGAAAAATGGAAAATAAAAATATTCTAACGTGCCATTTTAACCACGTTACTAATTACTAACGTGGCATGAAAAAAACGTTAGCAATTAGTAACGTGTAGTTCATACCACGTTAGTAATAGAAAATAATTTTTTTTTTTAATTTTATTAAAAGAAAATATTTATATTTTACTAACGTGTGAATTAAAACACGTCGGTAAATGCATTACAAACACTAACGTGCCGCATGCAACACGTTAGTATTTTCTAATGTGTCATATTTGGCACGTTAGTAAATGGGTTTTCAAAATTATTTTTTAAAATTTTTTTGTGAATTATGTTAGTTGGTTAATTAGGGAGTATCTTAATNTAAACGTGCTCAATATCTTATCCATAGGTAATGTGAGATTATTTATCAACACTTTTCCTCACGTGTGGGCTAGCATTTTTTTTAGTCCTTATCACGGGGGTAAGTAGTGTAAGCTTCATTTTTCCTATGGTAGGCTTTGATGCCATGAAAAAACTTGTAGGCCCAACTCATCTTATAAAACCAGTTTAATAAGAGAGGGTTACTCATTCCTTATAAACATGCTCAAGATCTTGTCTATATGCAATGTTGGATTATTTTTCAACATTGCATATGTAATTTTAGAAAAAGTATAGAAGGGATTTGGATTAGTTGATGTAGTTTTAAGATTCTACGATTGAGGACAGAGAAAGTAAAGTAAATTTAAACCATTGAAAAAATTAGAGCATCTATGGTGTATTTTTTTTTTTACATCATCTAAGCCCAACCCAAGCTACTAGTTAAATACTAATGGAGTTGATGATGATGTAGATCCACCATCTCTATTGTGTCTCTCACCAAATTTGTCAAGGTTTTTAGATCAAAATCTTTTAAAGATAGATCTAATTTCTTACTCCAAACTTAGCATGACATGCGCTTGCCTACCCTTTGTCAATGTTTTCTGTTCTACGGTTTTGTTTATGTTTTATTTTCTGTTTAGTTGTGTTTCATTTTTTGGTTTGTTTGTCTTCTCTCTAGAATTAATTTTAGTAGCAATCTATGTGGTGAAGGTTTAGTCGCTTTATAAGGTGTTGTTTGTATGAATCCTTAAGAGTAATAGTATTATGTTTTCGGTCAATCTTTTGTTTTCTTCTATTTATTTTCTAGTAGTAAGTCATTAACAGATGCAAAGGAGTTTTTAAGCATATAGAAGAATTGTCACTGTGGTAGAGGTAGTAAAGGGGACTGCATTTGAAATACACTTGTAGCGGAGATGAGAAAGCTCGAAAATCAATGACCGAGCAACAGCTAGAAACGTGATTCATTGGAATTTGCTACAGATCTTAAACTGATAGAGACGGTGATATTCAAAGATAGTGTTTTCTAATAGCTCGAGAGATTATTGTGTGTGTCATAGATAGTGTTTGAATTGTGAAAATTTCAAATTGTATCTTAGGCATTGTACTAGAGATAGCATTTTGCCCAATTTGATTGTTATATCAATGAAGAGATATCATTAAAAAAAACTAACAAATGAATGAAGGCATTAGTCTTAGACTCTTAGGTACAAGAGCCAGCCTAGAAATCTAGGAGTGAGTTTATATAAAGAATAATTTTTATTTTTTTATTTTTTTAATGAGGTTGGAATTTTTAATTTTTTTAATTCAATTTATTAAACTGACAATTACCGCGGGCAAAAGAGAGTTAGGAAAGTGAAAAATTTGATGGCAAGATGAATGGAGGGAAGGTTTAAGATGGACAATATATAGTTGCCAAAGAAGGATCCAATTAAGGCTCATTTAGCAAAACAAGCAGAAGCCAATTGTTTTAGATTTCTCTAATAGTTTTTAGGGACCGACAATTTTTTTTTCTGATTTAAATACGTTGTCTTCAGACAAAACTTCTTTATTTAACAAGTACACTACTTAAAATGCCTATATTATAAGTACTGTTGGCCTCTCGAGAAAGCCAAACTCCCTTTTAAAGCAACTACTTGGCTACTTGCTTACTTCTTTCAATAAGTGCAGAAAAACTCAACTTCCATGTCCTTAATATATAATTGATATCACATATATATACACATCTTTTCGCTTACTCTATTCTGGGAACTTTGAATCCACATAGTTTTCCAGCGAAATAAGGAATATAGAAAAAACAAATGCAAAAGCTTTCCATAGAAATGAAAATAAAGACAAAATATATATGCAGATCGAGTTCAAAACAAAAGAATAGTGGGCATTCTTTCTCCCATGAACTACCACGCTATGACCATTTTTCTCTATCAACTATCAATTTTACATTACAACCCTTTCAAACTATTATTTTGTTACAAAAAACCCTCATCCGTCAGTCAAGATCGTTAAGTTGGACGGTCAACCCTATGAATAGTGTTGTGAACAGTATAATTTACCGTTCAACTTAATGGCCTTGATTGAAGGAAGGGGGGATTTTGGTAACAAAATAGCAGTTTGATTTGGTCGTAATGTAAAATTGATAGTTGATAAGGAGAAATAATTATCGTGTAATATTTTATGGGGAAAAAGAATAATTTCTCCAAAAAATAGAGAAAACAAAATACATGATGAAGACAAAACGTCTAAGGGCTTGTTGTGCTAAGAAAAATCTACCAATATTTGAACATACAAGGCAACTTGAAATCCCAGTTCCAGATTTTTAATTCTAAAAGAATTGTAGAGCCTCTAATTATGGAATAGGATCCTCTCCGGTCCATTTTGGACTGGAGGGTATCTAGTTCATGGTGATGATCTATTTAAAGAGATCTAACAACCACGAAGATACCACATGTCCTATTTATTAAAAAATAAAAAAAAATATTTTTTAATATTTTTTTAAAAAATAAAAAAAAATAAAATTTTTAATATTTAAAAAATAAAAAATATTATTACGCTAGGTCGTCTATTTGAAGATTAAAAAAAAAAAAAAAAATTAAATAAACGATTCTTTAAAGAGTCAATCAACAACCCTAGTAACTAGCAAGATTGGAGGTGATTGGTTGAAAAAGCCCTTCTTGAAAAAATTCGAGTCCAAATAAAAATAAAAAATTTAGAAATTACAATCCCTACAGTTTTAACAATTAGAGAAAATCCATTCAACATGATCCTAAATCAGTTAACATTTTATATTAGAGCAAGGTAGGCCATGTAGTCACGCCGTTGAATTCTTAATAATTCAGTGGGTCTAACATCAGATTAGGCATGCAGCTCATTTAATCAACTAATAACGTCATTAATTTGACTTTCTCTTCTTTTCTTCTACTGTCATCACTTTAACCCCTCCCCCACAAAAAAACCAAAAAAAAAAGAGAAGAAAAGCCTGGTCAATCCGAGAGATAGACGTACGTACCTTTGCAACTTTCACCATTGATGCTGCCATCCCTGCAAAAGCACAAGAACTTGTCCTCCTTGCCTGTAGTAATGTTGTACCCACAATACCCACCGGAGCTCTCACAGGCACCACAATCCTTAAGCGGCTTCCAATCAAGCACAAATCCATTGTTTATGGCCCCAGCAAACCCCCCATTACTCAAATTGCTGATACCGATCTCCGTCCTCATCACGGTGGCCACCACCTTCTCCTCACAAATATTTGCCCATTCGAACCCTGCCGTCTCCTCCCCCTCGACAAAAACAAACGACGGGTAATTCGCATTATACCCCTCCAAGCAGCCTATGGGAGGCACGGATGTCGGGTACAAGGAACTACAATTGAAGTAAAAACTGAGGTTCAAATCTGAAGTAGAAAAATTCAATGGGAGCGTGCCGAGAGTGACGTTGTGATGCACCCTCGGACACGATTGGTTTGCGGCGTCGATGTCAACAAGGGTGAGGGTGTAGTGAAAATAATCTATTTCTTTTACATAGTATGTGTCGTTGGGCAAAGCAAGTATAGGTTTCTCGTTTGCGGGCGAGCATGTGAGACCCAAGCCTTCGTAGCCGCAATATGATTCATCGGAGGTGGTGTTGTCGCCATACAACCAAAAGGGGTAGAAGATCATAACGTCGCCGCAATTTTTCTGGGCACATAGTGGTGAAAAAGAAGTAGAATTGGTGGCTATAGAGTTGATGAAGAAGAGGGAGAGAATAAGGAGGAGAAAGCTTAGAGGGTGTGACATTGTGAACAAATGGTACTTTGGCTCTTCTCTTGAAGTGGGTAAGCTTATATAAATAGATATAAGCTTGTGTTGGAATTGCGGAATGGTCCCTTTCTTTTGAGATATTTGAACATTAGCCCCTGTAAGATGAACCTGAGTTTGACTGTTTCATCATAGAAGAACCTGATTGGCTGAAGAAGCCTTTTTCTAAAAATTTATTTTAAAAATCTTAAACTGGATTGCGTGGTGGCAGATGCATGGCAAAATTTAACAGTTGTAAGCCTTAAGAATTACTAGAAATCCTGATTTTTCATTGAATTTGTGGAAAAATTAAATCACATAGTATTAGGCTACGTGGAGTTTGGTTTATATCCGATGGGGGTGGTTTGTATCCTGCTTTTTTTTTTTTTTTTTTTTTTTTTTTTTTTTAGGCTTAATCCATTATTAGCCTAAGCCGAAGCAATTGGGGGTTGTATTTATAATGGCTTTAGACTTTAGGATTTTGTATGTATGTAATTGACGCTTTTTGTATTATTTCTTAAAAAATAATAATAAATCGCTGAAACTACGTAGACATAGTTCTTAGTGCTTAACCATATAAATCTTTGTATTTTGTAATTACTTGTTTTTACTTTTTACCAATTCTCAGAGATAAGATAGAATTTCTAACTCATAGTCTTGGGTCTTAAGATAGATTTTATACTTGCTTTATGAGGTTAGAAAAATTTGCTGAATTCTAATAAGTCAATAACTCCATTTGGACCAAAAACGATTTTGGTGCGCCATGTGGGGAAGGAATCTTTTATTAATAGTAGTAGACGCGGTTTGTTTTTGGATAGAAAGAATTTCGAGAAAAATGTCGTCAAGTTTTTTAATTATTATTTTTTTTTTTTTGTCACGACGGCTCATTGCTTAGGTAATATGAGAATAACTTTTTCTCAATTTTAAATAAAATAAATAATGGACAGAGTTTTTCTTAAAAAATAGTTGAACATATGTCATTTGAATGACATATGTTATTTGAATATCTCTCACATATTTTCTTAATAGGAGAAACAAAATTAGAATAAATAATAGAAAATTTATATTTAAATATTTTGGGTAAGCATACCATAATTTAAAATCCTTTTTTTTTTTACAATTTACTTCCTTGGTCAATCTAAATGACAATAAAATTTCTACCGTCAAAATTTTTTAATAACCTTTAGTTTAGGTCAAAACGCACTATTTTACTTTATTAAAATATAAATTTTTTAATTTAATTTTAAAATTTAAAACTAAAAATAACAACAAAAAAAAGGAACAAGGGATTTTAAAATTAAATTAAAATTAATTAATATTTTAATAAGGTAAAACTATGTGTTTTGACCCAGAGTAATGGCAGTTAAAAAAAATTGATGGCATGAATTTTATTGTAATTTCGATTGACTCAGAGAGTAAATTGTAAAAAAAAAAATATATACGGATTTTAAAATTTTGGCATGCTTACCCAAGGTGTTTAGATATAAATTTCCTAAATAATATTAAACACTCATATGTATTTCACATGTTATTAAAAAAATTGGACATATTTCATATTTATAGACCGAGTTAAAGAAAGTTCATACAACCCTGTTTGAAGGAGAACTCTATCCATAAATAATTATGATTTAAAATTTGTGTATCTAACATAATAACATTGTACATAATGTTATATTATTTAAATATTTTAAATAACGTGTCAATATTGATTTTATGTATATCACTAAAACAATATTCATTATATAGTAAATATTTAAAATTTGTACATCTAATGATGACATGAGGTATATAAAATTGATTTTTTTTTTTTTGAGGGAAATGATAAACACTTCATTCAAAGATAATCCGAAAAATCAGGCCTAAGCTAAGCCTTACAAAGATAGAGCCATATGCTCTAAAATAACTATATCCGAAATACAACCTGGTGGCTCCTCCAGTCAAATATTCGAATCTAAACCCCTAGTTGCAAATTTAGCAAGACCATGGGCTGCTGAGTTGGCCTCTCTTTTCACATGCCTTATGCTCCATCTCCTCAATGACCCCGACATCCATTTTATATCATCAATGACCTGCCCATACGGTAACCAGTTTGGTTGGGTGTTCTTCACTGCAGCAGTGAATCTCCTTCAAGAAAGACATCATAGATTCCCACCTCCTTGCAGAATTCAACAGCCGTTCTAGCAACCATTGCTTCGGCTGTTACTGGGTCGTGGACAGCCATAACAGGTTTACTTAAAGCTGCTATGACATGACCCGGCCGCTCCGTCCCTGATGACGACCCCCACTCCCATTCGCCCCTCACCATTTGAAATAGCGACGTCCCAGTTTACCTTAAAGAGGTCTTGGCGGAGGAGCCTCCCATTTTTGGTCTGTTTGCACCGATGATTCCATTTCCTCCTGATGCTTCTCATTTGTCTTATGAAATAAATTTAGTAGTTCTGTGGCTTGTCTCACAACAGTACAGGGGTGCGTGAATGGTTCCCACGAAGACCACACCATTCCTTCTTTTCCAAATACCTTTTGCAATCATGGCAAAAGCCTCAATTTCATCCCGATGTAGCTGTTCTATCATGTTGAAACAAGTGGCTCATATTCTATTAAAGGCCCATTGGGTGTAATTAGTTTATGTGGGCTTGGGGAACAAATAAGTTGTGGAGGGTATTTTGGGGTTTTCCAAAATACTTATAATTAAGGTTTGCCTATAATATGTTCTGTTGTAACCCTAAATCATTGAATAGAAAAATATAGCCGCACTCTCCTGTGGACGTAGGCAAATTGCTGAACCACGTTAAATCTGTGTCTCAACTCTCTCTTGATCTCTTTCTCTTTTTGATTCCATATTATTCATCATTGTTGTACTCGGTAACAACAATTGGTATCAAAGCCTAATCATACAATTGCTGGGATTGGCACATCTTCTGCAAAGTTCGACGTGATGAAGTTCGATGGATCCGAGAATTTCGGGTTATGGCAGAGACGTGTCAAGGATTTATTGGTGCAACAAGGGATGGTGAAGGCGTTATATGGGATGAAACCAGAAGGGATGACTGACATAGATTGGAAGGAACTTGAGGCGAAAGCAATGGCTACTATTCGGCTTTGTCTGGGAGATGACGTGATGTATCATGTCATAGACGAAGAATCTCCGGCGGCAGTTTGATTGAAACTGGAAAGTCGGTATATGTCAAAGTCGTTGACGAACAAACTCTATCTAAAGCAACGGTTGTATGGCTTGAAGATGGTAGAGGGCTCGGATCTGAGCCAACACATCAATGTATTCAATAAGATAATCGACGATTTGAAGAGGGTTGATGTGAAGTTTGAAGACGAAGACAAGGCGTTGATGTTGTTGAATTCACTCCCAACTTCTTCTATATATGAGAATTTGGTTACAACTCTGACATGGGGGAAAGAGACCTTGGAGTTGGAGGACGTTACAGGAGTCCTGTTGGCTTTTCATCAAAGGAAGAAAAATATTGATGAAAATTTTCAAGGAGAAGGGTTAGTTGTAAAGGGTAACTATGATCATGGAAGAAGCAATAATAGGGGTGATTCGAAAGGCAAGAATTTTCGGTTAAAGTCCAGGAGGAGGAAGGACATCAATTGCTACAAGTGCGGAAAGAAAGGGCACATAAAGCAGGACTGTCCAGACCGGAAAAAGAACAAGGACGACGAGAATGAAGGTTTCTCAAAATCTGCGAACGTAGTGGAAGACAATTCAGACGATGCGGATGGTGATATGCTTTCTGTTGCATCTACTTCAGAGCATCCTGTGGATTCTTGGATTCTGGATTCAGCATGTTCATTTCACGTGACGCCCAATAGAGATTGGTTTGACACCTACAGGTCAATTAATTCTGGTATAGTTACTATGGGTAATGGTGCACATTACAAAATTACTGTCATAGGTAATATTAGAATTAAAATGTTTGATGGTGTGGTTAGAACGTTATGTGATGTTAGACATGTACGAGAAGTGAAAAAGAATTTAATTTCATTAGGCACCTTAGACTTAAACGGTTATGGTTATAAGTCTGTAGGTAGAGTAATGAAGGTAACTAAGGGTGCAATGGTAGTGATGAAGGGACAGATAAATTCAAAGAATATCTATAAACTGTTAGGAAGTACAATTGTAGGTGGAATTACCTCTGTAGAGTTTGAATTTGATTGTACTGTTTTGTGGTATATGCGGTTGGGTCATATGAGTGAGCAGGGCATATTAGAGCTTCATAAGAAAAATCTATTGAAGGGTATCAAGACGTGCAAACTTGATTTTTGTAAGTTCTGTGTTATGGGGAAGCAGAATCGGGTACAATTCAAGACAGCCATACACAAGACAAAAGGCATTATGGACTATGTTCATTCTGATGTATGGGGACCAGTGAGAACAGTATCACGAGGAGGACATATGTATTTCGTCATCTTTATTGATGACTTTTCCAGAAAGGTTTGGGTGTACTTCATGCGGCACAAATCAGAAACGTTTGCCAAGTTCAAGTTGTGGAAAGCTGAAGTAGAGAACTAGACTGGGAAGAAGGTTAAATGCCTCAGGACAGATAATGACATTGAGTACACAAACGACGAGTTCAGGGATTTTTGTGAACAGTATGGTATAAAGAGACATTTCACAGTTCGCAAGACACCACATCAAAATGGTGTGGCGGAAATGATGAATAGGTCGATTGCAGAGAAAGCACAATGTCTCAAGTTGAATACTAGACTTGCAAAGCTTTTCTGGGCAGACGCAGTAAGTATGGCATGCTACTTGATAAACAGGTCACCGAGGGTAGCACTAGATGGGAAAGTTGCAGAGGAGGTGTGGACAGGTAATGAGGTAGATTACTCTAGTTTGAGAGTATTTGGTTGTCCAGCCTATGTGCATATACCTAGTGAAGAACGGTCAAAACTTGATCCAAAGTCTAGACAATGTGTCTTTCTCGGATATAGGAAAAGGGTTAAAGGTTACAAGTTTTGGGATCCGACGGCAAACAAGGCGGTAATCAGTAAAGACGTGGTATTTGACGAAAATTCCATGTTGAAGAGTACTCAAGGTAAAGAGCAGCAGGTGCTAGAAAGCAGTAGCAGTGATAAGCAGGTGGAGTTAGAGACTCCTGTGCAGGAGAACACTTCTCAAGGTACAGAGACTTCTACTTCAAAAATTGAGCAGCATCATAGTATAGCCACAGACAGACCTAGACACACTATCAGGCCACCAACCAGGTACGGTTTTGAAGATATGATTTCTTATGCTCTTGTTATTAGCAGCGAAGATCCTACTACTTTTCAAGAGGCTGTCAATAGCCAAGAGAAGAGCAAATGGATGGGCGCTATGGCAGAAGAAATGGAGTCTTTACATAAAAACCAGACGTGGGATTTGTTGGAGCTCCCAGAGAGGAAGAGGAAGATAGGATGCAAATGGTTGTTCAAGAAAAAAGAAGCAGTATCAGAAAAAGGGGGAGAAAAGTTCAAGGCTCACCTAATAGCAAAGGGTTATTCACAGCAGAAAGGGGTTGATTATGAAGAAATATTTTTCCCAGTGGTCAGACATACTTCCATCAGAGCAGTATTGGCGTTGGTAGCACATTATGACATGGCTTTGGTAGCACATTATGACATGGCTTTGGAGCAAATGGATGTGAAGACAACTTTTCTTCATGGTGATTTGGAGGAGCAGATTTACATGGAGCAGCCAGAAGGGTTCAGTCAACCTGGACAGGAGCACTTAGTCTGTAAATTGAAGAAGTCACTTTATGGGCTGAAGCAGTCTCCAAGGCAGTGGTATAAGCGATTTGACTCCTATATGATCAAAATTGGCTACAGGAGATGTGAGTATGACTGTTTTGTGTATGTGAGAAGCCTTGATAATGGCTCATTTATTTTTCTGTTACTGTATGTGGATGATATGCTTATTGCAGCAAAGAGTATAGTGGAGGTCAACAAACTGAAGGTTTTGTTGAGTAGAGAATTTGACATGAAGGATTTGGGCGCAGCCAAGAAGATTCTTGGGATAGAGTTTCGTAGGGACAGAGATGCTAAGAGATTGTGGCTGTCTCAAGCCGGTTATGTGAAGAAGGTGTTGGAGAGGTTTAGCATGGAGAATGCAAAATCGGTAAGTACACCTTTGGCGAATCACTTCCGCTTATCTACCTCACAGTGTCCAAAGACAGTTGAAGAAACTGAAGACATGTCAAAGGTCCCATATGCCAGTGCAGTAGGGTGTCTGATGTATGCTATGGTATGTACCAAGCCAGATTTGGCTCATGCAGTGAGCGTGGTGAGCAAGTACATGGCAAGTCCGGGGAAACAGCACTGGAATGCAGTTAAGTGGATTTTCAGATACTTGAAAGGTACTACAGACTACGGCATCACTTTTGTCAGACAAAAGAGTGATTTGTCAGTTGTGGGATATGTGGATGCAGATTATGCAGGGGACTTGGATGACAGAAGATCGACCACGGGTTATGTGTTCACTCTTACAGGCGGACCCATATGTTGGAAGTCCATGATTCAGTCCACGGTTGCAATGTCCACGACTGAGTCGGAGTACATGGCTGCGGCTGAGGCTGCAAAGGAAGCTTTATGGCTTACAGGGTTAGTCAAAGAGCTGGGTATTCAGCAAGTTGGAGTTCCGTTGTATTGTGACAGTCAGAGTGCCATTTATTTGACAAAGAACCAGGTGTATCATGCGAGAACCAAACACATTGATGTGAGGTTTCACAAGATCAGGAAATTGGTTGCTACAGGTGAATTGTTACTTGAGAAGATTCACACTTCTGAGAATGCAGCGGATATGTTGACGAAGCCTATTACCGCAGACAAGTTCAAGCATTGCTTTGACTTGATAAACGTATCCAAGTGCTAGAAAGGAGAGGAGAGAAGGCGGCAGCCCCAAACTTATCAGTTACAGGTGGAGGCCCAATACTTGATTATCTTCAAAGACGTGAATACTCGCCAAGGTGGAGATTGTTGAAACAAGTTGCTCATATTTTATTAAAGGTCCATTGGGTGTAATTAGTTTATGTGGGCTTGGGGAACAAATAAGTTGTGGAGGGTATTTTGGGGTTTTTCAAAATACTTATAATTAGAGTTTGCCTATAAATATGTTATGTTGTAACCCTAAATAATTGAATAGAAAAATATAGCCCCACTCTCCTGTGGACGTAGGCAAATTGCCGAACCACGTTAAATCTGTGCCTCAACTCTCTTTTGATCTCTTTCTCTTTTTGATTCCATATTATTCATCATTGTTGTGCACGGTAACAACAATTGGTATTGGTCAATGTGAAGAGACTCACAAGTGAGGGAGAGATTGTTGTGAGTGCACTTGTGAGTGTTGTGTCCCACATTGAGAAAATATAAAAGAAGAGAGTGCTTAATATACCTAAGTGGACCTTAGCCCATTAGCTTAGGTTTTTGGGCTAGAGTTGTGTTCAATTATGTATATTAATGTGCTCTTGGTATAAACTCCATATCGCTTTAATCTTCCAACACATCAGAACTTCCAACATCTCACAAAAATCATCACCTCCAGAAATTCTGTTTTGAAGCCTACTGCCACTTACCCACCAAACATCCTGAGATGAGGGACAGTCTCAGAGAATATGGTGAGTAGTTTCAGTAGCTCCACAGCAGAAAATTAATGCAGGTATCATCCTCCAACACCTTCCGCTTCTTAAGGTTGTCTTTTGTAGGAAGAATCTTGTTGCAAGCCCTCCAAAGGAACATTTTTGTTGTATTAAGAATTTTCAATCCCCAAATCTTCTTCCAAACACCCAGAGGCCGTGCTCCATTTGAACTTTCCCCTTTCTTCCTCTCTTGTCTTTCCTTTTCTAAGTGATAGGCACTCCGCACCGAGAATTCCCCTGTTTTTGATGCTCGCCATATCATTTTATCTTCTTGGTTGTACCTACTCAGTGGGGGATCAGGATCCCCGGCAATAGTGAGAAAATTGCTGAAGGGTTTTTTTTGAAATCTTGGCCCTTTATTTGATCCAAAGGCCATAAAATTGCCACCTGTCCCATTTAATATAAAATAATAAAATGTTATTTAAAATTTAAAAATAAATATAAAATAAAATCATAAAATAATTAAAAAAAACAGGCGAAGTGATGGGAGAATCGGCGGAAGAGAGATGGGTTTCGCTGGCGAGATGGACCCCTGTTGAGATGAGTGGGTCGTGGGCGAGACCCGCGTAGGGGGTCGCTGGCGTGGCTGGATCGCTTGGACGTCATTGAGACTTGGTGGTGAGGCCTCAGGTGGCTTGGCCGCTTGGGCGAGTCCGCGTGATGCTTGTCGCCGGTGAGGGCGTGGACCGCCGGTTGCAACATGGGATGGCGCGGCGTGGCGAGGAGCGAGCCTCAGCCAACGAGTGGCGCTGCGAGACGTCGCTCATTACCCCGTCGACGAAGAGAGGGGATTTTGCAAGGTCGTCGGGACTCGGGGGACCTGGTCGGCGAGGCGAGACCAGAGGCTGCCGGCCAAGTTGGTTGTTGCAGGGCGAGGCTGGTTTAAAAAAAAAAGAATGGGGTGGCGTCGGACGCCACCTAGTGGTGGCCGGCCGAGAATGGGGTGGCTCGGCCACCCCATTCTTTTTTTTTTAATTATTTTATTTTTTTAATAAATTATTTTATTATTTTATGATTTTATTTTTAATTTTTAAATAATATTTTATTATTTTATATTAAATGGGACAGGTGGCAATTTTTTGACCTTTGGATCAAAATAAAGGGTCAAGATTTCAAAAAAAATCCTCCAGCAATTTTCTCATTATTGCTGGGGATCCTGATCCCTCAGTGGGATGTTGCAGATAGCAGTGGCCTCATCTTCCCCAAAATTCTGGAAAATCAGCTCCCTTTTCCATTGAACCGGATTGTTCTCTATCAAGTCAGCCACCATTGCATCCTCCCTGATATTTGGGCTGCATGTTTGAGTTGAGAACGTGA
>CM017328.1:13726783-13758825 GCA_006937295.1 Carpinus fangiana | reverse complement strand
TTTTTTTTTTTTAAGTGTTTTGATTATAGGTTTCTTCTTTACTCTTTGCTGTTTTGAAATTGCTGATTTATGCTTTTCCCAGATTTAGTAGTCAAGGGTGTTTTTGATGTTAGGAGTTTCTTGGCAAGTGCAGTAGTTGTGCCCTCAAATTTGATGTTCATAAGGAAGTCAATAATCCTTATCTGTCATTCTTAGTTGTGCCCTCAGATTTTCTGCTATGTCAATGTGCCTTTACGCGCAGATCTTTTATCATCTTGGCATGGCATGGGATTTACGTTGGACAACATCTCCATGTGAGAGAATAAAATACTATCCAAAGAAGCAAAAAGTATTTTCTCAACCCGGTGTGCATAAGCAAACCGGGTTAAGAAAAAAAATATATATTTTTTTTAAAAAATAATAATTTAGTGACGGTTTTTTAAAAAAAGTCACCTTTTAAAAGGTGTCGGTTGAATAGTACCACTGTTCAACCGACACCTTTCCTTTAGTGTCGGTTTAGGCAAAACCGACACTAATTAGTGTCGGTTTTGCCTAAACCGTCACTATTCCAGTTTTCCTTACCCATGATTCTCTACCCTTTAAAACCGACACTATTAAAATAGTGACGGTTTTTAGCCTTAAACTGACACTAAAAAACCAACACTAATTTCCCTTTTTTTTTGTAGTGGAGTATTTGAGCGAGTATACGAAGTAAATAAATATTTATGACTACTTTTATTAAAAACGTGCGATATGTCAGTTGACTAAACACATATTTATCATGAGCATAATTACTTTTTATGCAACTTTGATGATTGTCTTAGGGCTTGTTCGGCAAACGCCTACCCCTTCCCCAATGCACCACATTCCCCAAAACACAGCACTGTGTTCTTTGGATCCAGTTACGGCGCAGCAGCAACATCTGCTAGTTTGAAAAAATGTAATTCTCTAATCCTATTTTACCCTCCCTTTACCCACAGCAACCTTTACTCACAGCAAGAAAGCAGCGAAAAAATTTCTCACCATGAGGGTATTATGGTCATTTAAAAAAAAATCTGGCCCAAGGAAACCTGAAGGCAGTCAGGCTTGTCCAATTCACCTGACGCTGTAGAGGTAACGTTGGGGAATGTGGTGCATTGGGGAAGGGGTAGTCATTTGCCGAACACCCACTTAATAACTGATTAATGAGATGCATTGTATGACATGGTACACCGCTATGTGCGCTATAATTGTCATGGTTTTACTATATATACTTAATTTTATGGTCAAATGTGTGTGCATCATATGGTTGTTTCATGACCAGGTGTAGCCATTTTTTATTGACAGGTCACTACATGATGTGAATTATTAGTAACGTGGGCCACCCGAGGTCGAACTCAGTCAGACTACTAGTTATAGACGGTAGCGTACAATAGCTGGGACACCGTTATTGTATTATAGGTCTCTCGGAATAATGCTAACCCTACTAAAAAGTGGTTATATCTCAGGTAAACTATACATGATTGTTATGACCTATTAAAGCATTAGTTTTCTGCATCAAAACTCATAAGCGTTTGTCATTGGGATACACCTACATTTTATGGTGTAATAACATAGGCAACACCTCATTTGCTTGCTACAACAAAATATGTGTTTACTTATGCCTATAATAAGAGCTCGTATCATATATAATGCCCCAAAAATTGGCCTTAGTCAATCTGGCAAGGTTATTGCCAATTACCTCAATTTAACCAGCTGATGGCTAATGCATAGGAAGGTAAAATAAATCTAAGTAGTCTATAATTATTACAGGTGCAAGTATAACCTCAAATTTCGAGATGTGTAGCAATTAACAGTAATTTAGCAAACCTGATAACAACATGATGATCTTAAAGTAAAGTTTGTACTGGCAGCTTTACCATTATTGGGTTCTATAAATAAGCTCCTTATATGAGTAATAACCACATAAGTCTAACCACTTAGTAAGTAAATCTCACAATTAGGTATTACATGAGCCCATTATTATTAAGCAAAAATAAACATGCAGTTTTAGTAAACGTTGAAAGGAGGTCTTGTTTCTTTTAATACACTTTAAAAATATTATTTGGTTGATAAAATGTGTACTACCGACGACAACCGCCTAAATATTTTAATGCAGGAAACTAATTCTTTATAGGTTGTAACTATCATATATGGTCTATCTGAGATATTATCCTTTCTTAACAGGGTTTGCGTTGCCCCGAGAGACTTGTAATACAATATTGGTGCCCGACCATTGTATGCTACCATCCATAACACTAGTAGCCCGACTAAGTCCAACCTTAAGTGCCCCATGCTACTAATGATGTACGTTTTGTAATGACCGCCGGTTAAGGTTGCACTGGTCACGAAACAACAATTGGATCTAAGGTCCATATGATGCACACACATTTGACTATAGAATCAAGTGTATATAGTAAGCCCATGGCTATTATACTGGTATACCATGTCATACAATGCATCTTATCAACTAGTTATTAAAACAGTTACCAAGTTATTACAGAAATGTAGACATGCTTATATCATATGCGTAGTCAATCAACTAACATATCCCTTATATTTAAAGAAAGTGTTTGTAAGTGTTTGCTTACCTTGTGCACTCGAACGAATCCTCCAACACTCGAACGAAATACGATATATCGTTATATGCAGTACTTAGAGAATTCGTTATAAGTATGGTACTTAGTTCCTTCTAACAAGAGGTTAGCTGGACCTTGATATTGTACATTTGGAGCCAAGGGATGAATGCCATGCTTCCTGGTCAAACGTTAGGCCTCAAGAGCGTACATTTGGCCAGTGAGTTAGGTGCACAGGCCAAAAGCTCCAAACTATGTTTTGAGGCTTCTATCTAATCTGAGAGTTGATAAATCCCGTTCTAGGCTACCAAAAAAAGTCATGCAAGGTACATATCTTGCAACTCGACAAATCAAAGAGATGTTTTAAAGTCTTTTGAAAATGTTTCTTGGTTTTGTAAGAAAAATGGGTATAGGGCTTGTCATAGCATCTTTAAGACTTGTGACACTAGGAAAGCAGTAAAAGCATGTAGTAAGGCATAAATGAAGGGTCAATAAATCACTTTTGAAGATAGCAAATTCATCAAGCTCTCTCCTTTATTTCTTAAAGCCTCTTCTCACAATAGGGTTAGGTTTTCCAATGTTGAAGGTGGCTAAGGGTTGCATAGAAGCACTTATATAGAGGGTAAAGGCATGGAGAATGGGTTAAAAATGATTTTCAGAGTTGACAACAAACATTTGGTACTATGTGGCAAACATTTGGGTACTATTACATGTTGGATAAAAGGGTTTCGACGCACGTTCTAAGATATTTCCCAATAGGCCAAGGACTGGTCAATGAACGTTGGGGTGGTCCCCTGGTGGACGTTGTCACTAAGGGCCAGATACGTACGTTCGGGTGGTCTTCCAGCGTGTATTGTCACTAAGGGCCAGGTGCATACTTTCAGGTGGTCCCCCGGCGTATGTTCAGTTAGAAAGGAGTGGAGCATGGGTTTTGTCTTAAAGGCTTCAAAAGTTGGGTTACATATAAGGGCTTGGGTCCTTTTGTTTCTAAAACTATGCTTTACGAAAATCATTACCCGTGTTCGTAGTGAGTTATTAACCTATTAAGGCAATGATTTTTATCGGGGTATTACATCATACCCTATTATGAGATTTACTTACTAAATCTTAGACTTATGCAATGTTTGCTGCTTCTCAAGCTATCTATTTTAAAAGGACTTCTAAGGAAAGGAAGCCTGGACACCATTGTATTTATATTATGTTTGATTAGAATAATTGTACTTTAATTAGTAGCTCTTAGTCTGTGATTGATTAATGATAGTTTATGCATGCCTAATTAATTATTTTAAATAACTCAAATTTGTCATTTTGTCCTTCCATTATATTTACTATGGGCATTCTTGATGGGGGAGACCTTCAGACAGTTACCAGTTAACTGTTTTGGAGGGATTGACAGTAACCATACTAAATTGGTTAAGGTCAGTTTTAGGGGCATTACAGAGCCCCACGTGAAGAGCCTAGGTGGTGTGAACCATAAGCACTCTCTTCAATTCGACTTGAACTATAGTCTGAGCTAGCATCGCCATAACATCAATGAGAACTAAAGTTTAGCTCCTTCTCATTAAGTGTACAGTTTTAGCTCTTACGTGTTATGTCGGACCCGAGACATAAAAGACATGGACTTGTCCCGCGCACCTACATAAAGACCCTGCCTCGAGCCGGGCAGGACAAGAAATTAAGATTTGACAAGTTCTCCAACGGTAATTTGATATAACCCAAGCCACAAGATTGAGGGTTAAGTGACCCAAATAATTAACTGAGCTTAGGTAGCTTGATTAGAGATTTAATTTGGGTTTTGGGTCACTAAGGACCACTAAAGGGGCATTTTGGGAATTTTGACTTTTAGACCAAACGTAAACTAGGGTTGATGGACGTACGCTCTTATCTATAGTGGAGGACGTACATGGGGAACCACCGGATGTGTGTTTGCAAATAGTATATGAACATAAGTTGGGGACCACACAGACATATGCTACAACCTTTGGACTAATGTGTAAATAGCGAACACTAAGGTTGCCAGACGTCCGCAACTTTTCAGAGTAGTTGGTATCACCCTTCCCCTATAAATACCCCCTTAACCTTATCCTTTCTCACCCAATTCTTCCCCAGGTTCTGCGAAAATTCTCTTATGAGTGTGTTCTTTTGAGTTTGGAGAGGAGGTTCTTGGAAGTTGCTTCTAGGAGGTAACTCTTTGTACTAAAATTTACTTTCTGTGTCGTTATGCTACCCAAATAATACCTTAGTTGTTAGTTTTTAGTTTCTAGCTAGGTTACGCTTTAATCTTGATGGGATTAGCCTTATCTTGACTGAACGAGTTTTGTATTGCATGGTGACATTGTTTTGGGTTAGGAAGCCTTAGAAAGCCTTTTGATAGCCTTAGAAATCGGTTTGGGAGAATAGATGGATGAGTAGACAAAATGAGGTTCTACCTAAAAACCTTGGAGTGAACGTATGGCCTCGAGCCCGAACATGAGGTAAGAAGTTTTCTTGGGAACTTTATTTTAACCAACCGTCTGATAGCCCTGTTTTCTTGTTATAGAGTTGTTTTAATGGAATTATAACTAATAGAATGTTTTTCACAGATTTGGGGAACCCGGGCCATTTGGAGGAGTATTTAGAGAGTGTATACGACCCAGCTAAGTTTTAACTCACATAACGCTCGCTATAAAGTTGTACAAAAAACATGCATATTTACAACTCTCATAATATACATTTTGTTGCACATGAACTCCAACTTTTGTGAAAAGAGTTGTGTTAAATATGCTAACAAAGTGAGACTTGTAAAAGCAAGCATTTAAAATATAGACAGGATAATTTGTATTGTATGACATGATACACCAGAAAGTACGGGATAACGGCCATAGGCTTACTATATATGTTAACTTTATGGTCAAATGTGTGTTATATGGGTCTTGGATCTAATGATTGATCATGACCGGTGCAACCTTAATGGGTAGTTACTATAAGATGGACATCATTAGCGTTGTAGGTCACACGAGGTCGGACTCGGTTGTCCCGCTAGTGTTATGTAAGGTTGCGTACAATATTCGGGGCACTGGTGTTATATTATAAGTCCCTTGAGACTGTGCCAACCCTGCTAAGAAGGGATAATATCTCGGATAGAACATACTATTGAACTATGACTATCACTCAATTTCACATGCATATATCATATATCTATATCACATATATGGAAAATTGTCATGATGGAACTGTTGCATACTTTATAAACTTAGATTTTATTACTAAAATGGCATGGGCATTATATGCGTTAACATTCACGAAGTCTTTAAACTTATCCCATTATTTTATTTTCCCTCCTCTATTACGAATATTTGCGTGATTTATTTATCTTAGACGAGGATGCTGTCGAAGCAGACTATGGTGGTTGCTCAAGTCCTGATCATAGTCATTTTTTAAGATGGCCATATAGCATGTACCATGATTATTGTGGCCCACAAACTGGTAGAACCAAATTCCATAAAATCCAGAAGGGCCAAATAGGCCATTAATATGATGGGTCCAAATATGAGTTAATCAAGATCCAAAAAATTTGGTCTAGTTAACCAATTAAACCATAAGACTTCGGTAGTCAATCAACTGCAATTTGATTTTTGACCATCAATTGGTTGAAGGGGAGTAATTCTTAGTACTAATCTTACATCTCATTCCCATACTACTAGTTTGATGTAGCAATGCTCATCAGCCCATGATTTTTTTTTCCTTTTTTAATAAAGACTGATCAAATGGTTGATGGACATCTCCACATCAGCTTAGTGGTATGAAAATGGGATAAGAGATGGGCATGTACCATTACTTGGTTCTAGGGTTATAAATAAACTACATTGTTTATTAAATGACTTGAGCTTACAAGCCAAACTCATATAAACTAGTATAACAAAAGATATTATAACATATTCTAGGCAATAAAATTTAGCTGTCTTTAATAGTAATGCGCATTGACTAGCAAATAATAGGTACAACTCTTGAAGATCTTCGGTTATTAACCAACATTAAGGTTTCCCTTTAAAGAAAAGATAAGCATTTTAGTATATTAAAGAATCATAGGTGATGACTCCTTGCATTGTAGTCAAACAATCTACTCGTGATCATGTTGGGGAAGACACGAAAGGTTTGGGTGGGATTTGTAAGGAATTGAGGCTTCCTTTCAACATATCCACAACTCTACTCATCAGTGGTCAGTTTGAGGGGTCAATTTGTATGCACCACAAACTCACTATTATCATCTTCCTTGCACTTTCATGATGCTATTCATTCATAAGGCCATGTAATCTTAGTTCTTCATCTAATTCAAGACGCTTGTGAATCCAATGTGGAAAAAATAATTCACTAGTACGATCAACCTCGGTATCAATATTCTTTCTTCCTTCAACCATTTCTAAAACCATCATTCCATAGCTATAAAACATCTGACTTGTGAGAGACCTTTCCAATACTTCTACAAGTTAATTTTGGAGCTACATATCCCATAGTTCCTCTTGCATCCAACATGGATATGATACTCACTTCTTTAGGGCATATTTTTGCAAGGCCAAAATCGGAAATTTTTGGACAAAAGTTCTCATCCAAAAGAATGTTATGAGGTTTAATGTCGAAATGCAAGATTCTTGTATTGTAACCTCTATGTAAGTACTCTAGTCCACGAGCAATGCCAAGTGCAATCTTATATATAGTCTCCCATTCTAAGTGACAATCAGTCTTGGAGCAATATTCTTTGTATATGAACTTCTCGAGAGATCCATTAGGCATAAACTCGTAGCTAAGAGCTCTTTTAGAACCCTCAAAGCAAAAGCCGATAAGAGTGACTATGTTGACATGAGAGGTCCTACTAATGCTTGCAACCTCGTTAATGAATTCATTGCCATTACTTCTTGATTCGTTCAAAAGCTTCACAGCCACAAGAGAACCATCTTGTAACTTCCCCTTGTAAACACCACCAAAGCCCCCTTCGCCTAATTTATCTCTAAAGAAGTTGGTCATTTTCTNAAGTATGTTGTAAGGACCTATTAGAAGGCCTAGGATGAGTTTTGTTACGTGATGAGTTAAAAATAGGAGCCTTGCATGAACCTTGATATTTGACCAACGTTCCATGCTCTTTGACTGAATGTTCAACCTTGAGTCTGATCATTCGATCATATGACAAAACGTTTGACTAGTAGCCAGGATGTGTCAAATTAGGGTTTTATGACTTTCCAGCTAAATTCGTCTCGATTAAGTGTTTACGTATAATAGATTCTCTAGTATTGCACATAACGATGAACTATATTCGTTATAGCAGGAATTCAAGAGGTCGGATTATTTGAACGAGTATACGAGGTAAATAAATATTTACGACTACTTTTCTTAAAAACGTGCAATATGTCAGTTGACTAAACACATATTTATCATGAGCATAATTACTTTTTATGCAACTTTGATGATTGTCTTAATAACTTATTAATGAGATGCATTGCATGACATGGTACACCGCTATATGCGCTATAATTGTCATGGTTTTACAATATATACTTGATTTTATGATCAAATGTGTGTGCATCATATGGTTGTTTCATGACCAGGCATAGCCATTTTTTATTGACAGGTCACTACATGACGTGAATTATTAGTAGCGTGGGCCACCCGAGGTGGAACTCGGTCAGACAAATAGTTATAGACGGTAGCGTACAATAGCTGGGACATCGTTATTGTATTATAGGTCTCTCAGGATAATGCTAACCCTACTAAAAAGTGGTGATATCTCAGGTAAACTATACATGATTGTTATGACCTATTAAAGCATTAGTTTTCTGCATCAAAATGCATAAGCGTTTGTCATTGGGATACACCTACATGTTATGGTGTAATAACATAGGCAACACCTCATTTGCTTGCTACAACAAAATACGTGTTTACTTATGCCTATAACAAGAGCTCATATCATATATAATGCCCTAAAAATTGGCCTTACTCAATCTGGCAAGGTTATTGCTAATTACCCCAATTTAACCAGCTGATGGCTAATGCATTGGAAGGTAAAATAAATCTAAGCAGTCTATAATTATTACAGGTGCAAGTATAACCTCAAATTTCGAGATGTGTAGCAACTAATAGTAATATAGCAAACTTGATAACAACATAATGATCTTAAAGTAAAGTTTGTAGTGGAAGATTTACCATTATTGGGTTCTAGAAATAAGCTCCTTATATGAATAATAGCCATATAAGTCTAACCACTTAGTAAGTAAATCTCACAATTAGGAATTACATGGGCCCATTATTATTAAGCAAAAATAAACATGCAGTTTTAGTAAACGTTGAAAGGAGGTCTTGTCTCTTTTAATACACTTTAAAAATATTATTTGCTTGATAAAATGTGTACTACCGACGACAACCGCCTAAATATTTTAATGTAGGAAACTAATTCTTTATAGGTTGTAACTATCATATATGGTCTACCCGAGATATTATCCCTTCTTAGCAGGGTTTGCGTTGCCCCGAGAGACTTGTAATACAATACCGGTGCCCGACCATTGTATGCTACCACCCATAACACTAGTAGCTTGATTAAGTCCAACCTTAAGTGCCCCATGCTACTAATGATGTACGTTTTGTAATGACCGCCGGTTAAGGTTGCACCGGTCACGAAACAACCATTGGATCTAAGGCTCATATGATGCACACACATTTGACTATAGAATCAAGTGTATATAGTAAGTCCATGGCTATTATACCGATATACCATGTCATACAATGCATCTTATCAACTAGTTATTAAAACAATTACCAAGTTATTACAGAAATGTAGACATGTTTATATCATACGCGTAGTCAATCAACTAACATATCCCTAGTTCCTTCTAACAAGAGGGTAGCTGGACCTTGATATTGTACATTTGGAGCCAAGGGATGAATGCCATGCTTCCTGGTCAAACGTTAGGCCTTAAGAGCGTACATTTGGCCAGTGAGTTAGGTGCACAGGCCAAAAGCTCCAAACTATGTTTTGAGGCTTCTATCAAATCTGAGAGTTGATAAATCTCGTTCTAGGCTACCAAAAAAAGTCATGCAAGGTACATCTTGCAACTCGACAAATCAAAGAGATGTTTTAAAGTCTTTTGAAAATGTTTCTTGGTTTTGTAAGAAAATGGGTACAGGGCTTGTCATAGCATCTTTAAGACTTGTGACACTAGGAAAGCAGTAAAAGCAAGTAGTAAGGTATAAATGAAGGGTCAATAAATCAGTTTTGAAGATAGCAAATGCATCAAGCTCTCTCCTTTATTTCTTAAAGCCTCTTCTCACAATAGGGTTAGGTTTTCCAATGTTGAAGGTGGCTAAGGGCTGCATAAAAGCACTTATATAAAGGGTAAAGTTATGGAGAATGGGTTAAAAATGATTTTTAGAGTTGACAACAAACATTTGGTACTATGTGGCAAACATTTGGGTACTATTACATGTTGGATAAAAGGGTTTCGACGCACGTTCTGAGATATTTCCCAATAGGCCAAGGACTGGTCAACAAACGTTCGGGTGGTCCCCTGGCGGACGTTGTCACTAAGGGCCAGGTACGTACGTTCGGGTGGTCTCCCAGCGTGTATTCTGACTAAGGGCCAGGTGCATACTTTCATATGGTCCCCCAGCGTATGTTCGGTTAGAAATGAGTGAAGCATGGGTTTTGTCTTAAAGGCTTCAAAAGTTGGGTTACATATAAGGGCTTGGGTCCTTTTGTTTCTAAAACTATGCTTTACGAGAATCATTACCCGTGTTCGTAGTGAGTTATTAACCTATTAAGGCAATGATTTTTATCAGGGTATTACATCATACCCTATTATGAGATTTATTTACTAAATCTTAGACTTATGCAATGTTTGCTGCTTCTCAAGCTATCTATTTTAAAAGGACTTCTAAGGAAAGGAAGCCTGGACACCATTGTATTTATATCAGGTTTGATTATAATAATTGTACTTCAATTAGTAGCTCTTAGTCTGTGATTGATTTACGAAAATCATTACCCGTGTTCGTAATGAGTTATTTACCTATTAAGGCAATGATTTTTATCAGGGTATTACATCATACCGTATTATGAGATTTACTTACTAAATCTTAGACTTATGCAATGTTTGCTACTTCTCAAGCTATCTATTTTAAAAGGACTTCTAAGGAAAGGAAGCTTGGACACCATTGTATTTATATCAGGTTTGATTAGAATAATTGTACTTCAATTAGTAGCTCTTAGTCTGTGATTGATTAATGATAGTTTATGCATGCCTAATTAATTATTTTAAATAACTCAAATTTGTCATTTTGTCCTTCCATTATATTTACTATGGGCATTCTTGATGGGGGAGACCTTCAGACAGTTACCGGTTAACTGTTTTGGAGGGATTGACAGTAACCACACTAAAATGGTTAAGGTCAGTTTTAGGGGCATTACAGAGTGGCACGTGAAGAGCCTAGGTGGTGTGAACCATAAGCACTCTCTTAAATTCAACTTGAACTATAGTCTAAGCTAGCATCGCCATAACATCAATGAGAACTAAAGTTTAGCTCCTTCTCATTAAGTGTACAGTTTTAGCTCTTACGTGTTATGTCGGACCCGAGACATAAAAGACATGGACTTGTCTCGCGCACCTACATAAAGACCCTGCCTCGAGCCGGGCCGAACAAGAAATTAAAATTTGACAAGTTCTCCAACGGTAATTTGATATAACCCAAGCCACAAGCTTGAGGGTTGAGTAACCCAAATAATTAACTGAGCTTAGGTAGCTTGATTAGAGATTTAATTTGGGTTTGGGTCACTAAGGACCACTAAAGGGACATTTTCGGAATTTTGACTTTTAGACCAAACGTAAACTAGGGTTGATGGACGTACGCTCTTATCTATAGTGGAGGATGTACATGGGGGACCACCGGATGTATGTTTGCAAATAGTATATGAACATAAGTTAGGGACCACACGGACGAACACTACAGCCTTTGGACCAATGTGTAAATAGCGAACACTAAGGTTGCCAGACGTCTGCAACTTTTCAGAGTAGTTGGTATCGCCCTTCCCTTATAAATACCCCCCTTAACCTCATCCTTTCTCACCCAATTCTTCCCCAGGCTCTACGAAAATTCTCTTATGAGTGTGTTCTTTTGAGTTTGGAGAGGAGGTTCTTGGAAGTTGCTTCTAGGAGGAAACTCTTTGTGCTAAAATTTACTTTCTATGTCGTTATGCTACCCAAATAATACCTTAGTTGTTAGTTTTTAGTTTCTTGCTAGGTTACGCTTTAATCTTGATGGGATTAGCCTTATCTTGACTGAACGAGTTTTGTATTGCATGGAAACATTGTTTTGGGTTAGGAAGCCTTAGAAAGCCTTTTGATAGCCTTAGAAATCGATTTGGGAGAATAGATGGACGAGTAGACAAAATGAGGTTCTACCTGAAAACCTTGGAGTGAACGTATGGCATCGAGCCCGAACATGAGGTAAGAAGTTTTTTTGGGAACTTTATTTTAACCAACTGTCTGATAGCCCTGTTTTCTTGTTATAGAGTTGTTTTAATGGAATTAGAATTAATAGAAGGTTTTTCACATATTTGGAGAACCTGGGCCATTTGAAGGAGTATTTAGAGAGTGTATACGACCCAGCTGAGTTTTAACTCACATAACGCTTGCTATAGAGTTGTACAAAAAACATACATATTTACAACTCTCATAATATACATTTTGTTGCACATGAACTCTAACTTTTTTGAAAAGCGTTGTGTTAAATATGTTAACAAAGTGAGACTTGTAAAAGCATGCATATAAAATACAGACAAGATCATTTGTATCGTATGACATGATACTCCGAAAAGTACGAGATAACGGCCATGGGCTTACTATATATGTTAACTTTATGGTCAAATGTGTGTGTTATATGGGTCTTGGATCTAATGATTGATTGTGACCAGCGCAACCTTAATGGGCAGTTACTACAAGATGGACATCATGAGCGTTGTAGGCCACACGAGGTCGGACTCGGTTGTCCCGCTAGTGTTACGTAAGGTTGCGTACAATATCTGGGGCACTGGTGTTATATTATAGGTCCCTTGAGACTGTGCCAACCCTTCTAAGAAGGGGTAATATCTCGGGTAGAACATACTATTGAATTATGACTATCACTTAATTTCATATGCATATATCATATATCTATATCACATATATGGAAAATTGTCACGATAGAACTGTTGCATACTTTATAAACTTAGATTTTATTACTAAAATGGCATGGGCATTATATGCGTTAACATTCACAAAGTCTTTAAACATATCCCATTATTTTATTTTCCCTCCTCTATTACGAATATTTGCGTGATTTAGTTATCTTAAACGAGGATGCCGTCGAAGCAGACTATGGTGGTTGCTCAAGACCTGATCATAGTCATTTTTTAAGATGGCCATATAGCATGTACCATGATTATTGTGGCCCACAAACTAGTGGAACCAAATTCCATAAAACCCAGAAGGGCCAAATAGGCCACTAATATGATGGGTCCAAATATGAGTTAATCAAGATCCAAAAAATCTGGTCTAGTTAACCAATTAAACCATAAGACTTTGGTAGTCAATCAACGGCAATTTGATTTTTGACCATTAATTGGTTGAAGGGGAGTAATTCTTAGTACTAATCTTACATCTCATTCCCATACTACTAGTTTGATGTGGTAATGCTCATCAGCCCGTGATTTTTTTCCTTTTTTAATAAAGACTGATCAAATGGTCGACGGACATCTCCATATCAGCTTAGTGGTATGAAAATGGGATAAGAGATGGGCATGTACCATTACTCGGTTCTAGGGTTATAAATGAACCACATTGTTTATTAAATGACTCGAGCTTACAAGCCAAACTCATATAAACTAGTATAACAAAAGATATTATAACATATTCTAGGCAATAAAATTTAGTTGTCTTTAATAGTAATGCGCATTGACTAGCAAATAATTGGTACAATTCTTGAAGATCTTCGGTTATTAACCAACATTAAGGTTTCCCTTTAAAGAAAAGATAAGCATTTTAGTATATTAAAGAATCATAGGTGATGACTCCTTGCATTGTAGTCAAACAATCTACTCGTGATCATGTTGGGGAAGACACGAAAGGTTTGGGTGGGATTTGTAAGGAATTGAGGCTTCCTTTCAACATATCCACAACTCTACTCATCGGTGGTCGGTTTGAGGGGTCAATTTGTATGCACCACAAACTCACTATTATCATCTTCCTTGCACTTTCATGATGCTATTCATTCATAAGGCCATGTAATCCTAGTTCTTCATCTAATTCAAGACGCTTGTGAATCCAATGTGGAAAAAATAATTCACTAGTACGATCAACCTCGGTATCAATATTCTTTCTTCCTTCAACCATTTCTAAAACCATCATTCCATAGCTATAAACATCTGACTTGTGAGAGACCTTTCCAATACTTCTACAAGTTAATTTGGAGCTACATATCCCATAGTTCCTCTTGCATCCAACATGGATATGATACTCACTTCTTTAGGGCATATTTTTGCAAGGCCAAACTTGGAAATTTTTGGACAAAAGTTCTCATCCAAAAGAATGTTATGAGGTTTAATGTCGAAATGCAAGATTCTTGTATTGTAACCTCTATGTAAGTACTCTAGTCCACGAGCAATGCCAAGTGCAATCTTATATATAGTCTCCCATTCTAAGTGACAATCAGTCTTGGAGCAATATTCTTTGTATATGAACTTCTCGAGAGATCCATTAGGCATAAACTCGTAGCTAAGAGCTCTTTTAGAACCCTCAAAGCAAAAGCCGATAAGAGTGACTATGTTGACATGAGAGGTCCTACTAATGCTTGCAACCTCGTTAATGAATTCATTGCCATTACTTCTTGATTCGTTCAAAAGCTTCACAGCCACAAGAGAACCATCTTGTAACTTCCCCTTGTAAACACCACCAAAGCCCCCTTCGCCTAATTTATCTCTAAAGAAGTTGGTCATTTTCTTGATATCTGAGTAACTGTATCTTTTAATGGGAAGAGGTCCATTGTTCCTCAAAAAGGCCTCAACACTCTTATGGGTTTGACTTTCCTTTTTCCAAAAATAAATAATTTTATTGGATAAGAAATTTCTCTTGAAGTAGCATAATGTAACCATCAGAACTCCAATTCCAGCAGATAAAGTGACTGTAATCAAAGAAAAAAAAATTATGAAATTATTTGGTACATAAACGAGGGTAATTTAAACAAGCTATTGAGGGGTTTCTAAACCTTAATAAAATTGCATTTTATTGATGTTACACTGAACTAAAAACGAATAAAAAAATGATAAGGATCCCCTAGCATCCAATACCTTAAGCAAAATAAAATCTAAAAATACTAAACCAGCAATGAGATTCCCAAATATGCTGCTAAGAACAACTAGGATTTCTATAAGAATATGCCATTTGTTTGATTAGAAATAAAAAGGAATACCGAAAATTCAAGCAACTGAAGTTGAAGCAACTACTTTTGAAGTAAAATAAAGAAAAGCAACAGCTCGAGTGAGAGAGTCAAAGTCGAAATGAGAATTCCTTACTTTTTGTCTCATTCAAAACCATGCATGAGACTTTCATCTCACACAAAACCTAAGTTATAAATGAAAGATAATGAAAATTCTTATATCTAAAGCATCTTTTGTATATCTTGTTATATTCTCCTCATATTAGATCAATTATCATATAATTATCCTCTTATGTAATTAACATCAAGTTCATGTATTGTTTTAATTGCATTTATAAGTTCATTAAAACATCATTTTTCTTGATGTGTCATCTTGTGACACATCACAAAGTTTGAACCAAATTGGGAAGATGAATTGCCAACATTTAGTTGGTGAGCTATTAATCTGTTTACGGGTGTTAAATCCCATATTGGTTTCTTACTATGTGAAATTGAATTTTATAAATGATTCTAAGGAATTCTAATTGTAACCACATTAGTTATTTTAGAGTGATAACGCAAATGCAATTAGTGCTTTTCTTCGGTTGTTATAAATACTATCTGGTCACAAATTTATTACAAACTGAGTTGTGAGAAACCCATCCTTCGAAAAGTGAGATGTGTCCTATAAGCACGTGCAATTAAAAAAATATGCACTTCTTGCATGGTAAAAGACACGTCATGTTTTTAGAAGTTGAGTTTTAGGAATTTCTACAACCTAGTTTATAGAAAATTAATAGTTGCATTTTTAATTTCATATGTGAATATCTATGATAGTTTATTTTGTATGTTGTGTTCACGATAATGAACAAAAAATTTCATTGTGATGAAGATGTTTAACCACCAAGTAATGCTTCATACTCAACTTTCATAATATAATTCAAGGATAATACGCATCAACTTTTGGATAACCTTTTATTAAAAAAGAAAAAACAAAAACAAATCAAAGAATGATCGGCACTACCACACCAGTCAAGTAAGATGAGAGTTAAGTATTTAGAATTATTATAAATCACCACTTATCCCAAAAACTTATGTTGCTAGGAAATAATTAATTTATATTATGATACTCTGCTCCCCATTAATTTGTGAAGCCCAACATGTGAAATAATTAATTGAAATAAAAGTTAAATGATAGATGATCTTTGGTTTCAATTGTTAATTTAATCATTTAATTTATATTCTGACAAAGAAACGATAGACCTCCTCCTAACAAAATAATTCTTGTAGGTTGTACACGTAAGCAATATCTCAATGTAAATATCAATATGAAATTAGATTGAAGAAGTATCTTACCTAATACTATTATCAGTACTTTGAAGCTGCGACTCCCTGCATCTGAAGTCGGAAAGAATATTAGTTTTAGTTGAAATAATATAACATTTAAGTAATATTAGTTTTAGTTGAAATAATATAACATTTAAGTGAAAGATGAACAAACCCAAATTTAAGAAGCAAAACACTAAATTTCATTCATTTTAACCATTCTTGGTAATGGAGTGACCTTTTTGTATTCAAGTGATAGTTTGACATAAGATGAAAAGGGGAAACAAAAAAAATTATACGCATGACTATATTAAAGGGTGATCATAAATAGTAAAGTGTTGTTAGGACAACAAAATTCAAAAGTCCACTTGTTAAAAAGAAAAAAAAAATTAAAAGTCCTAAATTTTCCAAATATTATATACAGAAAAATCATATTTAGTCTCCAAGTTTTTATCTAATTTGAATTTAGTGCTTGGGTTTTCACTTTCAAGAAGAAGGTCCTTCAGTTTTGCCCAAGTTTTAAATCGGTTCCTCTATCATTTGAGTGTCAAAATTAAAGATTTTTTTTTTCTTTTATCTACGAAATATGTCTCATTTAACACACCAATGTCCATCTTAGTGTCAAAGTTAACATTTTTTCTTCTAACACTACAAATCTAGAAGATTAGGATTTTAAAGAAGATGGTCTTTTTTTTTTTTAAAAAAAAAAAAAAAAATGACTTGGTGCTTAATGATATGACTTTGATATTAGGTGGGGACACAAATTTCCTCCAAACTAGTTTGGAGAAAATTTCTTTCAACCTACTATAATAAGTGAAGCAATCAGTTTTCATACCATCTAAAAGCATTTTGCTAGCTCTAAGAGGTTGTGAAAAAACTATCTTAAGGAGGAGGGCCATCTAAGATGCACACTTAATTGATATCATGATGGCATACAATTCGTTGTGATTTTCTGATGCATTGCCCTTGTTCTGTTTTAGTTGCCCAACAAGGTTCATTAGTTGGATTAATGAGTGCTTCTTCTGGCATTTTCTAGGCGTCTCCTTCTTGGCATACTCTTAAATGATCTCATAGTTGTAATGTGCTTCCCACGCATCAATCCTGCCTAGTTACCAGATTCCAACTAAGACCTAGTCCACTCGGGTTTCAGGCTGGTTCAAGTAAGTCCATCCACCCGGCCCACATAGTTCAACCTAGTCCATTGTGTTTTCAGCCCAATTCGGTCTAGCCTATGACTTAGGCCACCAAGTCAACTCCATGCATAGGGCTTCAGATCAATCCGAACCATTTCACTACCCATTTTGAAACTAGTCAACACGGTCCACGGGTCAACACAAGCCAACCAGGCCCATTCCTCAACGGTCCAATCCATCACCCTTGCCATAAACAACCTCCACCAGCCGGCCACTATCTGACAATGTGTCAGCCGCCCTTCGCCTTACTCTGGCAAACCTTCACTAACCTTCCACTATCACTACCTTTCCATTTTCAGCGACCCTATGACGTTTTAGCCACCGCCTCTGGCATGTTAAACGTTAAATGATTAAATTTATCTCTTTCTATCGATTTAAGCTTTTAAGACAAGTAGTGTTTTAACATAGTATTAAAGCCAAAGATCCTAAAATCGAACCTCGTCTCTATCATTTATCCCCTATTTAATTAAATATTTCACGTGTTCGGTTTCATCTATTAAAAGGAAATTTGAGCTCACAAATGAGGTGGAGTTTTTTTTTTTTTTTTTTTTTTTTATTTTATTTTATTTTATTTCAAAAGAAACAAATAAAATATTCTTTTACTTGCAGTGGGTTTCATGCTTTGTGCTCATCATCGTATATTGACTTATTGTGATTACGGTGTTTAATGACTTATTCTAATCAAAGTGAAATTAAATATTCTGAATTAAATTGTTGATTTAATTCTTGAGGAAACAAATAATTTGATTTCATTATTGATTTATTTTATGGAATCAAATATGCTATATTAATTAAATATTTGATTTTTATTCCTTGATCGGAGGAATAATTAAAGTTATAGCTATAATTAAGGGTCCCTGACCTACCTATAAATAAGGCTTGTCTATTCCATCAAATGACACTCACTGGTAGGCATAGGTCAAAAGAACTCCTCAATATTTTTATTTTTGTTTTGCTAGAGATTTTGTTCCTGTGAAGTTATTCTTCAATTAGCTTAAGCAAAACATGGCTAAAGGTATTTATATAATTATTTATTCCGCTGCTAATTTTATTATTAATTAGCATTTAATTATATATAGAATTCTTACATGTGATATCAGAGCCTTCTCTAGGCCATATTTATTCGGTTTAATTTTTGATATGCCTACTGTAAAATTTTATTGTTTCAATAATATTTATATTTGTTTGATTATTGACATAAGAGACACACTTTAAATGGAATAAGTTACAAACTAGCCTCATTAGTTCATGGAAATTTAGTTTGAAAAACAGCAAACAGTTCAACTGAAAAGAGAAAAATAAGTAGACTAATCAGATTGCAGCTGTCACACAATCCTCCTAGACATGATTTCTTTGTTAAGTTCTATTCATGTGAGCTAAGAAAGTGAGAAGAGAACAGAGCACACATACCCTGTTTTGGACAGGCAAAGGATTGCACTTGATCACGGCAAAAGCAGACAAACGCCCGCGTAGAGTTAGAACCACCGCATACCCCACCTGATTCCTTACACCCTCTACAGAGATTATCGAATCCATTTCTGTATTCCACCTCAAAACCTTTATTCATTGCTTCTTGAACTGCCGGAGCTCCGCCCTGACTGTCTGCAAGAAGAGCACTAGCACTACTCCGGAGAATCGGAACCTGGATATTGTTGTTGCAATCCCTTATAAGTTGTGCATGTAATTGGACGCTCGATGGGGATTCGTCTACCAAGTAATAAGAAATATTAATTTTCCCATCACTAACTCCTTGGCTGCAATTAAATCTATTTGAGGCTTCAGGTATGCTGTTGTCTTGAAGAACAGGGCCGCCGTAGAATATAGTTATGTTTTGAACGTTGGAACGGTAATCAAACAAAGTTAAATTCAAAGAGGTATTTAGGAGCTTTGGAAAACAAGGACAATCCCAGAGGTCCGACCTTGCAATGGTAAAGCTCCGAGAAGAGGTGTTGATGCTTAGCACGCGGAAGTCTAGTGCTTCAAATCCCAGAACTGGGTATTCATTGTTGACGCACCGGAGCTCGTGGTCTTCATCACCGTAATATTGAGGTCGGGTACCTCCATAGAAAGGGAACGGAATGTTGACGCCTCCACAGGCATAGTTACGGCTGCAGACCACAAAAGGATCATCTTCGTTGCAGTAAGAAGGCGGGAGTATTGTAAAGAAGGAGAGGAATAGGATGATGATGATGGAAGAAAGAGAGAGGTGGGCATCCATTGTTTCAAAGATCACTGAGAAAATTAAGGAATGATGAGGTGAGAGATGGGTTTCGAGGTAATGTTTAGAGGACGCAGCAGCAGCATAATGTTGAATGGTGATAGATGGTTTGTACGGGGCTCCGCTCATTTAGTAAACCATACAAATTTTTCTACTCAGTAGATTGTAAGAATAGGGGAAATCGTCTTTTCTTTATGGACTATCACTCGATTATCATATACTCTCATTAATTATCAACTTTATATTATGACCCTCATGAACTTCTATTTCATTACCAAAATTCCCATTTGGTCAATCAAGATCATTAAGTCGGTGAACAGTGCTTACGCTGTGAATAGTGTCATAAATAGTACGGTTAACTGTTTAACTTAATGGCCTTGACTGACAGAATGAGGATTTTAGTAACAAAATAGTAGTTCATAGAGGTCATAATGTAAAATTAGTAGTTGATGGGAGAAATGGTCCTCGTGTGATGGTTCACGGGACGAAAAGATAATTTCTCCAATTTCTTTAATTCAGTTTCTAAAAACCACATGTCAAAATAAATGTGGTTTTTATATGCTATGTTATACACAACACTTATAAAAAACTGAATTAAAATAACAATTTATAAAATAAAAAAAAAAATTGTCATTTATTAAAAGAAGTTTGTAGGAGTCTTAAGTCTATCAAAAATTGAACTCAAGTAAATTAATTTGCCCTCAAAACACAATATCATTGTTGTGGGAAGAGATCTTCAAATAATAGTTCAATCAGTTAGACATCACTCACAAAATAAAAATTACTAATTCGATTCTCCCATTACCAAAAAAAATGAGTCTTTTTGGCTTTTTTTTACTTGGCATTTATAATAAATGCCAAGTTTTTTAAATTTTGATGGCATATATTTTTTAAATGTCAGAAAAAATTACTGTCATTTATTTAGATGATAGGATAAAATATTTTCATTGCATTTACACATATAAGCCAGAAAATTTACCAACGTTTGTACGTTTAAGCCAAAAAAAAAATAATAACATTATCTACCTTTACATATTTAACCATTTTAAGAAAAATCAAATTTCTCCCACGGTTCTCCTTGTTGCTCTCACTTCCTTCGACTGTGCTTTTACTCTTGCTGCTAATATTTCTTCGTATATATAAATGTGTGCATACATATCACTCATCTCTCTATCGATTACGTATGGAGGTGGCCATGGACGAACAAGCGAACCAAGCGCAAGCGGAGGCCCAGCCTCCTGCGGAAGCCTCAGTCCAAAGGGGGAGAAGAGGAGGAAAAAGAGGAACCGAGGAACGAAGACGAGGAGTTGATCGCCAAGGCCCAGAAGCTGATGGAGAAGATCACCTCTTCGCCTGAAAACCCTAGCCCCCTCGTTTCCCTCCTAGAAACTCAAGAATCCAAGTACGGATTCTTCTTTTTTTTGGTGTTAATTTCGTTTCGGATATGGGCCGATTGGTGGGTTATGATATAATCATTAGGTTTTGGGTTGGAGAGGTATAGTTCAATTGCTTTGTGCGCGTGTACATTTGCGTGTCTGTGTGAATCAAGTTCTTGAATTTTGTTTATTAATTATTTTATTAGAACTGTGAAGGAATTGCTTTTGAATTGTGCGTGTAGAACTGTTTAAGGACTGATAATTGTTTCCTCGCGGTGTGATTTTTACAAAATATTCTCATTTATATGTTGGAAAGTAGTGGCATCTTTGCTCTCATTGTTTCCTTGTTGCGCTCATTTAAAAATCAAATCTCCTGCAACTCTCCAATGCTCTTGTTGCTAATATTATCTAGTCTTGGTTCCTGCAACTCTCCATTGCTCTTGTTGCTAATATTCTCTCGTCGCTGCCATCGTCTCCTCCCTCAGCCGCCAGCTCTGTCGCCAGCCGCCTTCAGTGTGTTTTCTTTCACACTCTCTCATCCTCCACCATGTCAGTATGATTTTATCTCTGATTAAATGTGGTGGATTTCAATTTAGTGTTTAATTTCAATTTTGGCGATTCTTGTTGCAAGCAATTGGTGTTGTTGTTGCTCACTGGATCTTTCTTCTTATTGTTGTGTATTCTCTTTGCTAAGAGGAAATATGATTCACCTGATATGGATTTAATTGCTGTGTATTCAAACCTTTTTTTGTTCTATGCTTGCATGAAATGGAATGTTGGGCGTTTGTATGGGTGGACGAACATATGTGAGGGTGAGGTGTTTGAAGAAATGCCTCAAAGAGTGAGAAAATGTATATAGTAATTTAATTTGGTATGCATCACATATCTGCATCATGTTTGGTTCTGTTTTTTTTTTTTTTTTTTTTTTGTTCTTCTTTTTTTTGTCCATTTAAAAGAAAGTGAAGGGCTGCCAAATTGAATTTGCAATAACAAAACCCAACTTGATTGATGTAAATATGAAGACAAAAACTTTAGAGCATATGATTCCCTCTCTCTCTCTCTCTCTTGTGCGGCTGTGCTTTTACTTTCTTCAAACCATTTTATGATCACACTATGCCCTGCTCTCCTTGTCTCTTTCGCTACTTTATATCCCAAAAAAGCTTTTATACTGATTAACATGTAAAAAGGAGTTGGGAAACACTGTCTGTGGGTCTCCTACTTAAGTGGGTTCCTCCGAAATGCAAATCTTCCACCTTCACACTGGAGCATTTTGTTCGTTTTTTCTTGCTCTACTCTTGAACGGGTGATATGATGAGAAATCGGCTTATTTTGGCACTCATTTTGGTGGTTCTTTTTGGTGGGTTTTCTTCAGCTTCAGCTGTACATCCTGCAAGTGAGTATGGCATTTTGTTTTCATTCTCTGCTTCAAATTCTATCAAAGTTTCAAATTTTCTTTACATTTTGAACCATTTCTTTACATTTTGTTTTCATCCTCCACAATCGACTTGAGCCTGATTGGGGAGAGGGCAAAATCCCAAGATTGGATTGTTGGAGCTCATTTCTTTAGGCAGTACCAGATGCATATTTTCCCTTTTGTTTTTCTGTATGCAATTTGATTCTCTTAACCATGTAGTTATGCTTCCCCAACAGCCTGACTTAGCCACTTTTGGAAATTGTTCGAACCAAGCAGGCGTCTCCCCAAGTGGTTGTTGACTTGCTAGATGTTGTGGAAAGGATAAAGAAAACTCCAGTGGTGGTTGGAGATTGCACAGGCTTTGCCGTCAACAGGATGTTGTTCCCATATGCACAAGCCGATACTTTGCTCGTGGAGCGTGGGGCAGATCTGAATCAGATTGATAGGGCCATTCTGAATTTGGAATGCCAATGGGCCCTTTCAGGTTGAGGAGAATTTTATAAACCCTTGCTCATCTCATCTGTATCTCATTGTTACTTATAATATGATCGAACTTCTTGCATTTTTCCATGCAGATTGGCTGACATGGTTGGTTTCGATGTTCAAAATTTTCCTGAGAGAAGCTATAAATCAGCGCTTATCCCATTAATGCAGAAGGAAAAGAGAGCATCTATAAATCAGGTACTTATCCCAAAAGTTTTAATTAGTAGAAAACTATTCAAATTCAAGTATTTCATGGACGTACTTTGTTTCAGGTGAGACTACTCTGAAAGGGTTGAATGTGTATGATGAGAAAATCGAAGCTAGCCCGGATCTTGAATCTAGAAAAATACATTGACCCTAAGGTCTCTCTCTCTCTCTCTAATTTTTTATCTTTGTTCTGAAGTCTCTCCTCTCCCTCTCTGTGATTTCTGATCTCTATTCTAAAGTCTCTCCTCTCCCCATCTTCTAGTATTTTTGAAAATGAATTTGAACACAGCTAGTGAAGTTACGTATATATAATGCAACTCTCCATTGCTCTTGTTGCTAATATTCTCTCGTCGTTGCCATCGTCTCCTCCCTTAGCCACCAGCTCTGTCGCCAGCCGCCTTCGGTGTGTTTTCTTTCACACTCTCTCATCCTCCACTATGTCTGTATGATTTTATCTCTGATTAAATGTGGTGGATTTCAATTTAGTGTTTAATTTCAATTTTGGCGATTCTTGTTGCAAGCAATTGGTGTTGTTATTGCTCACTGGATCTTTCTTCTTATTGTTGTGTATTCTCTTTGCTAAGAGGAAATATGATTCCCCTAATATGGATTTAATTGCTGTGTATTCAAACCTTTTTTTGTTCTATGCTTGCATGAAATGGAATGTTGGGCGTTTGTATGGGTGGACGAACATATGTGAGGGTGAGGTGTTTGAAGAAATGCCTCAAAGAGTGAGAAAATGTATATAGTAATTTAATTTGGTATGCATCACATATCTGCATCATGTTTGGTTCTGTTTTTTTTTTTTTTTTTTTTTTTTTTTTCTTTTTTTTTTTGAGCATTTAAAAGAAAGTGAAGGGCTGCCAAATTGAATTTGCAATAACAAAACCCAACTTGATTGATGTAAATACGAAGACAAAAACTTTAGAGCATATGATTCCCTCTCTCTCTCTCTCTCTCTTGTGCGGCTGTGCTTTTACTTTCTTCAAACCATTTTATGATCACACTATGCCCTGCTCTCCTTGTCTCTTTCGCTACTTTATATCCCAAAAAAGCTTTTATACTGATTAACATGTAAAAAGGAGTTGGGAAACACTGTCTGTGGGTCTCCTACTTAAGTGGGTTCCTCCGAAATGCAAATCTTCCACCTTCACACTGGAGCATTTTGTTCGTTTTTTCTTGCTCTACTCTTGAACGGGTGATATGATGAGAAATCGGCTTATTTTGGCACTCATTTTGGTGGTTCTTTTTGGTGGGTTTTCTTCAGCTTCAGCTGTACATCCTGCAAGTGAGTATGGCATTTTGTTTTCATTCTCTGCTTCAAATTCTATCAAAGTTTCAAATTTTCTTTACATTTTGAACCATTTCTTTACATTTTGTTTTCATCCTCCACAATTGACTTGAGCCTGATTGGGGAGAGGGCAAAATCCCAAGATTGGATTGTTGGAGCTCATTTCTTTAGGCAGTACCAGATGCATATTTTCCCTTCTGTTTTTCTGTATGCAATTTGATTCTCTTAACCATGTAGTTATGCTTCCCCAGCAGCCTGGCTCAGCCACTTTTGGAAATTGTTCGAACCAAGCAGACGTCTCCCTAAGTGGTTGTTGACTTGCTAGATGTTGTGGAAAGGATAAAGAAAACTCCAGTGGTGGTTGGAGATTGCACAGGCTTTGCCGTCAACAGGATGTTGTTCCCATATGCATAAGCTGATACTTTGCTCGTGGAGCGTGGGGCAAATCTGAATCAGATTGATAGGGCCATTCTGAATTTGGAATGCCAATGGGCCCTTTCAGGTTGAGGAGAATTATATAAACCCATGCTCATCTCATCTGTGTCTCATTGTTACTTATAATATGATCGAACTTCTTGCATTTTTCCATGCAGATTAGCTGACATGGTTGGTTTCGATGTTCAAAATTTTCCTGAGAGAAGCTATAAATCAGCGTTTATCCCACTAATGCAGAAGGAAAAGAGAGTAGCTATAAATCAGGTACTTATCCCAAAAGTTTTAATTAGTAGAAAACTATTCAAATTCAAGTATTTCATGGACGTACTTTGTTTCAGGTGAGACTACTCTGAAAGGGTTGAATGTGTATGATGAGAAAATCGAAGCTAGCCCGGATCCTGAATCTAGAAAAATACATTGACCCTAAGGTCTCTCTCTCTCTCTGATTTTTTATCTTTGTTCTGAAGTCTCTCCTCTCCCTCTCTGTGATTTCTGATCTCTATTCTGAAGTCTCTCCTCTCCCCATCTTCTAATATTTTTTAAAATGAATTTGAACACAGCTAATGAAGTTACCAGAAAAGGACATTGTGGAATTGATATTCTTTCCGGTAGTAAATGAGGCCTGACAAGTGCTTGACAAAGGTATTGCAAACCTTAGAGTTTGTGGACCATTTTACATGTTATTTTAAATTGTTGATCTTTTTTTTTTTGTTTGTCCTGTTCAGGTAAGCATTTAGGAGCATTTAAGAAGACAAATTTGTTGTTTCGTCAATATAGTAGATGGATGACTGAATCTACAGAACTTGGTTGTTACCTACTTCAATTCAATTTTATAGTTGCTTCTCTCAATATTACCATGTAATTACTATACTTTGAGATTCTTTCTAAATTCTTTCTAGGTTTTATAGGTTTCTTCCATTTTTAATCATTGTATTTCTCTTGTTGGTTCATTTGACAATTTGACAAGTAATTGGATAAAATTTACAAAAGTGCAAGTTGTTTATCATTTCAGATATTTCTCTTAGAGCCTGTTTGAGATTGCGTTTGAGAAGTAGAGTTTTTAAGTTAAAAAGAGTTTTTGGGTAAAAGTTTAATTTTTAAAATTTTGCCAAAAGTGCGTTTTGGTCATTTTTATGCATTTTAAACCCTTAAAAGTGTTTTTAATTTTTTTACCAAACGAATATTTTTTTCTTCAAACAAACTTTTTTAGCGTTAAAAGCAATTTTAGGCCAATCAAAGGAAACTTCTACAATTCTAAGTTTCTTGGCACATAGAATATGTGCCAAGAAATTGAAGTTTTCTTGGCACATAGAATATGTGCCAATAAATTCAAGTTTTCTTGGCATATAGCCTATGTGCCAAGAAATTCAATTTTTCTTGCCACATAAACTATGTGCCGGAAAATAATTTTTTTGGCTTCGTGGCACATATATTATGTGCCATTAAAATTTCTTGGCATTTAGTTTATGTGCCAAGAAATATTTTTCTTGACACTAGGGTTGCCGATGTATACCTTATGTCGGTAATAAATGCCAAGATGAATTTTCTTGGCACTTAAAACCAGTTTGTTGGCACTTAAAAAATGCCAGTAAGAACTGTTTTTTTTGTAGTGTCCTGCTCCGCCTTTCTTCTCTTTATGCTGACATAAAAAATAACAATAACAATAATTGAGAAACGCTATGCTGTAATAAAATACAGTTTATGCAGAATTAACAGATATTAAACAATATGCAATCAATCACCAAAATATAAAAATCAGACACAAAGATTTTGGTGACGAAGAGGAAACTTTTTAAAAATTGTTCTAAAAGTAAAACCTTTCCGAGGCAGCCAAACCTACGAAATCACTATCAAAAGATTATCCAAAGATTATAGACATTAGGAAAACTTACAAACCGATGTAAGACCTTAACTTTGTAAGATCGACAAGCTTCCAACTCGTTTCCTTGCTCACAATCTTCTTCAATGTGATTCTCCTTTATCGGACCATTCCGATAGGCTTCTCAATGACGCTCACAATCAAACTAACAAAGATCCTCTAAGAGGAACAACAAGGCTCACAATAATTCTCTTTAAACACAGCCTCTCACGAACTCTCTAGGGGTGAAAATTCATATCTGTCTCTTTCTATAGAGGTGTATTTATAATAGCCCCACAAACCCTAGACCTAAGAAACAGTTTCAATACAAATCAAACTGTTATAGGAACGAGGCATGGACGGGCTAGTTAATTACACAGGGAAAAGCTTCTTGGACATGGCCGTTCGGACGGGCTGAGTGGATTGTCCGGACGGTGCTAGGCTACATCGCATTCTCCGATCTTTTGATGCGGCGCATTCGGACAAGCTTGCAGATGAGACTCCAGACAAGGCATGCTGAGTTCATTGCATCCGGACGGCTTGTAGACGAAGCTCTCGGGATAGAAACTATGAGATCTTCATTTTGCACTTACTGTCCGGACGGTATATGGGTCCGTTCGGATAGTCCTTGTTTCCATTGTCCGTTTTGTTCATCGAATCATGCCAACAAGAACTTACAATAATAATAATAATAAAATAAAAATAAAAAGTAGTTGGGAGGAGAATCTTCAAAAGTCTGGGGCAAATCTTGTGATTAGTTACCGAGAAGGACCCATATGACTTCAGTACTCTCAGGAATCAGAACTAACAACGAGGGTCCAATTATCTACGCAGCCCATGTCCCTTTCACCCCTTCGAGCCATATTATTCTAATCCTACCTATTTGACTAGCCGAGTCCAGAACTGCCCAGAGGAGTTGGAAAAATCAAAGATTGGAAGAGTTTTTCCTCTAAAAGTAAAAAAAAAAATTAGAAAGGCAACGTCCTACTCCATAATTGAGAGATCTCTCCCTCGAACTTGTCCTTCAAGAAAATCAGAAAAATGGAAGAAGGTTTATGGAAACAGAAATTTGGAGCCAATCATATACGCTCTTATTATATTAAAAATGATATCAAATTCACCTAATAACGACAAGTGGTATCGGAACACTATATGATATGGTCCTGATAAGGACATTAGGGGTTTAAGGAGAAAGTTTGTAACACTCTAATCTCACATTCGTAAGATGAGAAAAAGTAGAGCACATAAAGTAAATAGTTTATAAAGATAGACATTAATCCTAAGTCCCACAATACTTATTCACTAGGTAAAACTGCGTTTTATAAGGAATTCTAAAAAATATCCAAATTGAGTAGTCCTTTTAATTGACTGTGCAGATGTGACTAGTGTCTTTTTTGTAAGTCGTTACTTGACTTCTCAATAGCCACCTAAATGCAAAAAGGGTGCAAATTCCAAAAATTTTATAAAAAATGAAGAGGGGCCGTAAATTTTGGTCACAATGAAATTGGTAATATATTATTTTATGGAAATGCTTCATTTTCTATCTTGGTCTTTTTCCTCATCTTTCGACTTTTCAAAATTACCATTTATTTCGAAATTTAGATATTTTTTCTCGCCACATAAAATCGGGAAGGTTTGATTTCCAACTTGATTTACTTTTGATCATCTCCGCCTATTGAAGTAGGCTTGTTAAGCCTATTCCAACCAAGTGGCTTAGCTATTGAAACCTCATCTCGTGTAACATATCTCGTTCGAACGCCACCAAACAAGTAGGCCTATTTCTCAGCATTGTCCAATTTTTTGATTTCAAATCTAAATACAAACTTGAACTAAAAAAAATTGAGACTGACACCAAGCTTAGTTTTGACACCAAATTAACCAATGTAAAACCTAACACTAATCTTCAGTGAGAGCTAGTGATAATGCTACTAATATAATAATAGCAATAAAAAACACTGAATTAGAAATATTAGGTACGATTCTTGGTGTTATTTTGAGTATCATTGTGGAACATCTTGTGTTTTGCAAATTTTAGGAAATTAATTATTGAAAATGTGCCACTAAGTGCTAAATCATCGCTTATATTAAAACATAATAAAAATATATTTATTGAAATGAGGGTAAAATGTAAAGTCAAGACTTGAGATCACTGCTATAGTATCATGATATATTATTTATCCAAAAAGTTTAAACTAATAAAAAAATAATAAATTTCATTATTTCATTAATGTTCTAATAAAGTTCAATTGTGTACAAGTTTTTACAAGAACAAAGCTTCTTCTATCATAAATAGACTATGAGATATTGAAAAATTAAAATTAAAATTAAAATAAAGAAGGAGATTTGCTATGTTCCAAGCAAAGTCTTCATAGTAACTTCAATATCCTATGCATTCTTATCAATTCACAGAGCAGCAAACCTAACACTTTGCCCGTAATTTTTCGCCACTTAGTAATGAGTTCCTATAGTTAAGCTAAGCTTCAATATTCATTGTAAATTCATGAGGAAGGCTATGATAGAAGATATTATGACATAGTCTAGAGAATCAAATTTAGTTGTCTTTAATAGTAAGGCGTATTAAGAAGCTAATAATTGATACAATTCATGAAGATTCTCAGTTATTATCTAGCATTGATACAATCGATGACTCCATTGTAGTTGATTGATATGTAGGTGACCTTGGAGGGGAAGACAAGAACGGCTTGGGTGGGATATGTAAGGAATCGACACTTCCATTCAACATATCCACAACTCTGTTCATTGGTGGTCGATTTAAAGGGTCAGTCTGTATACACCACAAACTCACTATTATCAGCTTTCTTGCAATTTCTTTATCCTCTTCCTTCATAAGGCCCTCTAATCCCAGTTCTTCATCTAGTTCAAGACGCATGTAAATCCAATGTGGAAAATATAATTCACTAGTATGATTAACCCCAATATCAATATTCTTTCTCCCCCCAACCATTTCTGAAACCATCATTCCATAACTATAAACATCTGACTTGTGAGAGACCCTCCCAAAATTTCTACAAAAAAGTTCTGGTGCTACATATCCTGCAGTTCCTCTTGCACCCAACATGGATATCATACTCTCTTCTTTAGCACATATTTTTGCAAGGCCAAAATCAGAAATTTTTGGACAAAAATTCTCATCCAAAAGAATGTTGTGAGGTTTTATGTCAAAATGCAAGATTCGTGTGTTGCAACCTTTATGTAAGTAATCTAGTCCATGAGCAATGCCAAGCGCAATCTTGTATCTAGTCTCCCATTCTAATTGACAATCAGCCTTGGAGGGATCTTTTTTGTATATGAACTTCTCGAGTGATCCATTAGGCATAAACTCATAGATAAGAGCTCTTTTAGGACCCTCGAAACAAAAGCCCATAAGAGTGACAATGTTGACATGAGAGGTCCTACTAATGCTTGCAACCTCGTTAATGAATTCCTCTCCATTACCTCTTGATTCTTTCAAAATCTTCACTGCCACAAGAGAACCATCTTGTAACTTTCCCTTGTAGACACCACCAAAGCCCCCTTCGCCTACTTTATCTCTGAAGAAGTTGGTCATTTTCTTGATATCTGAATAACTGTATCTTCTAATAGCAAGAGGTCCATTCCTTAAAAAGGCCTCGACACTATTGTGGTTTTGACTTTCCTTCTTCCAAAAACAAATAATTTTACTTTTTGAGAGCTTTCTCTTGTAGCAGCATATTAACGTAACCATCAAAACTCCAGCTCCAGCCGAAGTCATGACTGTAATCAAATAATAGAAAATTATGAAACTAAGTGGTGCATAAACCAAAGTAATTCAAACTCGTTATTGAGGGTGTTTTGAACCTTGACAAAATCACATTTTCTTGTCGTGGCACCAACTAAAAATGAAGAAGAAAATTATAAGGATGATCTAGCATCCAGTACCTAAAACAGAATAAAAGAGTTTACTTTTGAATGATAGCGAGCATATAGTAGGCCTCCAAAGAAAATCATAAATTATGAAAAGTTATCTATCACCCGCCATAGGGACCAAAACAAAATGTCATAAGACGGCTCAATATAAGTTGAAAAAAAAAGGGGGGGTTTTAATTTTAATATAGAAATATAATAATTGTTAGAATATATTGTGTGAGATTTGATAATATGAGAATATATTTGTATGGATAGTAATTGATGAAATCAAACGAGAAACATTTAATACTAATTTGATTTTATCAATCATATCTTTTTGTCTTCTCTTTACATCCATATAAATAGGAATCATTTGTATTGTAAAATTATTCATTAAATAAAAGCATAATGTAACCCTTGGGGCTTTATCTAGGTCATAGACCAAACCATGCAAAAAATCTTGTGTCTTATTTTATTGTTTTGCAATTTATTATTTCATTATGAATTTCTTCAATAATTCTTTTATTACATTAAATAATACTCCGAGTTGGTGCCAATGCAGCGATTATTAGTTTTACCAAAACTGATAGTATTTTGTATTTTTTTTACATGTCCGCACAAGAGGGAGTAAGGAGATTCAAACTAGTGAACTCCACTTCATGAGGTGTGATCATAACTGATTAAGCTACTTATTGGGGACACCAAAACTGATAGTAGAACCTTGTATCATTGCATGAAATAATAATACTCAAGGATTTGATAAATAGCCACACCCTATGGAAGTGGTGAAATTAAAGGGAGCTGCTATTTATGTGTTGAAGGAACCATGCACAGATCACTACCTCTGATGCAATAATTCATGTAAGCTATTCAAGCAAGCATCTTAACGTTAATATCAACAAGAAATTCAATTGAAGAAGTATCTTACCAAATATTATTAGCTTATTGTTCTGGTTGATCTTATCTGCATGTAAAGTTGTAGAGAAATATTAGTTTTAGTTGAAATAATAAACCATTTAACTAAAAGACGAACATATATAGCCAAATTGACATGCTTTTGTGTTTGGGTATAAATTTAAAAACACGGCAGTTGAGGTCATTAATATGGCATGATTGGGTCAAACCCATAGGTTTAAGTTTTTGAGTTGAATGATGTCCTAATATACACTACAAAAAAATGAGAGATTAGTAACGTGTTAATCTTAACATGTCACTAATTTAGTAACGTGTTACTGATTACACGTTACTAAATTTCTCAAATTTTTTATTTATTTTTTCAGTTTTAATTAGTAACGTGTGAACAGTAACACATTACCATTTGAAACTTGTTATTGTTCACACGTTACAAATTTCTCAAGTTTTTATTTTATTTTTT